>JAECXX010000022.1:1817500-2110000 GCA_018153305.1 Drosophila kurseongensis
CAACACGATCAATCAAGTCTTCTTGGCAAATCTGAAAACTGGTTTTTCGTTAAATTTTTAGTTTAAAACTTTTTGAGATGCATTAAAATCCTCGACTTTACAGAAATATTCCTGGGAAAATCTGTCTGAGCACACACTTTGACATTCAAATTGAATACAGGCAAATGTAATGCAAGAAATTCGAGATTTACTTGCAAAAAAAAGGATATAAAAAGGACTCCCTCTCGATGGCTGTGCACTGTTTCTCGGTGTTTTGCATTTAAATAAGTTTCTGCTGCAACAATCGCAAAAGGAGCTTATGCCAGCTACTTACCTCACATTTTGCTATGAACTAGAGAAAATAAATGTACAATTTTCAAGCAGATGAATTTCAGAAATATGAAATGAATTTATACGCATACAAGTTTTAAAGAACTGGAAAAGGAAAAATCAACTGGGTGGACAATTCAATTAAATATTTCACAGGTTTTTCAAAGTCTTATAATCGGAAAATACATAAAATCAAATGTACAAGAGCGAAACGATAAATAAATTCAAATACATGACTTATAAGATGATATTTTTTAGTTCATATCTTAAAGGCATAAAAATAAAGAAAAATAAAAAGTTATACTGTAAGTTTATAACCATTTTTCTGTCGGAGAAGATTTAATAAATGATTCCTGCTGCCAGGTCAAAGTCACTAAACCAGAAAACACGCAAAGTGAAATGTACATCGGCTGAAAAACAAATGGCAAAACAGGCCAACTTCCAACAGGCTACTAGCCAACTTTGGCTCTCATTCCCGGTGATTTATTTGGAATTCACTTTTGGGACTCAGTCCGCCGTTCGCTTATTTGTCTTGGTTTGCTGGCCTTGTCTACTCTACTTACTCCCACTTCTACTCCCACTTTGTCTTCTTCTACTTTGTTATGGCCGCCAATTGAATTTGGTTTTATTGCATTTATTGTGGTGGCTGCGTCTGCTCCTTGCTGGTTGCTGGCTATTGTTAGCCGGTCGACTGACCTCAGTACATTATCTCTAAATAATTTATGTTTGTATACATTTTAATTTAATTTATTTGTCCAAGTCGGAATATTTGTTCATTTCACTTCTATTCGATGTTGTTCTTGCCTGGGTGGGTTCCGATGGGTCTGATGTTTGGCCAGCAAACAGAAGGCACATAATGTACATATATACGCTCGTATACGTAATACGACGCTGTGTGCGGGGGAAAAGCCAATATTGATTGAGTAGCCGCAGCGTTGACCCGCCTCAGCAAATAAGTAAGATATCGTAAAAAGGCCTGGATCCCGTGTAATTGCTGATGCCATGTGTGTGCGCATATAACCCCAGATATATGGTCAGATAGTTTTTTATTTCCCGAAGATTGTTTCATTTGCTGCCCTCCTTTTCGCATAATGGAAATTGCACACTGGAGACGTTCGGATTGATATAAAACAAAATAAATAAATTACCCCTTAGTGCCATCAATTTCTAGAGAAAAAATGTACTGAAACAATGATTTAATACATTGTTAAGAAAGGTCCCTGATTTTGCCTGTTATATCGGGTGTTAAACAAATTTCTTGCTTATTCTTACTGAAAATGTGTCAAACCTCACAAGTAATTGAACATTTTATTTTTATACTTCAAGAAAGTCTTTTGTTTTTTTTCTTATTAAACTGATAAGTGTTTCAACGTTTAAATATAATTTACCTTAAACACTACGCTTTTAAATAAATAAATTTATTTTGGCTCGTAGATTTGTTACGCCGTCGAGTTCTATCGCTATTTAAGCCACATTAGTTGATTAAAGTTACAGACTAGGACATGCGAAAACATTTAATACCAAAAACGAAGGATAATGCCGAAGGCTGTAAAAAACAAAATTTTAAAAATGCTTTGTGCGGGCTTGTCAGTTGGCTTGTAGATTGAAAGCAAACGCAAATTGAAGAACAACTTCAGTATGTGCACATGCAGAGCTTAATGAGATGAGTTCTGCCAAGTGGCGTGTGTAATGTGACAGGGGCGTGGGTGCAGGGGGCTCATGGGGGAGGGGGACTGTTGTCGTCTGGCTGCGGAGGAACAATAAAGCCCGGGGCCATTATCAACGAGGGCCCAGCAAATGTGACAATGCGAATGACACAAAAGCGCAACTGGATTAGCATCTGCCAGTCGGTGTCTCGATTCCAGTTTCCGCTTAGTCCCCTATACCATTCCGTCCGCACGAACTATCCCATCCTCCCACTTCCTACTGTGGAAGTGTGTCAGGTTTTGCCTTTGTCAGCTTCATTAGGGCATCCTAAAGTAAGAACTAATTTACAATATGAACATATTGAAATGAAAGTATAAAATCGTTGCTTTATATATATCTCGAAATGTGATTTGCAAAAGGACAAAAAAAAGGTTATTAGGTATAAAACAAATTTCACAATTATAAATAAATCGTTCGAGTTAATGCAAAAAAAGCCTAGTATCCATCGTATAATAACAGTATCTAGCAATGTTGTTAACAAACAACGGTATAATAAACGTAAATAAGGAAGACAATTTGAGTAAGTGATTATTGTACATCATGTATTTATTTCTGTGCTATACAGATTGCTATAGGGCAGTTGTATCTATAAATGTTGTAAATTAAATTGTCTTCACTAAAAAATATTTAACGTATAATTAGCTTCAGATAACGATTTTAGTATTGTTATGGAAAGAAAAATACTTGTTTCCTCTTCTTGCTAATAACATTTTCTGGACGGATGCACGGAAAAAAAACGGATTTGGCTAAATGGGCTCGACCTATTATCCTGATTAAGAATAATGGAATTGGTAATTATTAATTTGAATAAAGAAGTATTAAATAAATGAATTATTTTAAATACAGACTTCAATTAAATTTAAAAAGTTCTAAAATTAGGAAAACGAGAGATTGATTGCAAGATTGCATTTAGAAAAACATTTCTTCCTGTGTGCTTAAAATTGCGTAATATTTCTTCAGTTTAAACAACGTGCGAGTTGCTGACCTCATTCATAACTTTCCAACATTTACTACTCTAAGGCAAACCTCCAGCAGTCTGAAGCAACGAAACTCATATTCGACTGCAACGTATTATTTTTGTCAAAAACGGGCAAAAAGGAGCAAAGGATATTATTAATAACGTAATGTATACATTTTTGTAAAAAAATATATAGTTTTTAGTAGCTTCCTACTGCCTGCGGCAAATAAGTTGTACGAAACACAATTGCATTGGTTTCGTTTCAGCTGTTAAAATTTTCTAACAACAAAACAAAACATACAGAACCTATAGAAACTAACACGCAACGTTGAGTCTGAATTTTCGTGCGATAATTTGGCAAATAAACAAAATTCCTTCACTTAAAAAAACAAAGGTTCATTGCTCAGTTATATAAACGGTTGTATGATGATAGCACATACTTTATTTAATTAGCGTCTTAATTGCGGAACAATTTTTTTTATCTTGTATTATCTTATCTTGTTTATGAATAATTGTATAACACAACGCCCATAGCTCACAATTTAAAAACAAACACTTTTTTGCGAAAATTTCGGAACTTTTGCCCATGGTGCATTGTGCGCTTTTACATTGCAAATTTTACAACACTGGCGCAATTGTCAAATGCAAATGTAGCCTCGGCTTAACGAAATAAAAAACAAGCTGAATAAAGTACAGAAGCGGCAGGGCAAACATGGAGAACTTCATCTCCGTCTCGGGCTGTCCTGGTAATGACAAACTTGTATTTCGAGCACTCACACTTTCAATGTCCCGATCCGGAGGACGGAAATCTTGGCATGCACACAGGGAGAGGGACAGGGACAGGGATTATGCATATTTCGCAAGCTACTTGGAGCAACTCACTTTGCATGTCTCGCTGAGCAAATGGAATTCTGATGTATGGCCGCCTTTGTTTTATTAGCCCGCTCAACTATTTATTTCCATCGGAATTACTTGGGAGTGCTTCGTTTTAAGGTTTATGCGAGGGGATCATATTTCGCACTCTCCGGAAGAAACGGTAATTTGCATAAGCATAAAGTCCACATCCTCCAGGAGCAGCTGGTAGTTACCGTATGTTTGTTTGCCCTGCAGCCGCAGGGCTGGGACATCAGGGCAGTCCCAGTTCCGGGCCGTATCCATGGACTACTGGTCTAGTGTTCTCTGGGCCAAGTTTATGACTTTGCAAATTGTCGTAAACTTGCCAGCGGAGTTTGTGTTACATTCGGATTACGTTAGCAGCAGCTAACCTTAAGTCAGTTTCCATGTCAACAAGCCGCAGTGCTAAGAGCCTCGGATGGCCAGCCTCGTATCCAATGGCCTGTAAACAAGTTGTCACCCTCCTAGCAACCCTGGCTCCATTCCCCTGTCCCCGCATCGGCAATTAGTGATTGCTGTCAGAGGCATCAGACCCAGTGCAAACAAAGCCGTTCTCACCCAATTCCAAAAGCCCAATTCAGTTGCGTCCCGCCCATGAAACCGTAATTTATATCGCTTTCCATTTGCTTACGGTTGCAATGGTTTTACGCTTGAAAAGTGCAGTAACGTTGGTCATGGTAAGGGGATTTTGATGGTACACGGGCAAACTTTCTGATATGTACCGTACATATTATTTGAAATATATATTTAGTTTGATCCTTAAGCGTAATTGAAAAGCTAAATAATTACATCAGAACTCCCGAAACTTTAAAGAATAGGTTAATAAAACTATAGCCTTACGGTGATTTTGAGTTACTTACAAAGCCGATAAAATAAGGTCATTTACCACATAATTTCATTCTTACAACAGTCAAACATAATGAAATCAGTCTTATTAATGTAATTAAAAACTATTATTTAAGCTTAAAACAAATGAAAAGTGACAGAGAAATACAAAAATTAATTACAATATAGGAATATATATATATAAAAATGCACCTAAATGTTATATTTTATTTATATCAAGTCTGTATTTTTATAAATTTGCAAAATTATTAAAATATGATTTTATTTAATAAAATAGTTTTTCTATATACAAAATGATTTTTTTGCCAATATATTTAAATATGGATATCAAAAGTAAATGTATTAGAAAAAACTATAATTAAAAATAATTTGATGGTAAATTTTACAGTCCAATTCGTTCAGTGCACATATCAATGCTCTACACATGGTTAATTCCTCTGGCTGTCTTGGCACTCTGTCAAATGCTGGGCTCGCTTGACAGTTTTGTAAGTTTCACTCAGTCAATTTCACGGCCTTGGAAAGATTGCAATATTGAGACGTTGTACGCCGTATTCCCCCTTCAGCCTCTCCGGACTCTCCGGCCCAGTCAGACGGAAAGTCTTGTGTAGCTGAAAAGATGTCGGCTGCTTTCGCTGCGGAGGCGGCTGCTTGTTAGCGCTGATTTTATGCAGATTTCCACGGTAAATTTATGTAGAGCTACGCGGATACATTGTTGCCGATCCGCGGATTCCCGACTATCTGGAATAGCGGAGGGGGGCGGACTACAAGTAGCGACAAAGAACACGAAGTGTACGTTTCATTTCAAATTGATTTATGCGCGACTTTCCCTTCTTCCCTTTTCTTTTCCGGTTCTCCACTTGCGCAGAGTTTGGGCCCTATATGCTTGATTACGTTCGGAATTGGTTCGCCCAGCAGCTCACAGAGGCGGTAATCAAGGATACAGCGACAGACGGGTTCCGGGGAGATGTCTGGCGAGGACAGGTGCCCCAAGATAGCGCAAGGAATACAAAAATAGAAGATAGCTAATAATGTTCCATGAAAATAAAGTTAAATTAATCTGTGGGACAACGTTAACTTCCAATAGCACTCTAAAATATCATTTGATAAAACTAGGATATATTGCTAACTTAACAAGAAAGGAAAGCTAACTTCGGGCGGAGCCGAAGTTGAAATACCCTTGCAGAATATTCTGTAAATTATATTCTCCAAAATTATTCATATGATGCATTCTTAACACTCATAAAAAATCCCAACTTCCTAACTTAACAAACACCAAAGTTATTGCATTTCCGATCAATCAGTAATATGGCGGCTATAGGATATAGTCGGCCGATCCTTATGAAATTTGGTAGGTCAGATTGATTGGCCAAATATAAAACCCATAGAAAATCCCAACTTCCTAACTTTACAACCACCAAAGTTATGGCATTTCCGATCAATCAGTTATATTGCAGCTATAGGATATATTCGGCCGATCCTTATGAAATTTAGTAGGTCGGATTGATTGGCCAAAAATAAAACCCATAGAAAATCCCAACTTCCTAACTTTAAAAACACCAAAGTTATGGCATTTCCGATCAATCAGTTATATGGCGGCTATAGTCGTCCGTTCCTTATGAAATTCGGTAGGTCGGATTAATTGGCCAAAAATAAAACTCATAGAAAATCCCAACTTCCGAACTTTAAAAACACCAACGTTATGGCTTTTCCGATCGTTCAGTTATATGGCAGCTATATGATATAGTCGCCCGATCCGGCTCGTTCCGACTTATATACTACCTGCAATAGAAAGACAACTTTTGGGAAAGTTTTAAGCAGATAGCTTTAAAACTGAGGGACTAGTTTGCGTAGAAACGGACGGACGGACGGACAGACGGACATGGCTAGATCGACTCTCCTGGTGATGCTGATCAAGAATATATATACTTTATAGGGTCGGAAATGTCTCCTTCACTGCGTTGCAAACTTTTGACTGAAATTATAATACCCTCTGCAAGGGTATAAAAACTATAGGATCCAATGACAACCAAAAATTAACTTTAAAAAGTTTTAGCAATAATAAATTAAAGGCAAAAATACATTTTTTCAAGTAAATATATCTTTTGGTTTGAGCTCTAAAAAACTTCTCGCCCGTTGTTTTCAGATTGAGTGACAGCAAAAACCTTTTCTGCATCAACAGCCATTTATCATAATGCGTCGAGAGTGGAGTTTGGTGGCTTAATCAATTCCTTTTCAAAAACCAAATTTATTGCTAATTACCGCGAAAGTTCAGCCACTCTCACACCAGCATACACACAGATACACACACGTGCCAGGAGACACACACAACCATGCAAATTTGATACCGAACTCGCAAATTAATTGCCGGTTCGCTTGGGTTGCGCCCCCAAAATGCGACTTTTGCCTGTCGAAGCGATTAGCAGCCTGGGTGTATAAGTGTATATGTATATCTATATGTGTGTATCGCTTGGCTTATGCATATGTGCTGAGTATGAAAGAGAACCCCCTACACTTCCGATTGGGCGCCATAATTAATAGCGGCTTAACTTATAATTACGGTCGCCGAGACCACAAACAACCGTTTAAGCCTAATAGTTGAGGTATCCTGACTTGATATGTTTTGGGGAGAGGAAGTAGTAGTCATTTGATTTGGGTCTGCTGCCATTAAGAAGGCACTGGACAAATCGTAAAGCAATATTTTATGCTTTTCTTCTTAAATTGAGTATATTCATGTCAGAAGAAGCTAATAACAAATTTAGGAGGATTGAAATGTTTGTGAAAACTATGCATGATTATTGGAACCAATTTGAGATTTTGAGTTTAGCTTACTACACTGGTCAGACACTAGTCTGAGAATTTTGCACAATTAACTCAACCAGTGGTTGTTAGACGCATCCATTGCTTTAATTTATACTGAAAAATTATAAAAAGGTGTTTTGTTATTCACAGAGTCGGAGAATCAATTATTTTGTATTTATGGAAAAAGCGAAAGCTTTAATCTGTAATGAATCTTGAATCTGTAATGCTTAACGTAAGACAGCTTAGCCAAATGAAGAAAAGAATTTTTAGTTCTAACTTGTAGACTTTTTAATCTGAGAAATTTTGATAGAAATAAATAAATTTATTAAACACCAAAATTATTCGATGGAGAGGTAAGATTTATTTAAGAAATTACCTTATTGCCTGATTTTGTTACCATTTTTTTTTTATGTTTGCCCGCCATTACATTTTTGGACTACATCATTATCGAATGTGGGGAAAATAAGGTAAGCGTTTACACTACAGCCACATCCTTACAAAAGTAAGAAGGCCGAGGGCTAGAAATTTAAATATAATCTAATGAAACATGATTAAAGAAATTTTAATTTTGGAAGTTATTGGTAGAATTATTGTCCCAACAAAAACGATGAGTGTTTTAGGAATATTTTTAGATAAGATTGGTTAGCGGTACCATCATAATAAAAATTCGGTAAAAATACTAATATTTAAAAGAAACCTTGGTCACACAATTAGAACCTTAGTCGAATATTTTTAAATTCTATCCACAAAACTATTTTGAACATTCATTCACTGATGCATCTCTGTCTAAACAGAGTGAACTATTGGTTCCGAATTTGCACTACGTGGTTATGGATAATTAAAAATTAATTGGTTAAAAAACATATCTATGAGAGAATATTGGAGTTATTCGACAGCCATTTTTAAACTGACTCTCAACAAAATTTCTCGTTCATTTTCTTCGTTTCGTTTTACCACATACAATCAAGAACCCACATTCACATAGAGTCCGAATCATTTTGTCAGCTTGACATGCCAAATAATCGCCATCCCTTGGCCGACTGACCCATATTTGTGTGTATCTATGTATGTATATATACATATATCCAGAACAATTTGTATCTTTAACCAGACAATTCACCAGCCACAAGTCAATCGAAAAGAATAACAAAAAAGAAATGCAATACCGGAGTAAAATGAAAAGCAGATGTGGCATCAGTTGATTTTCGAAAATGCTCTGGAAGCTTTTTCCTGCTGAGCTGAGTGACTTTAGCTTGTCAGTCCCGGATTGAAAACGCCCCGGTTTCCAAGACAGTTCCAAATGCATTTTTGTTAGCTCCAATCCATGTTGAACTAGCGGCTTCATTGCCCTGAAGTAAAAGTGTCTGTCTTTTAACATGATTAAGTTAAAAGGAAATGGAATTTGCTAAATAAAACTTAAATGTTTATTTGTTCTATTAAATGCTTTGCCAATCGAGAGTTTTATGTTGGCGAATTTATTTATAGTTCTGTTTGTTTTCATTAGACTTTGTACGACTTTTATTGCTCAATATTTTTCCACTGTCGAACGGCTTTATATAGGTTTTATTGTCCACTGTTAATAGTGTTTCTCTCACCCTCTTTTAGTATGTCAATTGTTTACATTAGATATAAGTTTTTATAGATATTTCGAAACATGGTCAAAAATGCCCTACCAGACAGACAAAAACTACTATTTCCCGCCTTTGACTTTTTTTTATTTACAGCCTTTAAAAGGTTTTTATACCCTTGCAGAGGGTATTATAATTTTGGTCAAAAGTGTGCAACGCAGTGAAGGAGACATCTCCGACCCTATAAAGTATATATATTCTTGATCAGGATCACCTCCTGAGTTGATATAGCCATGTCCGTCTGTCCGTCTGTCCGTCTGTCCGTCTGTCCGTCTGTCTGTCCGTCTGTCTGTTTCTACGCGAACTAGTCTCTCAGTTTTAAAGATATCAAATTGAAACTTTGCACACAGCCTTCGATCCTTTGCACGCAGTATATAAGTCGGAACGGCCGGGATCGGCCGACTATATCCTATAGCTGCCATATAACTGATTGATCGGAAATGCCATAACTTTGGTGTTTGTTAAGTTAGAAAGTTGGTATTTCCTATGGGTTTTATATTTGGCCAATCAATTCGACCTACCAAATTTCATAAGGATCGGCCGACTGTATCCTATAGCTGCCATATAACTGAACGATTGGAAATGCCATAACTTTGGTGTTTTTAAAGTTAGGAAGTTGGGATTTTTTATGAGTATTAAGAATGCATCATATGAATAATTTTGGAGAATATAATTTACAGACTATTCTGCAAGGGTATATCAACTTCGGCTCCGCCCGAAGTTAGCTTTCCTTTCTTGTTTTCAGTTGGCTTCAATTGGCCCGATCATCGACCGAAAAAAGCGAAAACAAATGCCAGTGGATGCATTAGATTGCTTTGTTTATTTTAAAATGAGCAAATTAAATATTTACGGAAAAGAACATTTCTGGGTAAAATATATTTGCGGGGGCTTTTGATTGCGTTCTAAAGCAGCAGATTAAAATTAGTATTTGGTTATTATCAGCAGATTTTATAAGCAAGTCCATGCAGTATTAATACAATAAAACAAGACTACAAACAAAAATTAAACTAAAACTTAGATTTAGTAATATACAAAATTTTCAGTAAGTAAATAACAAAAATTGGCAGCACAATTTATACGATTCCTGATTTGGTTCCACACAACGGATCTACTAAAGGGAATTCATGCGATTTAAACACAAACAAAAATTAAACGACCCTTAAAAGCATGCTACATTTTTTGCTAACTAGACAATTTAAATTTATGCATATGTACATGCCAGTGTAAACATGCAAGCAAAAATATTTTCTGTTTGCAGTTTATGGTTACGCAGGTAAAAAAGTGGAGAGATATATACCCTACTGTCATCTATGGATGTATGTGTAGGGCATCAAGATATGATGGAGACCGCAGCAGTGTTTAGCTTGAATTACAAATATGTAAATATTTGTGAGCTAATGGTGGAAAGCAGCAGCATATTTTTGCAATGCGCTGAAAAATGACATATATCAAATTGAAATTAATCGAAAGCGATTAAAGTATTGACACTAATTGAAAGTCTGGCAAACAAAATTTTGCTGCCCTAAGTTCAAGCGATAAGAAAGTAAATTATGGCCCTATCCTTTTGCGACTTTAAGGTCCCGAACACTTTAATGTCAGACCATCTAGATGGGCCACCAGAACATCTAGCGAGATTTATAAGAAGTAAAATTAATGTGGCAGCGCGTCGGAAAACGCAAAGCGGACAAAAAACCAGCAAAAGAAAAGTTGAGCAGCAAACAGCGACGATTTCTCGGAGTTGCTGAGAAGGAAAAAGCGGGAAGGGAATATGGGACGAAGCCGGATTTGGGGAACATTTTTAGGGGCGATGAGTTCCAGGCCTGCGATTCGAATATATTTCCATCGTTGTCATTGTGCAAATACACACAAGAGGAAGGGAAACTTTTCGCGGCCAATGACCATCTAAGAGCAGTAAAAATGTATACCAACTAACTTTGATTTTCTCTTTTTTTCTACGGCCTTAATATATTTTAAAAGCTTTATATTTTTTCATTATGCAAAAAGTTTTAGAATATTTTTGACACTAAACTTCTAGTATACTGAGCTTTAAAAAGTAATATCACAAAGTCAGGAAATGCCAAAAAAGAGATTTTCGTAACGATATATATTTATCTCCTCCAGAGATCTGCTTCAGTGTTTGGAGTGATAGTTAAATCCCACGAGGAAATTAAATATTAAAAACCGTCCATGCTATATTTATTTAAAAAAAAACGGAAGCAATGATACATATCTTATAAATAAGTGACCAGAAACTTCGATTCAAAATTTATTAATAACAGCTATGCTTTTTAAGCCAATTAAAGTTTTACATTCTTATTATTATTATCAAAGGTGAAAAAAGTTATTATATACCCTTTATACACCATTGCAGCTGTTACAAAAATTAAATATTCTATATTTCAATTTTTATGCTTAAAAACCAAAGTAAAACCGTAATTATAAATCTTTGAACAAATCTCAGAGTAAATAAATATATGTTATTTGTTCCTATGGGAGATATATGATTTAGTAGGCCAATCCGGCCTTTTCCTACTTATAAACAGAAATAAGACTTTTTGCTAAGTTGCATCCAAATAGCTTTAAAACTGAGAGACTGAGGTATGTATGAAAACAGATGCTGATGAAGAATATTTAAACTTTATAGGGTCGGATATGTCCTCTTCACTGCGTTGCCAAGTTTTGACTAAAATTATAATACCCTCTGCAGGGGTATAAAAATACGAAATAGATTTTATTAGTACCTCAAGAATCTTAATTCGAGATTTAAGCTATATTTAGAGTAGCATTCTAAAAGACATAACAGTTATTTCAAAAAGTGAGAAATAAATTGTTTAAAACATTGTAAATAAACAAATATAAACTTTATACAAAGCTTTATTCTCATATTTAAAAAGGGCAAAGAACAAAATAAATTGTATAGGTATTTTAAAAAGTGCCCTTTATACTTCAATTTCTGTAAGCATTATTTTGTGCATAAAGCAGTCAAAACGACTTTTCTTGCCTTCTATTTACCACATAGGAGCAAACTAATAAATCAACTTGCCGTGAATGAAATAAAATATTTGTAATGTCAGTCTTAGAGAGCAATCCTAAAAGCGGAATTGGATTGCAGTCGAAACACCTGCTGTTTAGCTGGCCGAAACGAATTCATTTAAAGGCAATTTTCATGCATCGAAACGTGCAAATTTTCCAAGCTCAACATGCAGACGAGCATGTGCTTCCGGTGTTTCTTATCCTGTCTGTCCTTTCTGCCTTTGTTTATCCTGTTGCCAGTCCTATCCCATCCCATGGCGTTTTGGCAGTTGTTGTGCGTAGTATTTATCCATCACTGACAATGTCAAATATATTGCCCATGATGAATGACTCTGCGGATTTGATAAATGTGTTTTGTGGCTTGTGCTTGCCGACGAGCTCTGCCCATAAAAAGGCCATGGAAGCGCCAAATGATTTATAAAAATTCGACCGAAATGGCATTCAGTGCAGACACGTCACTTTTGATGTAGGCGCCCAATTGAAGCTCTGCCCTTGGCTTTTTCCAAATCAAACAAAAGCGACGTGTTTTTCCCATCCCCGCTCAATGTAAAAATATTTGCGGAATTTAAATCGGCTGGCGATGAATCTGACAAATGTTTCACGATCTTGTTCAACTCAATCGCATAAGTAATCTCCCGGGATTATCACAAGTCTAAACGTTTCCGCTTTCAGTTAAAAAGTTTCGAAACTGCCTGGCATTATGCCCCATAATTTTAATTTGCATTATCAGACAGCAGATTCATTTAGCGAGTTTAAATATTTGTACTGCCCAGGACAAGGGGTAAACCAGCAAAAAATGTGATAATGGGACCAAAAATGAAAGAGGAAAATGAAATTATAAAGAGCTGGCCAAGAAAATATAATTGCAGTTAATGAAGCTGTTAAAATACTAAATAAATAAAGCGCAGCAAGTAAAATGAAATACAATAAAATGGGGAACCGAACGGAGTGCACATGAAATAAATTATATGCCAGCTCAGGAAGTCAGATGGGCACGTTTCTTCCATAATGGTTGCTTAATTTTAATGAGAAATACATAAGAAGGAGAATCCCTCTGACATGTGTGAGGGAGAAGCAGTTGTGCTACATAAATAAGTCCGTGTGGCCAATTGAACGACTCCGAGACTCTTAAAGAGATGTGTCCTTTGGGCAAGTTTCCTTCATTGCGCGGGTTGTGTATCGCATAAGGTATGAAAAATGTTGAGGCAATTACATGTAATGCAGCACACATATACTTAGTCACCCAAAGAGGGGATGGGAAAAGAGAAACAATTCTCATTAAGAATGAATCATGTACTTGTACTCGCAGTGTACAAGGGCTTACGTGTGTTTACATACATATGTATTGAAATCAAATATTTACTGAGTTCTTAAATTCAAAATCAGCTCATATAGATTTATAAAGTAGTACTTGCGTGTATTTTTAAGCCAAGAAGGGGAGTTTTTAAAATTTGTATAAATTCAAAGTCTTTGTGAGCTCTACTTCGAGAATATACAAAAGTGAGCATGTATGCTTTAAGCCCACGAAATGATTTAAATTTAACATTTTGACTATAATAGGTTAAACGAACATGCAAAAGAAATGTTGTCTTGGTGCTTAAGCTTATACATTTCCTTCTTGTGAATAACATTTGTTTTATAAGTAATTGACAATGACAACTCAGCCAAATCTAAAACCTTGGTCTATAAACAAGTATTTGTAATTATTGATAATAATAAATCTTTTGGTAACACTTGAAATCATAATTTAATGAGCAACATACATGTTTAATAATATCGGCATAAAATGAATTTAAAAGTTGCAAATTTTTAGGAAACAGATTTGGTTTGTAGAACAAAACTTTTTTTTCAACTAAACAAAAATAAGTATTTGTAGTTGAACATAATTTCGTTAATGCTAGATTTTAAATACATGACTGATCAAAAGTCTATAAAGTAACCAAAGTACTCTAGGAAAACAGGAAAACGGGAATAGTTTTGCCAGCTGCTTTGTAGACTTTGTAGTGAGCCTTACAAAAAACTTATAAAAACACCCATTTAAAAATGGAGTTTTAAAATGTTCAATAAATCCCAATGAACTATATAAGTTAAACTTTTTACTCGTGTCCTATGGCAGAGTCTTTGAATCCATTAGGCTAGGCAAACGGCTGCTGGTCAGTGAATATTGGAGGATATGCCCGCCAACCGCCTCCTCGTCGATGCCGCAAGTGCGTTTAATGATTCAAAGCTAGTCCAGCTAGGCCATCGGATAGGCCATTAACTACAGGCCCCGGCCATGTTTTATGGCCACGGGAACACGTTCAAATTGAATACCAACCGCCTTTTTGAACCAAAAACTTTTTTCCTATTTTAAAATGAGGCGGGACGAGCCGACGGATAAATGTGCATGATTTTTGACAGTTAAATACATTTTGCTGAAAGCACTTCAACCGGTCGACTTTAATTCCAATTTTGTGTAATTTTATTGCGCTCGCATTGCTGTGCGTGTCCCGTCCATGCTTTATCCTGCATTGTCCTGTCCTTGGCCAGTTCGCCAAGTGCCAAGAGCCAGAGCGAAAATGTTATCAGAAACACATTAATGCGACAATTACGATGTTTTTAATTGTTTTCAAGTCGCGCTGTATAGCATTGCGAGTATAGTTGTCATCCTGTAACACCATCGCCGTTCTATTACCACCCCCAGAATGTCCTTGTTCAAGAATGGGTAATTAAAAACGTGTTATGAAGTGGGAAAGAAAAGGAAGAAGTTGGAAAGAACTTGGCTGGTGGGTAAACAGAGGAAAACCGTTAATTGCCACTGTTGGCAGAAATAAATGTTCATTTTTCAAGAATTTACTGCATAAACCAAATGACTGATGAGGTTATAAATTATTTCTGGCGTCAATAAACACGCAAATGAAACTATAAAGTAAGACCTGCCTACTGTCGATATTACTTCGTAAAGCAATCGACTTTGTATTCTTTATTTGTCAATGGGTATACACAATTTTCAACGACTTCTTTAAAGACAGCAATTTTTTTTTTTAAATATTATCTTCTGTGTAGCATGGAAGTTTATTTTAAGCATTACATTTTTCAACAAACTAAACATTAATTATATACATGATCTGAAAATATTTCTATCTTTTAATCTTTTTATTACTAGAATTTAATATGTTCATTAAAGTTGAAAGTATCGTCTGCTGAACAATTTGTGCACTTTACGTCAGTACCATTTATCAAGAATGTTATGATGCAAGAATCAAGTAAATATTACCATTTTATTGTAAGTTCACTAAAAAATAGTAAGCCAAACAACCAATTTATACTACTTTTGAACTAAAAATATATCTTTTATGAAATATATATAAATACATTTAAATAAATTATGCTCTTATAATAATTTCATTTAAAATTAATTATTTTTTATAATAACATATCATTTAATAGAAACATTATCTTTTTATACAAATTAAGAAGGACCCTTCACTTTACTGACACGGTAACGATCTGACACATAGACTTTATTGATTTGCAAGGGTATTCCATCCATCAGTTTTTGCTTCACTTCACTTCTGGTTTGACCTCTTCTCAAATATAAAAGCGAAAAAAAAATCGTGTGGAAAAAACTGTGGAAGTTGGTGGAAATTTCATTAAATTTTCATTTCTAATTTTCCAAATGGATTAACGCTAAAAGATGCAGAAATCTTTCATCATAATTAGCACGCGGCGCAGGCACGCGCCAGAGCGCGAAGAGGGCCGGGCGAAGTGGAGGGGGCGTGGTCCAATGCATAGTTGTCCACTACTTATACATATGTATTTGGTCATATATATATATCCGTATATATATATGTTCGTTCGCATCGTGCCCTGCTTTCGCCTCATTTTCGTTTTAGCTTTTTTTGCTCTCCCATTTTTTTATCCCATTTTTTTATGCTTTCGTTTTTACATGTTCTTTGTTCTTGTTTTCCATGGCCTTGGGCCCTTTGACTAACTTATTTTCAACAATTTGCGACGTCGCCCCTCCCCTCCCCGCAGTTCCCCCTCGCCCCTGTCCGTTAATTAAGCGAACAGATAGAAATTCTCTTAAATATGCTGGAGTCTGTTTAATGGAAAACATAATGAAATCAGGGCGGAAAAGCCAACCCAATAAAGACGGCGCAAATGAGACAATTTTGTCTTTGATATCTATTGGCTTTTATCAATTAATTGGTAGAGAATTATGAGTCGAACTAAATTTGTATTGAGTTTGGCTTAATATGGGTTAAGTTTGCCTGCAGGGATACTTTCCTTAGTTAACCAAAAATCTCATTAAATTGGAGCAAACATTGGCAACATGTTATCACCAACTATCCCTTTTAGTTCTCAAGTTTTCCAAAACTCAAAAGTAACTCATTTCGTATTGTGTTGCAAAATTACGAAATACTGTCACGTATGTTTTGCTTTTTAGAATATTGCCACAGCAGAAGCCAGAGGACAAGAAACTGCATATCAACTCAAAACATAAATTTGGGTCAAAAAGTTTAATTTAAACAAGTGTTGTTGTCGTCTTCGGTCTGGTGTGTTGATACCCATATTTTCTTTGTTGTTGCGGGCAGAGGAGCCAACAACATCACGTATACGCAGTGTAACACAAAGTACAAATAAATTAGTTGCACTCAAGGCGGATGGGATTGGCAAAGACGTAGAGATAGCTTGGGTTGGCTCTGCTTGGGTTCTGCTGTGAAAAACTTGGCAAACGAATGCCAGAACGGAAATTTACTAATTTCAAAGTTTCGCACGCATTAACCTCGAAAATCTGTGTGCAACTTGAAGACACTTGCAATTGCTGAGACACCCCGAAAAACGAGGGAGTCTCCATCTTGCCTGTGCAAATAATTTGGGTCACGAGCTGAGCAAGCAACAGGGATAAGGATTAGGATAACTGAGGGGTGTGCAGGAGGGTGATTCGATTTTTGAGCCGTTGGTGCCCTTGCTCCACTTCAATTTTACAATTTGTAATAAATATGATTTTTCTGAAGAGAGTTCAAGTTCTCTCTTTAAACCAAGGAGTCGCAAAAAATGTCTGGTTTATGGAATTACTTTTATTGTATTTTAAGATAAAATCATATTTCTAGAAAGTTTCAAAAATGTTTTCCGTTCTTTTGCTTCGACCATAACAAAAGAAATACATTTTTTCAACGGCTGTTGATTTAAATATATAGGTAAAACCCTATTTTAAGGTTTTTTTTCCCAAATTCGACCCACCCTAGCACAAAGTGTACACAGCACAACAGCTGACAAGTTAACGCTGCGTATACGTAACCCCTGAACAGGGCCGGGCTAAAAACGTCTAAGGACAACAAAGACACGGGTGAGCGGCAGCCGAGTCGAGTTGAACTATTGTCAAGTTTTAACCTCGATATGCAGCGATGTAAGATTAGGCGTCGTCTAAGCCACGCCCCTCCGCCGACCCCCTTTCCCTCGCCACCCAGGGAATGCAGCGCCTTGGGGCAAAACAAAAATAAGTAGCAAAATGCCAGGCGAACTGAGCAGCAGCAGGAGGAGCGGCTCACTGTCATGCCAACGCACGGGAGTTGAGCATGGTCATGTGTGGCATTAGGTTGAAGTGGGTGGTGGGTGGTGGCTGTTGGCCCTGGGGGCGCAGGGGGAGCAAAAGGCAGGGCGTGGCAGTGAGGAGCGGCTCGTGTAATCATGCAGCGACGACGACGACCCCTTGAGTGCATTACAACAATTGAAATTGCCGGGGCTGCGACTCAGACTGCGAATGGACTGATGCTAATGTGGGCTTAAGCGGGATCAGATGTCAAAAAATATCTCAAAAAAAATGTTTAAGAAAAACTTGCTAAATATCCGTTACTTATGTATTTTTAAATAAAAACAAACAAAAAACGTTAGGAAATTTAAAAAATACTTTAGGAATATTTTCAAAAATGAACTGTCTAATATGAGGGTAGCAAAGCCATTCAAATAATTTGTAGGTATTTTTAATTTTTAAAGTTTTGATTTTTAAAAATTTCACTGACCTTATTAATTTAATTTAATAATAATGAATAAAAAATATACTGCATCCATTTTCACTTTAATTAAAGAAGGTAATGTTATGGTGAAATATAATTTCTGAAACATTATATTTTCGGTTTCCGTAGTTAGCTGCCCATTGTCGCCCGATGACTGCAAACCAGGTTGAGGCTGCTCTTGGGTGGGAGGTTGGAGGTTCGAGATGAGGTCGAGTCGACCTGCTCGCTGGCCTTTTTGTGCGCATTCATCATTATTGTGGGCTCGTACCCAAGTCGTGTCACCCGCCCAACGCCCATCCATTACATCGCCCTCGACAAGTGTGTCAGGTCCAAATGGCAGTCGGTGGTTGTTTCGCGGCGTACAAGTTCAAAATCAACTATTCTCTGCTGAGTTTTCAGGCCACACACGAACTTGCACATTTTCCCAGACCACGGAGCTTTAATCGAACTAAATTTTAAACCGAATTCCAGTTAATTTCTGCCACAAGTTCCAGCTCAACAAATGCAACAAATGGCTATAAATAAACTAAACCCATGACCCCATTAAAAATCAGAACAAAACTCGAGTAAATAAACCGAACAACTTGAGATGAACAACGAAAAAAGTTGGAAATAAACTACGAGGGAACTGTACTCAACTTGTAATGAAGTTTCAATATACAAATCAATAAGGACCAAACAGGCGGGCCAAGCTCCTTAAGTCTAGGACTTGCAGTCTGCACACGGCCCGGAAAATACGAACAAAAACCAAACAACTTCAACGTCGAGAGACGGAGCAACAATCTGAGATGCACAGATGAGGCTCACTGATGTTTGGGTCAGTTGCAAACTTTTTAGACTCCTTATTCCCGAAGACGAGAAGTCAGAGGAAAGGAGATGGTTTGGTCTGCGGTCGGCATCGGCATCGCCGTCGCCATCGGCATCGGCAGTAAAAGTTAATGATGTCACTTCCACTTTTACCCAAAGGCCGATGGCATCAACCCAACCGCTTTCGATGCGAGTTGAGGCAGACCGAAGAAGAACGTGTGAAAAATACGAAACTATTAAACTATCGCCGGGCACTGAGCCAGTGCCACAGAAACCGTTTAAGCCACAAGGATAAGGGCACCATGATTGGAGGGATCATCTGATTGGGTACACGGAGCCAAACTAAACAGACACTAAACATTGCATTTTTTCCATTAAAAACAAAATTTCCATTATTGTGTAAAAAATAACAAAGTTCAGTGCTATGATGTTATTTACTAGCGTTAAAGAATAATAAATAAGTAAATTAAATAAAGAAATGCATTAAAGTTCTGGTTTAAAAATGTTTGGGTTGTTATAAAATTCTATTCCAACCAAATTGTAGGAATTCTGGAATACCATTGGAAGAGATTTTTATATACCACGAAAATCGCTAATTTTTAAATCAATACTAGTTTAAAAATGTAATTTTTGACTTATATTAATATATTAATTGATGCATGTTGATATAGTTTCCTCTGTCCTCTTTTTAAGAAAACGCTAATTGCTGTCTATGCGTTTGACTTTCTTCATAATTCTTCAAATATTCGTGACGAATGCTAGACCCTTCTGGTGAAATTATAATCTGACTCTAACATTTGGCTAATTCTACGAGCTTAAATACGAAAACAATTACATCACTCAAACTCAAAGGCGGGAGGGGAATGTGGCCGAGAAGAAACACCAATAATCGCGCAACGCACTTAGCCAAATTTCAAGCAATTAAATCTTTAATTCGCGCTTAAAAGCTGTTTTACCCCACAGGTTCCCCCTAGCCTTTCCCCTATTTTCTGTGGGGGGTTGCTAACTAATTATAAAACGGATGCGCCGCATTTTGCACCCCGAATTCACCCGACCCCTCTTTTTTGGGAGCGCTTTGTTTAAGGCCGCAAGTCCCAACCAGAAAAGGGACAGATAAATGCGACGGTCTGCTCCTAAAATAACAGTATTTTGCATAATTGTTGACCCAGAAAGTCCGAAAAGAAAGCAGCAACAAAACAGGGGAACGATGCTGCAAAGAATGTAATTTCTTTTTCTTATTTTCCCGCAGCATTTTCCCTTGGCGTCGCTGTGGGAACCGCCAGTGATTTGTAATTAGGAAACGGCCGCCAACTGTCGCCTTGGTTTTGGCCTGGCTCGGACGATGCCACGCCCCATTTGCACCGCAACGGAGGCGGTGGCGGTGGCAGCGGCTGGAGGCATTAGCGAACGTTAAATACCCAAGTGCCATCTGCTAAGGGGAAAGCGGCTACAAAAAAAAAGGTGACCGGGAAAATTAAATGAATGAAAAGTGCTAGAAGAAAAGTGTAAAGCAATGACGGCGACGCCTGGTGCCCCCCAAATCCCTTCCCGCACGCTCTTTTGGCCATTTTCGCAGTTTGCGGCTTGGCGGGCAATGAGGAGGAAAAGCGAAAAGGGGGTGGTGGAAAACTGTGGCAAAGATTCCACCCATTTGTGTGCGTAGTTGGCGAAAGTTTATTAAACATTTAAATTCACTCATTTCGCTTTGGGACTGCTCCTTTCTTTTTTAGCTGGGGAAATGACCAAAAATTGAAATTATTTCATGTCCGGTGTCACCATTTTGGGCTTCCGTTTTGGGTTCGAGTCGGGATGCTCGGCCAGCGCCCTTTTGCTTAAAAATAAATCCATTGATGCAGAACTTTTGAAACTTCATTTTCAACGGAAATTTATAATTTTTGGGCCAACGGCCTTGGCCGGTCCTTGTTTACTCATGTCCTGTATGCTTCCGTTTTTCCACTTTTCCAATTCTCCGCCTTTTGGGCCTCCGGAAAAGACCTTTTCTTTCGCATAATTTCGGGAAATATGTTTGCAGCAGTTGGTAATATTTCGGGAAAACTTTTGGGAAATGATTTATCCCTTATAAAATGGTGAAGTGGATAGCATTCCTCAGGGCTATCCTACATTAAGATATATGTGGAATTATTTAATTACTTTTTCTTGGTTTTTAACAGCGTATTAATCAAAGAAAAAACAATTTTTTTCTTATTTACCATTTTGGTTACCTTTTTTTTTTTTTCTTAACTCTGATGCCAATCATTTTTAATTATTCTCTCCTTTTTTAAATAAACCAACGTATTTTATACCACAATTGTTTTAGAGGCAAAAGATTTTAGTTCCTTTTTCCATGTTCTTAGAAACTAATCGATCTTAAGCTTGGACCACCCAAAGGAAACTTAAAGCACCTTTACAAATTTTGGCAAATGACCAACATCGCAACGGAGGGCGAGGGAAACTCTCGATGAGAATGCATCCTTGTCGGTAATAAAATCGCTTTTAAGCATAATCCTTTGCCAGCGCAAATCCCATTCAAAACGCCCGGCTTGGCTTTGATTCCAAAAGTCCCGAAAACTTTTCCGCCCTCAAATTGAAAGGAGTTTTTGTTGGGCGCATGTGGGTATGGTGTGCTTGTGGCTAGGCTCTTGGGCATTAGGCACCAACCTTTGCTCCTTGAGCCACCTTTCAATGCTTCACCTTGCGAGGAGAGCACCTACAATGGGTACACAAGTCGCATTCAGCTGCACACTTATTAGAGGAAAGCAGGTGAAACTCATCCTTGAGGCGGTGACGTTGCACTCGGAAGTCAGTCTGCACTCGCAGCCCAGAAAATGGCAATAATGAAATCAAAATGTGAATGCCCTTTGCATTTCCTACTTACAGTTTGACCCTGTTACGAGCTAAAGCAAAGCTGAAGCTTCAGCCTCGGCTGAAACTAAATCTGAGCCTGGTCAGCCTGCAGGCATTTCCCTTGCCCGCCACGCCCACCTCCAACCTCCCACGCCCCCCGTTGAATAAGCACTCATTAGTTCTGTTTCGAAGAGTTATGCGGCTTCGCTGCTTTGGCTGCTGCATAAAATTTGCATTTGAATGCTGCGTTCGAAAGTTGAGACAAATCCTTGGCGGGCATTCCCTTTAAGCTGTGGCTGCTTTTGTGAGGATTCGTTTTAGCCAGTAGGTCAAAGTGCATTTTCAAAAGCTTATTCAAATTTTCAGATTAGGGGATCTATGTGCCCTTACTTGAATTGTTTCCATAGCCAATTGACTGAATTGATCTTTAGTTATTGATTGCAGGTGTACGGGCAATCGGTATTGCTTACATTTTCTTTAAATAAATAAATTATTTTATGTTGCCTCGAACAGTTAAAATAATGTAAGCGAAAGAAAAACATTTTTAAACATTAAAATAGTTAACAAAATACGTTTTGTCGTTTTTAAATCGGGTTTAAGTCTCGTTCACCTCTTATTGCGACATACGTTATTTTTGTTATTATTCCAAAAATCTGAAACATTTGAATATTGTGAAAAAATAATCTAAAATGTATTTCAAAAGTTTTATTTTTTCTCATGTTTTTTTTAAAGAGAACAGTTTTTTACAAACATTTATTAAAGGTCTTTTTGGCGTTGTGTTTGAGGGTATCATCATTGTTTGAATTACCACAGATTGACCGACTTGGTCAGCCTACCAGTTTTACTTAACCGTTTTTTTGTCGCATACGTTTATTTTTCTATTAAGAAAACATATTGTGTATCTCTATAAAAAAAATCTTATTTTCGAGTTTAAGGCTCGATATATTTAATGTAGAAACATTGCCTACAAAGTTTGTCAAATTTAAACATTTGACAAAATTTACTTAACTTTTTTACTTTCATCGTTTGCGGGTCATTTCCATTTAATTAATGCCCTTAGCAACCCAACCTGGGATATTAGCAGAGATTTCTATTATTTTGACTTACTCGGTGACCCAATTTTGGTTGCCAGACACAATGCGGCCGGCAACAATAACAATTGTTGGGCATCGACTGTCCTAATGGATATTCGCAAATCAAGTCCACAATCCTTTCAATCACGTTTGTCCTTGATGTTTAGTCTGGAATTGGACAAACGCGTCGACCTTGACCAGATAGCCCATGTCAAACTCTTTTGCGTTGAGCTGGATTAATTTGATACTTCTGCCGTCGCAAGCGACCTTAGTGACTAGGGCCAAATTAATTTTACTTCTATTTTAAAATAAAATAGATTTCGCATTAAACTTTATCTGAGAAAACGGTTGAAAATTGTAGTCAAAAACATTAGAAACGAGACTTTTTTTGATCGTTCCAATGGCAGTTACATGATTTTATAAAAGTAAAACCGTTGTTCTGAAATTGTTAGCAATAAGTATAACAACGAAGCAATAATTTTATATTCCGGTTGTTACTATGACAGCAATATGATATAGTAGGCTGATCCGGCAAGAAAAAGAAGCCTTTTTGCAAAGTTTCATCCAAATAAAAACAAACAAACGGACATTGCTAGATCTTCTCGCCTGGATGATCAAGAATATATATATCTTATATGATCGGAAATGTGTTCTCGACTGCGTTTCAAACTTTTGGTATAATGAATATAACTGATTTGGGTATCCGATAAATTTTTCCTCATCCTAAACTTTTTAAATTTAACGCCTTCTGCAATTATATGAGGTACCATGCCTATCTACAATTTGGTTGCCTGGAACAGGGCATTACAACAAGTTAGCTTGTCCCACTAAAAATTCTCGTATTGGCCAGATCTGCAGTTCCCAATTTTACACGAAAATGTAAGCTCATTTCCGCTTTATCTAATCTTTTTAGCTACATTTGCAGGTACTTTGTTTCAAAAGAATTCAATCAATATCTAAAAGCGATTGATTAGAAAAGTCAGAAAATTGCCATTCACACAAAATTATTTAAAGTAATCGATAGTTTAACTTATTGCATTCTCCATCCCTGGAAACTCCGCGCTTTAGAATTTAATTTAATAAAATTTAAGCAAACCACTAATAAGTGAGTTTTAAAATCTACGATGGCACAAAAAGTGGTTTACGACAAGGATTTCATACACATTACGGCGGATCAAGATGAATTCATCGAACTTAATCAGGATCAAATGAAGTTCAGGCAGGAGGAATTAATGGCATCTGAGGATGAGAAGAGCAACGACGCTTTGGTAATCGAAGAGGATGAACCCTTAGCTCAGGATTCCAATGGGACCCAAGGAAACTTTGCCGTCTTGATGGCGGCCATTGAGACATGCAAAGCACATGGAGAACATCCTTCCGGTGGCTCTTGTAACCCACAAAACGAATCTGCAGTTTACAATCGGGAAGATGTCCCAGTCGCGCAGGCAGATGGATTGTTTGCACAACACGTTGACAATTTGGAGTTAGGCGATTACGTCCAAAGCCTTCTCAGTCCTGAATCTGTTGATTCTAATGAAGAAGTGTCTCAAGTTTCTCGACTAATCCACTTCCCCAGACAGGACATTGTCTACCAGGCCTACTCGCCGCCCTCGGTACCCGGCGTGCGGACGAGCCATGGCGATCGTTGCAACCGCACCCTGCCGGATTTATTCTGGTTAGATATGACCGAGGTGGCCTGCACCCTGCTGAATTCGGCGGCTGCGCAACTGGAACCCCCTGTCCATGTGGACGAGGGAACGGTGCGATCCATTGCCCAGGGTCTGTACACGGCCATGGACTTTACGACCGAGATGGGATCTCCCCTGATCGGACGCAGGGGCATCGGCCGCCTGGTAGCCGCCATTATCCTAGACAGGCAGACGGGGATCCTTTTGGCGTACGCTGTGGCCCAATTGGTGCCCCAGGCTCTGATTGACGGCAGCACTGGGAATGTGGTGGGCATGATGCTCCATCAGGTAACTCGCGGATTCGGCATCAACGACATCTGCCGCAGAATCATCACCGAAAATACTGGACCCGTTCTCTTGGTGGTCAACCAAATCCCAAATTAAAATTTTTAATGTCCCATTTAAGGTATATTTTAACATGAAAACAAATACGGGTTACATAAGCTAAGCTCATTGCCAAAAGTCTTATTAAGGAATGTTATGTGTTCTGTAAAAATGTTGAACAAAAACTAGCAGTAACTTCGATTAATATAAGTTTTTATTTTAACTAAAAGCTATTCAGTTTTAAAATTAATAAATTTCGTAAGTGATTTAATTTTAGAGCATTCTGCGTTCTGAAAAAAAAGTCCATGGCAGACCCTAATACATTTATTCACTTTTACCTTATTTTATGCCGTAATTTTTTTTATAACTTATGTTTTTTCATTTTTAATTTAAGAAGTTCTTGATCAGACAAGTATATCGCGGAATGACTTAATAATGTTTTATGGTTACTACTGTATAATTATATATTTTACCTATACGATACAAAATAACTTTTCTAATTTTATACTTACCATAAAACCCCGAAAGTTGTTTACCATATATGTTGATTCGTTGAAAAGATCTCGTTAAGTTATTCAATTTTATTATTTTATTGTATGTAATGCAATAAATTTGTCAGTTAAAGTTTCACATAGTTCTTAGTTTCGTTTACATATGTATGTGTAAGTATTTCTTTTCGTTATTAGTCGGTACTTAACAATAAACTTTGCTATATCATGAGTACACGTGAGTTCGAGTGTCTGTCTTTAAAAGGTAATGTCCTCACCTCGCTTCGATTCGGGACGTTTGCGTGTAATGCGATTTATTTACAATTAGTCGGGATGTTGATAATTACACGTATGGCGTCTATACGTTAATCGAGTTGATGAAAAACACTTAAGAGCTTAGAAATGTATTTTGATTTCGATTTGTATAGTACTTGCTATGGTCATATACGCCGCTTAATTCTAACAAAGTTTCATTGTTCAACATTCAGTTTTATGGGCTGTCCAATGGGTTGTTGGTGGCTTTTTGGCGGGAAAATAAAAGGCTGAAAGTTAAGTAGCGGGGGTTGGGAGGGAGGTTGCCTCAAAGGCGGTTAGCCGCAGACCGCGAGCATTTGATGCATGCAATCGGGAATGTGTTAATTGTCCACACCCGTGAAAGGAATCCCTGTTAAATGAACCCTCTTCCGCCCTCCCCCGCTGCAATATATTGACCGCAGAAATTTATTTCCGTGGCTTTTTTTCTCGCCCATCAGCGGAGTGTGTTTGCTCACAGCTGCTTGCGGTTAACTTGGCCCGGGATCAATTTGTTAAACGCTCAAAGGCAAGCGCATCAAGTATACGCAGGGTGTGACAACCGGCGCCTTGGGACAGTCGCACACATAATTAATGCCGCTTTGAGGGCATTGTTTGAGTGGGAGAATGTGTGTGCGTGGCATGCACCTAATTGCAATTAAGTTGACGCTGCAGCCTCGATTTCCACGTAAGGACAGAGACAACTTTAATTAATTTCAGACGATTTTTATGGGATTTGCCGTGGATTGGGCGAGTGTGTGTAATTAAAAAGGACGTTAAGTGGATAAATAAATACGAGCCGGGCCTGCGGGTTCGCGCTGCACACGCTGTTTACATTTTGTCCGTTTGATTTCGCTTTTTATTTCTTTGGCCGTCCGCCTTTGTCTCCTGCCTGCTATTTATTTGTTTATTTTATATATTTATTTGTATCGTTTAAATGCAATTCATTAGTGTTTGGAATACGTCTCTGGTTGGATTCTGCCATTTATATTATTTGTATATTCAATTAATTTACATTTTTGTTGAACGATTTCGCAATAGAGTTATATACAGTTCGCGAGTCAGTCCGCTCAATTCAATAAATTTACGTTCGTTATCAATTAAATCGTTTTTGTTTGCTTTTCTGTTGTGTTCTGCTGGATGTCCATTCCGATCAATGCATGTATTTGCTATAATTTTTTGTTCCTTACGCAATTATTTACTTTATGAATTTTGTTTTTCCCGCATGTTTCGAGCTTGTTCGTGAGATAAGAGCACATAAAATAGAGTTCCATAAATTGGCTATGCAAATGTTTACGATGTCGCACACATATCGGACAGTTCATATTTGTGGGTGTTCTGTTTGCCAAAGATAATGTTAAGTAAACTCCTTGGAAATCATAGAAAACTTCTCTGATCCTTGGGACGGCCAATTCGAGGGTATACAATTTTAGGTGAATTTATTGGCAATGGAAGTTAGATATTTTTCGAAACGAGGTCACCGGCCAGAGTCCAGTATTTGCTAAAAATAATAAATATTCAAACTGACCGGCATCCGGGAGTGAGAGAGAGGAGAAACTGTGCGAAAAGTGCGGCAGATATGGCTAATTGAAAAGTTCAGCATGTCGCCACATAGGAAGGAGACTGCCAATGTTGTCCCAGACTCAAATTGCCATGCAAATGCATTCGAGTTAAATTTTTCCAAAAACGCATTCGTTTGATGGCAGGAATTTCCCAGAACCCCTTTTCCCCTTCTCTCCCGGTTCGTCCATGCGGTCCGAATGGATTCAGGATATCGATGCAATTTCATAGCGGACTGCATAAATATTTACGGTTATGCATTTATGCAAACTTACTCGGTATTTTCCACAAAACAGAGGTCCCCGAATTCGAACCGAAAACCCAAACAGAAACTACATAACAAAAATCAGTTAGGAGTCTGCCTAAGACTAGGGGCTTACTAACTATTTCGCTTATAGCCGGTAGAACTTACGATTAGCTGGGGTTCGGGGTTCTCGAAACTGGCTGCGGTAATCCAGGGATTACTGACTCATCCTCTATATGTATTGGTTATTAGTTAGTGGATAAAATCAACTAGCTTACAACATGCACTCGGTTATTACGTTTAATCTCTCTTTTCTCGTCGTTTTTACTATTTCGGTCTATCAAATTAATTTGGTTTTATACTTTTACGTTGGCAGAGTGTTGGGATTCCCATATTCTCAGTTTGTAGTAGCTGCTGTGTTTCCTGTCCTTCAGTTTGGCTGGGAGGCAGTGACATGTCATGTGCGGTGGCCCACTCCGATGATAATCACGCTGAGTAGGAGTGCCAGGATGCTGAGGGCGTAGGCCCGGGTGGTGGCTGCCGACGAGGTGACCGCCGAGGCCGACGATTCGCCTAGGAAAATTCAGAGGGAAAATTCAAACATTACGGCAATTTGTCTCCCCTGCACAGAAAGAAATTATATTACAAATTTCAGATGCTCTATTAATTAGATTTCATTATTAATTAGATGTTTCATTTAATTAGAGATTGTATAGAATTAAAAATCAAGCTTTATTTGAATGGGCTCAAACCTTAAAGTATTCTGAAAATTCGTTCTTTAATTTAATCCGGTGTTCTTGTAAGAAAAAATAGCAAGCTTAAAGCTTGCAATAAGTTTTAAGAACATTCAAAGTGTTTTTATGGACAACATAACTTTAATGCATTATGTATATATTTTTAATAAAACACTTTGATGGCAATATTTAATTTTTAAAGTTATTTATTATTAAATTATAAGTTAGTCAGCTATATTTTCATAATATTTATAAAAACCATTTTCGTCGAAAAATATTTTAAAAAAATATCGAATCGTAATGTCGTAAAAATCGGTAAAAATATCGAATAATAAATTTAAATTCGAAAAATCAGATTTGTTGTATAGTTAGAATATTAGGGTAACACGGCTGTTCGACTTAAATTCCTATAATATTGGTATTATTTTTTTTCGAGAAAACTTCCGCCCTGCAACTCACCATTTATTATGTTCAGCGTTACGGTCGCACTGGGGCTATTCGACGGGTTACATGTGTAATTGCCAGTATCGCGCTTCTTGGCCGACTCGATGATTAATGAGCCAATCTGCAGAAGGAGAATAACACAGGCATATATATTTACAGATTCAAGAGCCGAAGAAAAAGTTTGGAAAAGAAAATGATAAAGATAAACACAGGCAGTTTTCATTCGGACATGGGGACACGTATTCCAAATATTGGGCATGTGCCGGAACTGACTTTTTGCGCCGTGGCCGGGCACAAAGTTATGGCCAGGCAATTAGCCGAAATGCGACAAAACTGAAACTTTTGCGCAACAACATTATAATATTTTCGCTTGGCAGCAGCAGCCAAGAATCCATTGGAAATTGAGAGTAATTAAATTAAAATCAACAAGGGAGTCTTTGGGTCTTGGCTAAGTGCAAGATGCTCTGAATTACATAGGAAGAAAATATTTGGAATATTTTAAAAACATTATGACTATACAAATATGTCGAAACAATTAAATAATACATTTGGAGTTTAGGTAAAAAAATAAATAAAACATTTAAAATAAGAAACACAAATGTGATTGAAGCATTACAAAATACAAATATGTTCCTCTTTCGTTCTGTTTCAAAAATTATTAAAATTATTAACACTTCAAATAATATCCAAATTAAAATTGATTAGAGATTTGCAAAATATTCCCTATGAATTGTTTTGCTATTCGTTAAAATTAATATTAAATTTAAAAACCTTTCGAAAATATTTTTACAAATAATTGTTAAAAATAGAAACGAACTTAATTTAGTTTTTTCACTTGGAAAATGAAAAGATTTTAAACTAATTACATAAGTGTTGTTCAACCAAGTAAAAACAATAGCATCCTAATTATATAAAATCAAAAATAGTTGACATATATCGTTTTTGTTCAAGAATACAATAAATAATTAAAACTTTTAAAATATAAACTTTTTTCATCATTGAAAAGTTGGAATATAGTAGTATTACAAGTTCGCTCATCAGCTGGGAATTTCCCACTGTGCACTTACCGTGCTCTGGCCTTCGCCGGAGGCCTCCGGCAGGTTGGGATCCAGTTGCGTGCGGTGGCGGCGGGAGTCGGCCGCCAGTTGCTCGGCGCCGTGGTACCACATGATGAACGTGGGCGGCTCCAAGGCGCCGCGCACGATGCAGCGGAGCACCACGTTGCTGCCCGCCTTCACGTAGCGGTCCGGTTCTCCCAGGATCTCCGTGCGGGGAACTGCAGGAATCGGAAGAGAAGGAGGGGGAGATGGGGCATAAGTGGAAGTGGCAAATTCGACGCTCCAAAATTGTGTCATTTCGCTAATCTATTGAATTAACAGCTGCGAGTCACGTCGCACACGTAAATCTGGCTGTGGCAGAGCGCCACTCCGCCTCCAAAGAAAATCCACTTTTCAATTTTTCACTTACTGATTCCAGCATGAACTACCCCCCACATGTCCTGTACCCGGCACCCGGGTGATTTTTTGGCCAACAGACACGCACATGCATAACAAACTAAAAGTTGTGTCAAACAAAAATGGAAAAAAGCAACAAAAAAAGGCGGCGAATAAAAAGCACACAAACGAACAAGTTGGAAATGTTGGCGCATACATTTTCACACGACCTTCCCCCCGCCAGGCATCACCACCCCACTATCCCCCTCCTCTCGAAGACTGGGCGTCTTCATTTGCCAGGACAACGTGGAGCGACGTGAGCTTTGAAATTTGACAAAATCACGTATACGCCGAGTTTTCACTGCTGTTACACAAAAATGTGCAAAATGAGTGCGCCGAGAATTTACACAAAATGCCCAAGTATGCCCCAGAGTATCTGTGTTGGATTTCACTAGTGTTAGAGTGTGCGAGTGTATCTATGTGTGTGCCACGCTCTGGTTTGACACCAAACTGTGTCAGCTTGTCAAAATCGTCATGTTGTTGCATGTTAGTTTTCCAGCTGCTTGACTGGAGATTCGCGACACAGCGGCAAAAAAAAGCTAGGGAAATATATAGTATAGCAGCTGAAGCAGCAGCAAGTGCAATGTTATTAGCAACCGTTCTACTTTATCACCCACGCAACTTTACTCTGGGGATATCACCGCCCGGCGAGAGAATAATTTTCCAGTCGGCAAATTGTAACACGCATGTGGCTCTAATTAAGTATACGAAGAGTGGGAATGTGGTAATTAAAAGAAGCAGCTTAAAATGCATTTACTAAACTACATTGGTGTGTACAAACTGCTATTCGAACACGCTACATTTTTCCATTGGCTATTATACAGTCGAATTTTCATATCTGTTCATCAATTTTTTTAAATAATAAAATATAATTTATTTTTTTAGAAAACTAATCTTAGATGGGTTGTCATTTCTATGGTCTTATTTAAAACTACAATTCTTTTAAAAGTATTTCATTGATAAAAGCGATAATTTTCGTTTTTTTTTTTAATTTAAAAATTTTAAGAAAAGATTCATATTTATTAAATTGGTTGTTTTTTTCTTTGAATATCAATAAGATAATTATATTTGATCTGTGCTTGCTGAATATGAAGAAAAGACATCGAAACCCATTAACAACCTCAATTCAGTAATTAAATGCTTATCGTACACATTTTCAAATTAATTTCATTAAATACATCGATTCCCGAACTATTATCCTTAGTCCTTAGAAATAATTCTGAAAAGAAAAGAAGCTGAATGAAAACCGCAGAAACCCAAAAACTTTGCGAGCAAACTAAAGTTGACCACACTTTCAGCTAATTCTCCGTGCACAAAGGACTCAGCAGACCGAAGGGCCATGGAATTGGTTAAGAGTGTCAAGCGAATTGCAACAACTTAAATTAATTGAGTTTATGGCAAAATGCTTTTAGGGAAATTAGTTGAGGGGAGGTGCGCAAACATCACAGGGAATATTGTCACTTTTGATGGTGAGATAAAATGCGCTTCCAAAAAAATAATAAAACCAAAGGAAAACCCCAAAATTGGCTTTGGCCATACAAGATTAGCAGCAAATTAAATAAGCAGACCGAGCCAGTCAAGAATGAATACGAAAGCAGGCCGGGAGTGAAAAGCTCAAGCCCAGGAGATGAGATGAGCTGAGCAGAAAAGGAATCTCATAAAACCAAATCTAGTTTGTCGTTCAATGATGTGGAAAAAAATATATTCATTCATTCGGCATTCATGTGTGCGTGGCCACCGTGGGTGTGAATGCCTTTTTCAGCGTGAAAAGCTCTGCCATGGATTCGGATAATAAATATAAATCTGCCGAGTTGTCCGGGAAAAGTTTAAAAGATTATTACATAAGTTTGCAGCTAAGCAGACTTGATGTTTTTCGGGGCATTAACAACGATTTGGCTCCATTGTGCTGCCCATTTCAGTGACCTAGAAACTTGAGTAAATGAACCAAAACCAAAGAAACTGACATTTTAACCAGCAACAAAGCAAACAAGAATCTTTTTCCAGCTTCCCCTGCCGCTGTTAACATAACAAATTGACCGAAAACTACGAGCCTATTACCCCGACTTTGGCTCTGCATCCGAATATGGCCCAGAAATCAAGCAGCAGGCAGGCAAAGGCCAAAGCCTCAACATAAAATCCATTGCCAAAGACTCGGAATCGAATTCATTCAGCGCCAACGGGGGGTGGTGGGTCAAGGCGGATGGTTTGGGTTGCTTTAGGGCGGCGGGTTGTGGGCGGTGGGTTGTAGGCGGGGGGTGGTGCAAAAATCGACAACATGCAAAGGGAGTTTTAGCCGTTTGCACAGACAAAACGATGCAATAAATACAAATTACATGGCAAGGGCACAAAATCAGCCAGGCAGCGCGACACCAAAAGGAGAGTGGGAAAACGGGTGGGAAAAACTGGCAGGAAAAACTGCAAAGGGGTGGCCAAGGGGCGGGGGCGAATAGGTGCTGCCGATAATGGTTATGGCCAGCTGAATTGGGAGAAAAGGAGCAAGGAACAGGAAGGACCACGCACACCCAAATTCAACTTCAAACAAACAAAGGCCGATTGGACCACGACAGGAAAATGGAAATGGATGAAGGCCAAACGACTGCAAATAATGGTTATGCAGAAAGAGACAGCGAATCTGGGCGAGAAAGAGACGGATCGCCGAATCCCTGCTGGGCATGAATAGAAATCCTTTATGCTTAAACTTGTCGTTAGATTAACGCAAATGTGGCCGCGCATACGAAATTCCGCTGTAAGAATATTTTTGGCTACAGATGGATACCTGTTGGCTGCCACGCCCACGCCCATTCCCGATATTTTTAAGCAAACACTCAACAAATTTATAAGCATTTAAAAAAAAACTTAAATCGAAGAAGACATTGTTAACTGCAATTTAACAACAAAAATATCTATCTATCTTTTTTCAAGTTGTGTTTTCTCTAGATATTTTTTTATTAAATTTAATATAGCCACACAAACTTTAACACATCTTTTAAATTTGTGGTAAAATAAAAAAAAAACAATTTTAAGTAAAATTTCAGATATCTATTGTGATTTTTATTCCAAGTGCAGACGCACACATGATGGTTTGGCATACATGCGCAAGTGTTTAGCATACAAATTAGCTGAGCCGGAAATGCGAAAATCACTTTTTGGCAACACCATTATCCAGTCTATTGCCCTCCCCCTCTTTTTCCCTCCTTTCTCTGCTCCCTACTCAGCATGTGTCCTTTTTTGCCAGCAGCTCCTTGGGCTGGATCTCCATAAAACCAAAGTGTTAGTTGGATAAAAGAAAATTCAATTTGTTGGCTTCAAATGCAAATTGACTTTTTACTTTCACTGCCTTGCGCTCTCCTTTTCGTTGCTATGTGAGCCGGGCTAAATTGACCTTAAATTGTCAAAGAATTTGAAATGATGGTGTAATTCCCGGCAAGAATTGTTTGCCCAGCCCGAAGGCAGTGTTTTTTTGCCAACGAATTCCGGTGTGCAACAAACCTCAACCGCAAAGCGGACAGATATTCGGGTAAAGTTGCAACAGCAACCGTTTCAAATGAATGCATCCGTGTCATAGATAAAGTCCGAAATCCAATACCCGTGGCCAAAAAATATTCGCACTGATTTCTGTGTCGTAGCCCCAAGCAATGCGGTTGTTATTGTGCGCCCAGATAAATAATGTGAGCCTGGAAATTTCATATCAATTACAGGCCCAGCACAACCTCCGATGCCCTCGACTGACATTTACATTGTTCATTTGGCCTGCTGCTGCTGTTTCTTCCGGTATGCAAACATGAAATTTAATTAACTTTTTGCTCAGTGCTCGGTGTGTGTGTCTGTGAAACCAAAACGAAACCAGAACCCAGTACGGAAAAGTTTTCTCGTTAAAAAACTTGACCAACCAAAGAAATTTTCCGTCTGTTGGTGCGAGTGTGCGCTCTCCTTTATTTTTTTTATCATTTCAATGGGCAATGGTCAGCAGCCGCAATTTGAATGCAATTTAGTGAGTAATTTGAAATGCAGTAGCCGCATGAAACATGCAAAGATCTCGGCCCATGTGTGGCCCTGCCCTTTGTAAGAGGGCTGGAAAGTTTTCGCATTTGCTGCCGCTTGACCTTTGCCCTTGCCGCCCGCAAATTACACGCTCCAACTCACTTAGAGCCCAGTGTCTGAGTGCGAACTTATATTCATAAGCCCCAGCATTCCATTTTCACGGTCTTGGCCCTGACTTACCCACAACTTGCAGCTGAACACGCGCGCTGACTTTGGGCTCCGTGGAGACCTGGCACTCGTAGGACCCGGCATCCCGGGCCTGCACATACTTGATCTGCAGGGTCCAGTACTTGTCCGGCTGCTTGATGGCCAGGAATCGCTGGTCGGCTATGAAGACGGCCCTAAAAGTAAGAAGGGAAATTGGCTTTAGTAATAAATTACAACATATATAAACAGTAATCTAATTTATGCTTTTGAAAAAGCATTTAAGCAATATCCAAGTTGTAACCACTGTAATTGCATTCAACTTGTTTGCAGTTGAAATCTGAACATTTCCGTATTTAATTCTTTAATATGAAAGTTTATAAGTTAACTATGTTAAATAGAGAAATAAGCTTTGGTATTTTTGCAATGTTATTTTTTCTTAAATTATAATTAATTTCTTTGAATCTGAAATGGTTTTGCAAAAACATTGTAGGTTTGGCTTTACCCGAAACTATTTATGTAATTTATTAATTGCAATACAACTTCGTAATCACTATTCAAACTATGTTTAAAAGCTTAGCTGGGGGAGAACTCACCAAGTTAATTAGTTGCAACATAAGATAGCTTTTTTTTAAGTTTTATTAGTAAACAGTAAGTCAGATCTTGTACTCTTATTTATGTGAACATATTTTTTATTTATGTGCAGTATTCTTGCAATGTTTATCAACATTTGGAAAAGAAAAAGATCTTATTGTGTCCTTAAATAGTTAAATTTAATTTTAAAAGTGTTTCCTCAGAAAAACTGAAAAAATATGGCTCTAGCTGTTGCCTATTATGATATTTATTATATGAAATACAACTTTTATAATCACAATTCAAACTATGCCTAAAAGCTTAGCTGAATAATGTTTCAAGATCGACTAGGAGAACTGAGCCACACCATTATTACTTGTTTGAAAACTCCATTCGGACTGACTTTGGGCGCACATACAGCATAAATTCTAAACAAACGAACAATGGCGGCAGACCCACTTAGTCGAGTCCTCGCTAAGTCCGCTACTAATGGCCACTCAAAAGACACTCAAAGTTATTTAGTTGCGGCATTTAAGCGGCAACTAGCGAAGGGGGCGGCAGAATGCGGGGCGTGGCGGAAAGAGTTGACAACAAAGTTGCGTGTTTGGGGCAGGCAGCATGCAAATGTTTTTGTTGGGGGAAACTCAGTAGTAAAATAAGTTGCGTTTAATGTCATTGTTGCAGTATTTTTGTTCCTTCTTCCTTGTTGAGCCTCTCCAGCCGTTTTGCACCCCTCTTGATCCCCAAATTGGCCCTGCACTTTGCCTAAAGTGCAAAAATGTTTCCGTCATTTGGCTAAAATGCAGCGGAATGGCCACGCCCACTGCACACATGCGTTGACATTGCTTATTATGTGCTCTAAAGCCGACTCTTGGCTTGGACCTTCTCTCCACCCACCCACTCACTAACAAGTTTTGATGCTAAACCCAGATTAGACCCTTGCGTTTTGCACTCGTAAAACTCGACATTTTATGACTTTTGCCATTTCCTCGGTGCCCCGTTTACACTCCCCCTAAACTGTGCACCCCTCGCTGTATTTCTTATCAAGATTTTGTAGTTACTTTATAATTTTCATTTCATTTTAAAGTTTTCCCAGCTCGCTTGACTCTTCCTGGGCTCGGGGTTTTTTCCTTTCTGCCTGAGTTCTTCGCTGTCCCTTATTTGCCATATATTTCTGTAAAACTCCTTCGCCCCTGTCCCTATTTTGTGGCTTTCTGCGGTCTCTCCGCTCGTTTCTCAAGTGCTGGGGAGTGACCCGATACGGCATAAGTTTCCATCTGCAATTTATTGTTGTGAAAGAAAATTCTGTGTGCCGGTCCTCTTTGCCTTTCTGCTGGATACTCCGGTTGGTTGGGTCTATGCAAAGAATATTCCTCAAGTGGGCTAATCAAATGGCGACCTTATAGAGATTTTCGGACATATTGAATGGAGTTTTATGGTTTGCAGGGTCTTAGGTGGCCGAAGTGAAATGACTTCAGATTATGTTTGGTATTATCTTAAACAAAGGTTGATGAAAATACCCACTGTAAGAAGACTTAAGTTTAAATGGATAGAAAACTGAATAGAGTTTTGTAAAGCATTGAAGTCAAATAAATATACTAATTAAACAATTTCCATATTTTAAGAGATAATAAAAAATATTTTATGCTAACTAAGCATTCCTATAATAGTAATTTTACTTTATAATTTTTCTGCTTTGTATATCAGCTTCTTAAATTCCTCTGAGAAACCCAGTTTGAACTCCATAAAATATTTGGAAGGCAATGTGCTCAAAGGGTGCATAATTTCCGGAGGGACTGTTTGTGAATATGATATGATGTCCTTTCCCACGACAGTGGGTGCGGACTTTTTCACTTTAACCTCAGACGTATCTGCCATGATTTTCTCCCCTTGTCGGAGAGTTTCATTTCCTTCGCTTCGTTTATCGCATCAGGAGCTTTTGCTGCTGCTTGTTGCGGTTGCCACTCGGAGAATCCCATTAAGAGGAAGCTCATCTCCTGCTGCACATGCAACTCCGGCTATGTGGCACATATCAGGTAGCTGTGTGTGTGTTTCTGTGTGTGGAGATAAGAGATAACAAAGTAGCCGAGAAACACCTGGCTGGGTAATTACCCCAACAGCCGCCCAAGGCTCCCGACTCCTTTTGCCACCCGACTCGACCAAGCAATCCTTTGTCAGCGGGGACTGGAGGCTATAAATTGAGGAAAGCATGTGTCCAGCGGCAAACAAAGGACGCCATTGCACGTGACATTTATATGATAGTGTAAACACATCATTTGCGCTATTATACAACACACTCGCAGTGGCGCTGGCTAAAAGTTTTTGAAATCTATTCCCATTATGTTTGATATGCCGGGGAACTGCTGGCGAAGGACAAACAGTTGGGGTTTCTTGTGAGCGGGCAAAAAGAAAACTTTCTAGATAAATGTGACAGAAGACATTGGAGCAGGAAAGAACTCGACGCACACAATCAACTGGCGGCGGAAGCAGCAGATGCAGGAAGACCGACTTGGCCCGAAGGAGGTGGTGGCCAAAAGAGGTGGCCAAAGCGGGGACGGGATCCGAGGACACTCCTCTGGTGGGCACTGCAGGAAGCAATCAGTAAGGACACTATCTCAGCTAAATTTCAATGCTCGCCGCCCAGCAGTGTTTGCCTTCAGCCAGCCAGTCATTCATTCATTCATGCCCAGCCATTCATCCCTGCTCCCACAGATACTCACACACACACTAGGGCATGCCCACACAGATACTCACATATGGGAGCTACTCCGCCAGGAGGACAAACAGGCTGGCTGTCTTATCTAATGTGAAAGGTTCATTGGTTTTACTTTTCTATCAAAGTAATAAGCTGGAAATGTTTGCCCTGCCCCGCTGCAGCTCAATGCGCCCCCAAAAGGAAAACGTGGCTAAAACAGAGGAAGGCCGAGATGCACTGGGAGATCATTTAAGATCCTACAAAATATATATTTTCTATATTTTGAATTTTTAACTATCTCTGGTCAAAAATGATTAAAAAGGTTAATACTATTAAGTTTTTAGAATGAAAAATATAGATTATAAAACTTAATTATAAACCTTAACCACAAAAATAACGTAATCGCCATTAAACAACTATTTTTTATGGAAATATGAAGGAATTTGTATGAATATGTAACGAGTAATAGTTTTTATTTCGGCCGATATATAAATTATCAAATGAAAGGTTTAAATATTTGTATGTCTTTTTTAAGTGTAAAGGAAAAGACATAAAAAACAACAACAATCCGAGACGGGGACAGTTTGAAGTAAAGTTTTACTGCTTTGAAAAGGAGGGGGGTGAAAAAATGCAATGAAATTGCACACTTGCGTTTCCGCTTGGCCTGTCATACAGGAAAAACAGCAAAAAGGACATATCCACATCCAACATCCAGCATCCACAAGCTGGAATCATTGATGACACACCTGCATCTCCTGCTCCAGGACACGCAGATTGAAATTGAAAAGGCTCTTCGGAAGCTTCAAAGTTTGTGCTCTTAATTCATTTTGTTATAAATTGTTTTCGTCTCAATTGAATTTACAAAAAAGAAGTAAGGAAATCGAAATGGGCAATCTCTACGGAGTTCTGTGAAAAGGATGATGAAATAAATAAAACGAACGAACAAATCGGTCTTTCATTTTGAGAGTTGATAATCTCAAGGGTTAAAAGTTAGCAACTGACTTGGTTATCAAAAAAAACTAATGGCTTGTACTGAAGAATGAATTTTAAACTATTAAAACTAAAATTTTCTTTTAGTTCAATATAAAATTATATATTGGAAATTCGGAAATAGGAAACACTAATATTTTTAATTTGTACGTAATTTTAATTCATAAAATTAGTGTAATATAAAAGTTGAAGTCCTTTGATTCAATCAATAGATATTAATTGGATTAGATATTATTATAAGTAAGGAAACTTAAAGAAAATTAGATTTAACTTTTTGAGTTAGAGTAACCAACGCTTTAAAAAAATTGGCAATTTTAATTCCATTTTAAATTCAAGTTTATGATCTAGACATATTTTGCTATTTATTACAAAAATAAGAACCCTTTTCAATATTATTACCAGCTTGTAGCACTTTTTATATGATCATCTATAAAGATAAATCTGTTCCTTCTCACAGGGGCATTGATCATATTAATTTGATGTCATAATTTAAATCTTAATTTTAATTGGTAAGTATCATTAAAGCTGACTGCCATTAATTAATTTCTTGCGAATGCCTGGAATGTCTCAGGCAGAATGGCAATCAGTAAATCACCAACAAAGTTGTATACTTATATCTGTGCGTGCAGACGAATGCAAGAATTACAGTTGAAATTGAGCCAGTATCTCAGTAATTACGCAAATATTTATGCTCGTCAGTAAATTATTACGTCTATAGCACTTGCGCTGTCAATTACGTAAAATAACAAGGCTGAGTCCCCAAGGAAGTCGAGCATGCACAACGATATTAACGACTCTGAATGGGAAGCAGGAAAATTGATTTCTAATTGTCAGCAGATACTCGACCTGCCTCGATTTCAATTGCCTGGAAATGAGTTTGTTAATTACCTGTCAACGGTCAAGATGTGTCCATCCCGCAGACGAATCCAGGAGACGGATTTGTTGCCCAGCTGTTTGACCTGCGGAAACAAAATTAAGAAATTAATAAATTAATGGGAGTGGCTTTTGGCAAATATGTCGTAAATCAAATGGCCGACAAAATGAACCAATGGTTAGTAATAATTGTGGAGATAGTAATAAAAAATTTTAGAAGCGACTGAATAAAAATAGCACAGACTTAAAAATATCAAATTTATAACCTTGCCCATTCATAACCAAATAATGTTGTTATTTGTAAAAAGGCCGACGAACTTAAAGGAAATATATAGACCTGTCTGATGATCCCGATTACGAATACATGATTTATAATTTGAAAGTTACATAGTTTTGACTGAACGCAGTAAGCCAATTAGTCAACGAGTAGATGGTTTAAATATATCATTGCCGAATGTTAGAATCATGTTTGATTGTTTACGAAATCGGTTACAAGATTTCGGATTCTAGGAAAACCTTTTGCAGTTATTGATTATTCTTAACTCAAACTGCAGTACAGACTCTCCGCTCCACTAACGATAAGGACAACCTCTGGTGATCAGACGGTGCACACGGGAATTGCTCAACAAGTGGAAGAGGAATGTCAAAGTGCCGCTGCACACACACGAGAGTAAATTACTGCAACCGAATTCAGATTGGGTCAGGAAATGGTTAGTGGGGCCAGTGGCTTCCCACAGAAACTACATTGAAATGTAATTAAATACCGAAATGAACATGAAACCCGGCCGACAGATAGACAAACGCAGGGAGTCATCGAGGCTCTGAAGCAAAGGCATCCGCCTGTTTCAGATATTATCGAAATGTGTCGTAGTTAGTAAATCTAAAATGCATTTATAGGCGCACACACAGCATCATCTCTGTTTGCACTGAAACGATTTTGTCCATTCAACACTTTGGTCCTGGGTTCGGGTTCGGTTTCGCATTTGGATTCGGGTTTGGTGGTAGGCAGTAGACCCTCAACTCCTGTAGGGGATCCATTTAATGTTTAGGTGCTGTCACCGCCCTGTAATTCCGTTGTAATGGTCTCATTAGGAGCTCGTTGCATGTGTCGCATTTAATTGGGCCTCCGCCTGGTTGCAGGCGGATTACTAATTTAGTTTTGTGGAAAACTCTATTTCCAAGATTACTTTTGATTGCATCGACATCTAAAATCATCCCCCCCCACACTAAATTCATGTCCGCATTCTTTGGCCGGAACAAAAGTTAAGCTTCGACAATTACAAATAAGCTGCTGCTTGGAATATTTCAAATAAGCCATTTGTCCCGAAAGGATCCACTCCACCTGATGTCATCGAATGCCCGGACAAGTGAGGCCAATTTGAAAAGAAGCGGACCGAAGAGCAATCTTTGTCTGACTCCTGTCCTTGTCCTTGTCTCCGTTCCCGTCCCCGTTCCCGTTCCCGATCCCCTTCCCTGTCCCGTTCCAGTTTCCTTTTGTGCCTGGCCTCCTGTCTCCTGGCTAAGAGGACTCACTCAACTGTGGCACTTAATGCAGCATTTGAACAGAGAATGAAATGAAAGGCTCCCGGAGAACGGAGAATGGAGAACGGCCAAGGGAGCATCGAGCAAACTGGGCGTGTCATCCTGGACGGGCATAAAGTGTAAAGCCAACGACGAGTAATTGACGAAAATTGAGATGCGAGCCTTATACTTTTCATTCCTGGATCGGGAAATAATGGCTGTGTTGGAGGTTGGAGGTCGGACAGCCTACTAGGCTGTCGACTGCTGAACTCCGTGGAGGGGCACTTAATTGACCATGACAACAAGATATTACCATTGCTCAGCTGGAAAATTACAGAACACAGGCTGCACGGACACCCCATTATGTATTAAATATTTCAACGGCGATTAATGCGAATTTTCCAGTGCTTTGTTCTTTGTAGGGAATTTGAGCTCTCGAATTAGTGTGTTTTGGGAATGAGTTTGTATTTAAACTCCTCTAAGATGACTTGGTAAACTGAATAAATTTATCTTAAATTTAATGCTTGTGTTTGTGTAAGAAGGAATTATGTGTTTTACATTTTTCATATTCTACCCCAAGCAATGTTCCAGGCCATATTTAGCTGCTATTAAAAACAATAATTTCATTTTTGCTGGCAACCTTAAAATGTTCTGTTTATTTTTCGGCTTAGGATCAAACAAATGGTTGAGGGAATGTCAAATACTTTAATCCCTGGTTCAATGCCTAAATTAAATAAATACTAAATAATTAGCACAGATTTTCCATTGGCAAAAGAGTCACGTAATGTGGCTGACCTCGACACCAAAGTCTTGGCCCCGATTGCGATTGCCATAAAACTAATTTGTTGAAATTTAATTTTCAGTTTTCGCTTATGCTAAATAAAATATTTACCACTTGTAAGCAAACAATTTGCCTGGCTGCGTGCCAGGGGCGTTTTCCATTTCCCCGCGCCATGGTCAGGCCATGGCTTTTCCCCCAGATCTTCCTTCTGGCCCTTAAACACCTGCACAAACAATGAAAAGCGTGTGAGAAATCGCCCGAGAGAGTCTTGGCCACGTTTGCTTGGCATTTGTTTTTGAGCCTTGCGTTAAATACCCAGGCTGCGGTCACACCTCGTCCTCGTCCCCATCCCTCCAAAACGTTTCGGACAGCTAACAAATATTTGCGCAATAAAATTTAATGTGTTTTCTATTAGGACCCCGACCAGGTAACGCTGATGAGGGCAGCCACAACAACAATAATTACAAATAAAAACACGCACGCACCTCCACTAAACAGCACGCAACTTTGTTCAGAAATATACAGGTGGTATTCCACAACTTGAACTAAGTGTGTGAAAACTTTAACTGGCCCCAACTTTTTTTTTAGTTCTTCGTTTACTACTAATACAAAAAAATATTTTACAAAATTCGTTACAAGATCGAGATGATATGAATAATTTTTCTTAAATTCTTATTCTTATAAAATCGAGATTAAAATAATATTTTTTTTTGTTTAATAATGATGTTAAAAAAGAAGAGGAAGTTTAAATAAGATGATGAGGTGTTCACCACAAATAATAGCCCAATTATTTTTCAGTAATTCCTTAAACTGTCTTTTATAATTGTGTATTATGTATCTGTCTGCATATGTTTGACTCTGGATCAAAAGTAGTGTTAATAAATTGAATATAGATTATCATTTAAAAAAAATTTATTCTACGATATATCTTGTGATTTGATATTTTGATATGATTTATTATCAAATTAAAAACGAACCTTATATTTTTCGTCTAGCACAACTAACTAAAACTCTTGCGTTTGGCAAATATTTCTACTTTATGTATCAGACAGTTTTAACGCTCAATTTAGTTCGAGGGAAATAATAATTTAATAGGCCAAATTTGAGTTAGAGAAGTTCGACTGTATGCGCAATAAAAAGGGAAATAAAGAAGGAATTATGAATGTATTTTTCTGCTAGTTTAGCTTGTTTGGCCTGGGAAATTGAGATGGGAGATGGAAGATGAAGATTGTTGAGTTGGAGGAGCACTCACCCGACAGGGCAGATACGCGTGGGTCCCGATCTGAGTGGTCACATTGGAGGTGGCGTAGCCATCCAGATAGGGCTCCACGAGTCCCGATGTCGCCGACAGGGCGGATGCCTCCGGCAGAAGCGAGGACACTTGAGCCAGGCTGGAGAATGCGGTCGCCGATGATGGGTCGCCGCTCTCATCAGAACTGATGGAGGCGATGGAGGCTGCCGATGACGACGATGTCCCAGCTCCTCCTCCTGCTCCTGCTCCTGCTCCGGATCCTGATCCCAGCCCCACAGCCGCCTCCGCCGTCGTCTGTGTGTGTGATGCTGAAATTGATTTGAGGGCAGCCCACAGAAACGGGAGAAAAAGTAAGAGAAAAGTGGATTTCTTGTTAATCGAAATGACAATTTTGGGCTTCGATTTCACCAAAGCACATGTCACGTACATGGCCCCACTGATGCGGGTGTTTGTGTTCGGGAGACGGGATGGGGACATTTTGGGGAGGCTGTGTTAGTTGATTGGGCATTAAAGCTGTGGGCAAACATCCAGCTTTAATTTGCATACATATGTATTTACATTAAATTTAATTTATTGTTGCAATCAATTGCTTGTATTTACGTGTTTTTAGGTAGCTATTTATGTGTAGACGATACAAAGGATGCAACTTTGATAAGTGAGCAGTGGTTACTGAGCAGATATTTATACACAAATTTAAGTTAAATATTTGAATTTACTTAAATATCTTGTGATCAAATTCTATTTGTCCAAGACTTTTCCCTGAATAAGAAAGCAAAAGAAATCTCTTAAACAAGAAAGGAAAGCTAACTTCGGGCGGAGCCGAAGTTGAAATACCCTTGCAGAATATTCTGTAAATTATAAAAAATCCCAACTTCCTAACTTTAAAAAGACTAAAGTTATGGCATTTCCAATCGTTCAGTTAAGTGGCGGATATAGGATATAGTCGGCCGATCCTTATGAAATTTGGTAGGTCAGATTGATTGGCCAAATATAAAGCCCATAGAAAATCCCAACTTCCTAACTTTACAAATCTCAAAGTTATGGCATTACCGATCAATCAGTTATATGGCAGCTATAGGATATAGTCGGCCGATCCTTATGAAATTTGGTAGGTCAGATTGATTGGCCAAATATAAGACCCATAGAAAATCCCAACTTCTTAACTTTACAAATCCCAAAGTTATGGCATTACCGATCAATCAGTTATATAGCAGCTATAGGATATAGTCGGCCGATCCTTATGAAATTTGGTTGGTCGGATTGACTGGCCAAATAAAATACCCATAGAAAATCCCAACTTTCTAACTTAACAAACACTAAAGTATGGCATTTCCGATCAATCAGTTATATGGCAGCTATAGGATATAGTTGTCCGATCCCGGCCGTTGCGACTTATATACTGCGTGCAAAGGAAAGAAGGGTGTGTGTAAAGTTTCGATTCGATATCTTTAAAACTGAGAGACTAGTTCGCGTAGAAACAGACAGACGGACAGACAGACGGACAGCTAGACGGACAGACAGACGGACAGACGGACAGACGGACATGCTTATATCAACTCAGGAGGTGATCCTGGTCAAGAATATATATACTTTATAGGGTCGGAGATGTCTCCTTCACTGCGTTGCACACTTTTGACCAAAATTATAATACCCTCTGCAAGGGTATAAAAACAACTACAAAGTCTTTGGCATTTTTATACCCTTGCGAGGGTTTTATTTCAGTAAGTTTGCAACGCGTGGGTTGACCTATAAGTATATATATTTTGATCAGCATCACCAGGAGAGTCGATCTAGCCATGTCCGTCTGTCCGTCGTCCGTCGTCCGTCTGTCCGTCCGTCCGTTTCTCGCAAACTAGTCCCTCAGTTTTAAAGCTATCTGCTAAAACTTTCCCAAAAGTTGTCTTTCTATTGCAGGTAGTATATAAGTCGGAACGATCCGGATCGGGCGACTATATCATATAGCTGCCATATAACTGAACGATCGGAAAAGCCATAACGTTGGTGTTTTTAAAGTTAGGAAGTTGGGATTTTCTATGGGTTTTTATTTGGCCAATTAATCCGACCTACCAAATTTCTAAGGATCGGCCATATATCCTATGGCTGCCATATAACTGATTGATCGAATGCATAACTTTGGTGTTTGTAAGGTTAGAAGTTGGGATTTTCTATGGGTTTTTTTGGCCAATCAATCCGACCTATAGGATCGGCCGACTATATCTTTAGCTGCCATATAACTGAACGATTGGAAATGCCATAACTTGGTGTTTTTAAGTTAGGAAGTTGGGTTTTATGAGTATTAAAATGCATCATATGAATAATTTTGGAGAATATAATTTACAGAGTATTCTGCGGGTATATCAACTTCGTCCGCCCATTGTTCTTCTTGTTTACATTAAAGTTTGCTCCTTTGGTAACATATCTTTATTTATCAAACTTAATTTGTAAAAGTTGTACAACGAAAATAAAAGAAAGCAGAAAAAATGTTTGAATATTTTTTCTTGCTACATTTTTTGTAAAATTAAATACACCCTTGTAAGTACTTTATGAGAACCAGGCCCCTCTTCATAAGCCCTTAAGTTTTTGAAAGTATGGTCGCAGTTCAGATGTGTTTTTGTCGACTACTTACAGTGGGAAGCCAATGAAATGTATAAGCCATTGTAGACATTCTTCTGTAACTAAGATTTATCCACAATTTCACTCACTAAATTATTTGTTCTAACCGCTTTCACATGCACCACAAAAGCAGCAGTGAGAGCAGCAGCGACAACTTAACAACATTAAACGAGAACGTGGCAAGTGAGTGCACGGCGTTAGAGCCAGATCCACACAAAACCGCCAAGTCAGGAACAGGCGAAGAAGGAGGTCTAACCACACTGGGTGGCCAAGTGGGTGGTGACCGCCCCTGCAACTGATGGGCCATCCTGCGGCTTCCTTCCACATCCGAACATCATATACACACACGTACTTGTCTCTTTGGCAATCGCCAGTTTTTCGGTCTGAAATTAATCAATGGCGTTTAAGTGGCTGGCGGGGACATCGTCACCATCATGATTTTCGCACCGCTGCAAAGTTTTTTAATGAATGCCGTTCATTAAAATTGATTGTTGTTTGGTGGGCTTAGCATCCGACATCGCCATTCCAGTCCCTTTGGGTCAAATATTGCCCAACGTTGAACGGACGCAGTAATGTCGATGAGTTGGCAGAATGCGGAAGGTCCGCTAAAACGCATGCTATTTGCTGAATTGCCAATTAACTGGCAATTTCGGCTAAAGCGAACCGAAGCTGTCCCCAATATTTCCCCCTCTCCTAACCAAAGCAATTGATTTTATCCGTCTGGACCTTTATTTCTGCCCGTGGTTGAACAACGTTTTCTGTATAATATTATTTTTGGTGGGAGTTTGTCAGCAGGAAAGCGGTTTTCGAGTTTTGACTTTGACATAATTGCGCCTGTCTCTGACAGTTTGAAATTCTTCTCAGACTATGGAAGAGAATTATGAAATTTACACAAGTCGATGGTTCAAATTGACAGATGCGCGGGTGGGAGTAGTAGTGCTTTAAAATCACTTTTTAAAAATGTTTAGAAGCAGCGAAGGTGAAATCAAAAAAAATAAAAATAATACAACGAATTATATGCTTAAGGTAAGTTTAAGGGAGAACAAATTGAACTTAGTAGATGAACAAGAAGAAGTAGAGTAAAATATGTTTTGAACTAAAAATGTTTAAAGCGATGATTAACTTTAATAAAATGTTTTTGTGAAGAACAAGGCATAAAATTTCATTCTAGCTTTATAGTGTGGGAGAAGTGACTTCCGCAAGAGTATAATAAAAGTCTGTAGTTAGCTTTCGCACAGAGGAATAAAACAAGCATGGCAGCATGCTAAATTGAATGACAAGGACATATGCATACGTTAAATCCCTCAAATAGGTACCAGATCCGACATAACCATTGCTGAATTTGTGCTCCAATTAAAACGACGAATGTAGCGTAAAATGATTTCGAGTTTGACAACTTGTTCGTCAATTTAATTGGTGCGAGCTCTTGATGGCCAAAAAGGTGGCAGTGACAGTGGCAGTGAGTTCCTGGCGTATGCACAGCTGAAATCAGCAATCATTTCATCTATGCCTATTTTTTTCCTTTCAGGATGGCATATCTGGTCCCTAAACACCCGACTGGGCACTGACAAGGGAGGGGGAAAGCCACGGCAACAGCCGGAAAAAAGGAAAATAGTCAGGGAGCTGGGGAAAATGGGCGGTGGGGGCGTAATTGACAAAAGGTTTCATGCATTCAATGCCACTGCCAGGCGCGTTGTCGTCCTCTGACAAATACAGCGCCCAACTGACGGCTGCTCGACACTCCCGGCCAAGTTGCAGGACCGGGCCAGGAGGCCAGAAGGACATGCCCGCCGGCAACCCACACTCACACTCACAATCAACGCAATCGACACGCAAAAATTGGAGAGAAGCGCGCTGAAAAGATCAAAGCCGTTCAATTGTCAGTGACGACAGCCGGAGAGGTTCCTCGGATGTGGATGTGGATGTGGAAGTGGATGTGGCGGGCGTATTTTCGGGGGTGGTGATTTGTCAAAGCAGCGTCCTCAGGGCTCCCGCCTCCCGGTTACGCCCAAATGTTTAGCTCAACTTTCATCAAATAAAACAGATGCCAGAAATTCGCTTAGTTTGCATTTCCCCACGAAGCTGTTGATTAACGTGTGTGTGGCGGAAGAAGATGTCGGATCCCAATCAGGGAAACTGAGAAAATGAAAACAAGGACGAACGCAAACTAAGTTGTCTCCATATTGAGTTACTTCTGGTACACATTCTTTTATTTCTTAAAAATATCTATGAACTCGATTTCTACATGTTGCGTATCAGTAATGTGAGTTGAACAAAGGAAAATCATGAGTGAGGTTTCTGTAAAAGGGATGGTTTCAGAGTTCCATGTAAGCATTCCTTCAAAGCTGTTTTCATCTGGCTCACAGCTTCTCTATGTAACTAAATTTTAGTTTAAAACTTTATGTTTTGACCAAACTTGGATATCAGTGCCGAAATTGGTATAATTTTTGTGGCTAGTCCAATTTGAGATGGCCCATACTAATTTGCATTTTTACACGCAAATTTCCATATAAATACATTTATAAAATATGTCAGGAAAGCACCTTTTTAAATTATTTTATTGTAATCTTTAAAGATATCATACTTTTATTCACATAAAAATTCAATTTTCAAAATAGGGTAAAATGATTTTTTTAAATATTTTAATTCCCTTGTCATAAGAAAGTATTTCGATTACGTTAAGCTAATTATTTCCCCTCTTACCATGTAAGGACGCAAAACATAAAAAAATCTTTAAAAATTACAAAATGGCACAATTAGTACAATGTTTTTTAACAGTAGAATGAACAAATTATCCTTTTTGATTTTTGTTTTATCATGGTAATTTGGTCTGCCTTTAAACTCACATGGAGATGACAGGAGAAACTCATTTTGTAGGGAAATAGTCACACAGACACAAAAAAACAAATTCCAGCCCCGGGCTCGTGATCTCTGACGGGTTCAAGGTGAGTACCCATTTGCCGTGAACTTGGCCACTTCCCACTTTCCGACTTAACCCCTTTTGCCTGCAGCACGAATCGAAAATGTGCAGCCCCTGCTGTGGATCCTGCTGTGGCCCCTGCTGCAGCCCCTGTTGCAGCCCCTGCTGCTCGCCGTGCTGCAATGACTGCTGCGGGCCCTGTTGCAGTCCGTGCTGCAGTCCCTGCTGCGCACCCTGCTGCGGACCCTGCTGCAGCCCCTGCTGCACTCCTTGCTGCTGTGCCCCGTGCTGCTCGCCCTGCTGCTGCGGGCCGTGCAGCAAGTGCTGCTGCGCCCCGTGCTGCAGCCCCTGCTGCAGTCCGTGCTGCGGCCCTTGCTGCAGCCCCTGCTGTACCCCTTGCTGCAGCCCCTGCTGCTCGCCCTGCTGCGGCCCTTGCTGCGGCCCCTGCGGCGGGTCAAAGTGCAAGTGATCCACGCAAGCGATTTCGAAATGGGAATCGGAATCGGAATCGGAGGCAGGAGCCAATCGCAAATGCCACCACAAGTTCGTCGGGCTCGTTGGAGAACCGTGAAGACCCACTTGCTATTACCAGCTAAGGCAAGCAAATACACGAAAAGTCAACAGCAGACCAAAGTTTTCAGTCCCTCGAGGATGGGTATGTGAGGGGAATGGAAACATCTGCGCCCGGGTCCATGTTAATGAAGACACAGATTTGGCGTCGGGGCCAGGTAAAAGTTGGTCATCCCCAACTTATGCCAGTTAGTGCTGTGTAAACTTTTTGGCCTCTTCCAAGAATTAATTAAAATCAGTTTCAACTTATGTGACACGAGCACACACACAAAAGAAATTACATTACAAGCCAAGATGGAGTCAACTACATGGCAACGAAATCTGTTCGTTTTTAATATTAACATATAACTTGAAACAAAATATTGTTAGGCAGAAGTTGGTATCTTTCCCTTTTGTGGAATTTGTTTCTTAAATAATGGTTTGTTTTGCGCAATTTCTTTTCTTGTCAGTTTGTTACCATCAGTATCATTAATTCTTGTATGGTGATATGACATCTCTTATAAAAATTATTTAAAAAAATTATTATTTTTAATAAAAAAATCGCGATAAAAAAGCAATTTCAGCTAATCTGCAATCAATTAATATGTATATTAAATTCACATATTTATTTGTATTAATCAAATATTTGTATAATCTCCCTAGTCAACAAATCTGAATTATTAAAGTTTCATTATTTATTTAAGAGCATATCATTTTGAGAACGTTTCCTTTGCGGAAGTTATTTACTCACAGATGGCAGCTGACACAATTTTGCATACTTTAATTAAACATTTTACAACGCATTTGTGCAGGGAAAGTGGATTCTCGTTAAATTTCTCAGAGCGTAGCCTGCAGTCCTGGGCCACGAGTAAAAATAACTTGTGACATGCTGCTGCGGCAGTTGTTTAATCATTTCACTCGAAATGTTACCAAGCCCGCCGGCCATTGCTTTTCCATTCTACTTCAGCTCGTTCCGAAGTTTTCTGGGCGTTGTGAACTTAATTAGGTTTAATTAATACTAGAAAAACACACACAGACACACCGAAAGGACATATTGACAAAAGGCAAATTGGTACGCTCAAGAAGTAGCCTGGCATGTGTGGGATGAGGTGACCCAGGTCCTTGGCCCAGAAAGGATCTGGTCCCTCCGACAGGAAATGAGTTTTCAAAGGCCGGAAGGCAGCAATTATGTCAGTCGCTTTGTGTGTACTGTTAATTGGTCTGGGAATCGAAGAGGCCGACGACTTTACGATATTTCATAAATTGCAATTTTACGATGCCCTCAAATTGAAACCAAATTGCAGGCCCAACCTTGAGATTTGCATATCCTCAGCGTCCATTTCGATCTTATCCCTGGGCCAAGTGGCCCCACCTCTCTACCTCCCCTCCGACCATGTACTTTGTGTACTTTGTGAGTGTCGACGTCATGTAACGTGGCAAATCCAATTTCGCCACGCCCATGAGGCGGAATGGAGCCGCAGCCGGAGTGCGCCCCCCGACTGCTCACTCAATCTCAATAAAGCAAAAGAAATTTTCTGTCGAAGGGAATGGGAAAAAAGGTGCCTTTGGCAAATTTGTTATTGGCCCGGTTGATGCAGCATTCTTTGAGGCGCAGCCAAAGAAATTGGATGAGGCCAGGTGCCAGCAGAGATTCATCCCGTATGCAGGTAAATATTTGTCCATAGATGACTCCGGGCTTAGTGAGGAGCTTTCTTTACCCACAGCTTATTCGGATTTAATACGGCTTCGAGGCCTTGAACTGCATTAGACGCTGCACAGACTTAATTAAACTCGTTTTCTATGCAAAAACCATATCAAAATTCGAAATCAAAGCCAATTTTATGATTGCACTTAATGGAAGTCGGAAATCCTTCTCGTTTACATTTCATTTTCCACCTCTCGCCGACCTGTCAGTAAATATTTGATATGCGAGCTGTGCCATTTTTAATTATGCTTCAAATAAACATGGCGACCGATGTTTGGTCTGCCCGTTGCAAAAATATTTAGTCGGTTGCCCTGATTTTGACTGCGACGCACTTGTTTTAATGCATAAATAAATATTTGTGTTAAAATGAAAAACCGCAGCCCCTGCACACGAACATCATTCGATACAAGCATCCTGTGCTGTATGTCCTGTAAAAACCTGACTGGCATTAGATGTCGCTTAATAAACCCTAATAGTCTGCGGTATCATGTCGGAGTGTCTATCAAAAACACACTTTTTGGACCAGCGGGCGGTGGCTCCGTTGTTCTATTTTTCCCATTTTCCCATCTATCAATTATGCGACGAGGTCTATGGGCAATGGGCAGGGAAATTCGCTTTTATTGTATTATTTGCTTTGAAGCTAAAGCTGTCAGAAATGACCGCAAATGTAAGCGGCGTTTGGCTGGTGGAAAATGCTTTTTGCGGCCGTTTCAGTTGCATTTATCGGTTTGACATTTCCAGTTTGCTAACTCACCAGCAATAAATAGAATTTTATAAAAATGGAATAGAATAACATGCTTCACAGTTTGTTCATCTTTTTAATTGAAATTTACTGATAGACTCGGAATAAAAACTAATATTTTCTCGCAAAAGAAATACAATTTAATTGTGTAAAACTTTTTTAACCTTTCAACCGTTAGCTAATTGGTTTGTGCTCTCAGCAGATCATTTTGACATGACTAATGAGTTGTGTGGCTTTTGAAAAAAATCCGTAGTTTTTAAACAATCTACCTATATTTACTGGTCACGGAAAAAATATAATTGTTAAACTAGTATTAGCTTTGAGTGATGTCTTAACAGTCAGATGAACTCGATGAACAAAAAACATACTGCTTTATGTTTATTTCACAAGCGCTTTATATCATTTCACCTATTTACATTCATTTATTGAATAATAATTTATTTGTCATGCAAAAAAGCCTTTTATACACCAACATGACAGGCGCATTTCTAAAATTGAAATGACTTTAAAAAAAATGTCAAAGTTCACATGGAAGATAAGTAAATCAACTATATTATTTTTACATTCCAGCCCTTTTTACAGAGGTCAAGAAACTTTATTATCGTAATTAATGTTAAATATTAAATAAATCAAAAATATTAAAAGGTTTTCTGTAAATAAATAATAGTTTTGAATTTAACTTCCAATTACTCGCACAAAAATCCTACAGATAACTGCGCTAATTCGCGGGTAAAACAGCATTTTCAATTTGTTAAACAAAATCCCGCATAAAATATGGCAATAGAGTGCTCCTGTATTCTGTGGGTAATAATTAATGTAATGTTCATTTGCGGACTTCGCTCGGATGGAGTCATTACAGGTGCACATACCACGAATCTGGGGATATAAAATTCAGGGGGAGTGGAAGCATGTGGGTCATGAAACAGCTTGATATCTTTACTGCGCTCTCTACCTGTGGCTATGGTTCATCCATCATTAGTTGGACACAAAAAGAAGGATTTTATGATGTGGTAATGGCAGCATAAAGGACTCCACGAGAGCGTGTGTGCGTGGGAGTATTTTTTATGTTTTATGCCTTTTGAGCAAACAAGTTGGCGTATTTTTGAGCTAAGCTCGCAGACATAAACTGTCGGCTGGCCCCTTTACTTGCCCACAAGCTGAGCCACAACTTCCGCAACGTGTCATTCAAGCCACCCACATCATTACGACCCCCCACCCCTCTACACACACACTCTGTGCCGCACTCCAGCACATAGATACTCACTAACACACGGCCAGGACTTCTGGCTGAACGTGCTAAGTTGTTATGGCCCTGCTCTACGTAACTCTCTGCTCTGTCGCATAACTTAGTTTTCCACGCTTAATACAGTTTTACGGGCAACGCCTCCTCCCCACCGCCTGGTCCATGGAAATACTTTAAAACGCATAAAAATTCCGACACGTCGTAACCTCAGTGCTTTTAACAGCTTCTCCCTTGCTCATCGCGAACAAGTGCCAGTGCCACAGCCAGAGCCAGATCCAGATGCAGGACCCAGCCCGAGCTCTCATCCCCCATCCCCATATTTATAAAACCAAGCCCAGAGTCAGCAATCAACTGCACTTCCCAGAGACTCTCGCTTTGTTGCAAGTCATGCACATCAAGTGAAGTTCCTGCCGGTTGTTGTTTCAGCTTTCACGCGGTATACTCAAACTACAAGGGTATACTGGATTCCTGCAGATATGCATATCGTATTTCTCATATTATCAAAGTTGACAAAGGCATACGTTCTTTTTATTAGTGAGAGATAGGGCAACGTAAATTATAGGACTAAAATCAAATTCTCATTTCATACTGGATTCATGCAGATTTGAATATCTTATCAAAATTGACAAAGGCATCTTGTTAGTATGGAAAGGTAAATCAAAGAAAATTATGGGACAGAGAAATTTTAAATAAATTTCACATTTCATACTGGATTTCGGCAGATATGAATATCTTATTTCTCAACATATCAAAGTTGACAAAGGCTTAAGTTCGAATGTATATTTTTAATTTAGAGAGAGAGAGAAAGCACAGTAAATGGTGAGCCTAAAGGCAGGCAATTTCAAAATCAATTTATCATTTCACCATTTAACTATTATTAGCATATTGTCATTGAAATTCGAATCGACTTGGAAGTCGAATCCTTAGGCTCAGCGTGATTCGATATTTCTTCCATCAGAATTAAATTATCTAATTTAATTACTTGTTTTCATCTGTTTTCTTGGTTTTCACTTTTCTTATTTGCTCAAAACTCATTGGATGTTTATTTAAGGCTCCTTTAAGGTCCTCGAATCTTCCCCCCCGCATCTTGATAAGACTTCAGTTAAGACAAATAGTAAAATTAAAATGAATTTGGGTATCGCACAGTCGGGGCACTTGATTATAGCGCTCCAACTTGTTGTTTCTATCGCTGATGTTGTTGGCTGGCGGACGCGGTTGCTCCGTCTGTTCCGCTGCAGTTAACCTGCAAAGTAGCGCAATTTGTTGATAGCAGGTTAAATTTCATTTGCCCGCTCACTTTTTCTACATATTTCGTTCCATGTTTTGCTGCTTTTTTTGTATTCCCTCTAATGATGTTGCCAGCAGGAAGGGGCCGAGGATGAGGGTAAAATAAGATGCATGTGGAAAATGTGGCGCATCCTAAACACGTTTTGCATGAGGAATAAACGTAATTGTTTTTTCTGTGTCACAGTCGTTTGTTTGAATATAAGGTGCGAGCGAAAATGTTGCTGAATTAAATTTTAAATTGAATTGCTCCCAAGGGAGAGATAAATATTATACGTTTTTAAAATGATGAGAACCGCTTCTATACATTCCTTTTGCATGTACTATAAAAAATATTATATTTCTTTTAATTTGTGAATTCACAGAGTACAACTAGCTGGTTAACCATGATTTAAATTATATAAGCCTATATTCAAATTTTGAAGTTTCGATATTATAATTTATCCGCACGGTGCACACATATATTTTCTTCTAAAAAATTTTTTTTGTCCAACAAAATGTATTTCATTTTTTCTTACTAAACCAATGTTGAAGGTTGGATAACTCTGCCAAGTGTATTGTGAAATGTTTGAAGTATTTCATAATCAAATTTAAACTGAAATACTTCCAAGAGGCACACAAATATTTTCTGTTCAAGAATTTTATTTGCCCAACAAAATTCATTAGTTTTTGGCCAACTAAACTAACCGGATGGTATAAACTTTTGCGCAATTATACTTATTTAAATATGCTGCCGCTCCAACGCCCTCTCACCGTTACTGGCGTTGACATTAATATCACTTTACCTCAATCTGTCCAATTTACCAATAAAACTCTTGAATCTCGGCTCGAAGTGCTTTAAACTGCAATGGGCCAGGTAAAAGCGAGTGGGTATTTGAGTGTGTGTTTCTGTGCATCCGTGTGTTTGTTTGGGCCTGTGCCTTTTAACTTTTGCATAAAAACAACGAACGCAGCCGGCAGCAGTTAGTGGATGGATGGATGCCGGATGGAGGCCAGATCCAAGCCAAGGATGCAACTTTCAGCTGCTAAACGAAAATATAAAACACTTAACTCGACTGCAGGGGCGACAGTCCCCTCCATTTGTCCCTCGAAACCAGCCAGATCGTCCTCTATGCGACACATTCAACTGCACCCCGTTTCTGGGGACTGGCAACAATTTGATGGCACTGTGCGGAGGAAGTCCTTTCCCCTTTCGGCTGGGCCAACAAACCCAGACACAGCCATCCCCTGGCTGTAAATTTGGGTCACTTTTTGGCAGCCAACAACAGTGAGCCGGAAGTGCAGAAAATTTGGCCTAAAAATAACATTTATGTGTGTGCAGTTCACTGGCGTAAAGTTTTACGAACTCGATTACGATTACGATTATGGGGGCACTTTAATGAAAAAATTAACCCAATGAGTTTCTTCCTCCTTGCCAAGTAAATAGTTGCAAAAGAGAGAGTACTAAGTGAATTTCGCAGAGGAAAGTGTGATGTTGTGCATATCTGACCTTCATAAAAACTGTAATTTCGTTCTTTAGAAAAAAGTAGAGCCACACAAATGCTTTTTGCTAACAGGTAAGTTCTAAGTTTGTCGCTGAGCCTCTACTTTAAGGATCTAATTTTCCTTAATTGGAAATTAAAGGCCCCTGATTCCTGATACAATTTATAAATTTCTGAGGTGGTACACAGAAACAGTTGTGAGTATGAAATGAAATATTATATTTATCAAGGAACTGTTATTTTAAAAAAATTGTTATAATACAGAACAGCTACACAAAACTAGAGATATAGTTTTAGATAATAAAAGCAAATCCCTTTCTGATGGCATCCAGGATAAAATATACATTTTGTAATTTTTGTTGTTAGGCAGTTTCAAAAATATTTACCATGGAAATATTTGTAAATGAAGTCTAGTGTCAGTCAATTAATTAGTTAATTAATATGTAATATATTGATGGCCAAGTTAAGTCAGAAATATTTTCTTAAGTATCCAGCAGGATTGCCCCACTGTGCTTGCGTCACGGGTTCGGTATAGTGAGGCGTTGTAAGCGCGGCTTACAATGACCGACCACCAAGCAGCAGCGAGGGACGGAGTGAAAGGACTTTACGTGGCTTTAATAAATAACAGCTGAAGTTTAAATTGCCGTTAGCATAAATTATGAGCAGTTAGAGACGTTGCCTGCATTCAGTGAGCGACGCCTTTTTGGCTGCGAAACTTCTTTCAGCAGCTCGTTTCCCTTTCCTTTCTCCCTCGCTCTCATCGCTTTTTTGGCAAGCATCCTGTGAATGGCATTGGTGCCACTCTTTATGCATTGGGCTATGCATAAATACATATATATATTTTTGGGCCAGCCAAAAAACACAAGATGAAAAGTTAGCGGCGCAAAGTGAGATTTCAATTTGGCTGGCTCGCGTTTTATGGCGGGGAGGAAACATTGCCGGACTCATAAAGCATTTCCGGCACTCATGAATCGGTTGGGGCCCTCGGGGCTTTTGTCCCCGCTCCTAGAGCTCCCGGCTACCCCGATATTGTGATGTTTGGAGCTAAAGTTGTTTGCTTTCTTTTCGCCCAAAAGCCGAAAGCCTTAGAAAATGGAACGCCGTCTGTTGGCTTCCTGCTTCCTGCATCCATTATTTCCACCTTCAAGAATACACTGAAAAAAGGGGTCATTTAAAGTTAGGGGGTCAGAACTGCATGCCAATACTGTATTCTTTTTATTTTTCTAGGAAATCCTGGTCATGTTAATTTAATATTTTATATCCCAGTGGTATATTAAATATTGTTAAACAACAAAAATTGATTTGTGTTTTTGAAATTAGGAAGTTAGAATTTTGTAAGGGCTTTATATTTACCTAATCAATCCGACCTATCCAAATTCATAAGGATCGGCCGACTATATCCTATGGCCGCTATATAACTGATCGATAGGAAATGCCATAACTTTGGTGTTTTTAAAGTTAGAAAGTTGGGATTTTCTATGGGTTTTATTCTTGGTCAACCAATATAATTTACAGAATATTCTTCGGTTCCGCACGAAGTTAGCTTTCCTTTCTTGTTTTACATAACTTTCTTTTTCTTTCTCAAAAATGTTTTGTCGTTTTATTGCTAATTTTTTGTTGAATTCTGTGAATAATTAATGCAGACAACAATATATGTCATAGTTTCAAATTGATCGGGTAAGATTTGCTCGAGTTACGTATGTGCCACTAATAAGCAATCCATGTAATAAATATTTCGAAGCATTGTATTAATAATAATAATACATACATAAACTTTTAATAATAAACTTTTAAGATGACATATTTTTCGTGATTTTTTGGTGGCTTTCTGCTTGCTTCCCATACAGAAATGTGTTTTAGTGTAATAGAAAGCCCAGTCTCCAGCTGGGGAGCTCATTCACTGCATACTTTCCGTTTGCCCGGTTTTGTCTCACTTTCCCAGCAGCGAGTACACATTACATTTCCCTCGCAATTGTTTGGCAGCGAATGAAAGAAAAGCCGAGCCATACTACCCGTATCCATAGCCAAAGCCATAGTCCAAAGTGGGTTTGTTTGTTGCGGGCTCGTGAGGAAGTGAGTGGGCTCCATGGATTCCATGGAATGCAACGACCATGACAGGGCACATGGCTCAGCATGGGTTAAGGCATTCGAGTCAAGGAGATGGCTGGCATACTTGTGTGTGCATTCCGCCAAAACATTTGAATGCCAAGTATTCAAAGCAGCGAAAACAGGGCTGACTGTAGGGATATCAGCCATCTATCATTCAACGTTTGAAGCCCGACACAATCAAATGAATGGCAATCACTTAATTTAATGAATATTGAACCAGTTATACTATCAACGAGATTTAGTTGAATGACAAAGCGGAGACCTAAATGGAATCCTACACGGATTGAATGCATCTAGTCCACAATCTACACACATCCTGTGTACAATGTCAACAGGCTGACAGAACCTAAAATCAAAGCAAAATAAAATTAAAAGTCGGGCTTAAATCGAGATTTTGTTACCCTAATCTAGGAGAATTTTATTGTTTTACAAGATAGAACTTGGAGAAAAGAGTAAATACAAATACTATTCTTGTTACTAGTTCAATTCCAGTTACAGTACGGTCTTCGAAGATAAATATTTGATATTATTAATTCATTTGTAAGTTCTTATTTTGAACTCTTGACAAAGAATGTCTGAGACCTTAGACTTGTAATAGTTTTGTTACGTTTTTTTTTCTGTTTGAGGTTACTAATAAAAATACTTTTCACCCCATAAACTACTTGCCAAACATTTCCAAAATTAAAAGACAATTTTTAAATATGTTTAGTAAGAGTATTTAAGGAAAACCTACTATAAACCTGTGAGAGGTTTTGGTTTCGATTGCAATCATCGGCAGGGACAGTGGCACAATAAATATAACAATTGAAACGGCAAATACTCCGAATAGGTATTCGTATATATGCACGAAATGAAAATCTCTAATAAAAAAAGACATTTCCATTACTGCGATTAAATCGTCAGGACAAAGCACATACATACAAACACAGGGGCAGTCGGATATAGATAGGGAATAGCAGGCGATAGAGGTGGAGAGCAATTCCGCTGCGGTCTTTGCCGAGTTGTAAGGCTGAGTCCTGTGATAGGATTTCAGTTGCCTGCCATTATTTCAATTGTTGTTGTTTATATTCATTGGATTCTTTACCACTCTCTCTCTCTTTTTTTCTCTCTTTCTGTGCAGCATTATTATGAGCGTTTTATGTGCATTGCACAATCGGCCTGAAGGTTGACCATAAAATATTTTCTACCACCCATCCGATGATATCAATTTTTACGGCTGACAATATTAGCCCGACATAATTATCAATCTTTATGGGCCGAACTGAAATGGTCAGCAATAAAATGCCAAACGTAGATCGCCGATAACGAATGTCCTCGGCCGCAGAAAGGAGGTCCTGCTGGCGCAGAAACTGCCGTAGCACATGTGTGCACACGCTGATAAAATTAGCAATTCGAAACCATTTGTGGGGGTGGTGTGGTTTTCGGGGGCGGAAGGAACCCGATATTAGCAGCAGATATATTCATGTCGACTGCTGTCGGGCGCAAAGTCATGGCGCTGCCAACGGGGCGGATGAGTGTCGCTGCACCCAGGAGGGCCTTTGGCTGTTTGCGGTCTATCCACCTCCTGGTTAGGACCACTCCCACTTCCACTACCTCTTCCCTTTACCGCCCCAGCCCACACAGCGCGTGTCGAAGCATCTGAGTCGGAAAATGGGTGACAATTCATGACAGGGCATGAGCAGTGCGCGTAATTTGCATATACGGTCGTTGGTTCGGTTCGATGGTCCAATGCCTGGTTGCCCAGCTGGCCCGCTCTTTACATTTTATTTTTTTCACAAAATTCCCTGCCGCAACGAGCAGGCAGTTTTTGGCATTGACTTGACTGCACTTAGCCCCATGGCATTACAAAATGTCCCTCTCATTCTGGTTGCATATTGTGATAAAAATCCCCCTTTCTATGCATTTTCCACACCGAAAACGGCCGAAAAAAGGAAGGGCTAAAATGGAAACCCTCCACCCACATTTTAAATGCAAATGACACCCCATGGAGGAAAGATAGTAAAAGGGATGAGTAGAGTTGGAGGTGTCTTTGTGGCTTGGCAGCCAGCAGATTAAAAGCGAAATTAGTTTTTCCCCTAATAAGCCAATCCAGCAAGAGTAAAAGCAGTTAGTGACAGCATGAATTTCAATTTGGATGGAGTATCATCTGATTATCCTGGCACTTTTTGGGAGAAAAGCCGCAGGTATGTTAATGTAACGGGCTTGAGGATCAATAATGATTGTTTTAGTCTGAACATTCCAGAAGAACTTTTTATCACCTGGGAATTAGTAAGCAAATTTGGGCCTTTCACGATTGTTAATTCGAAAAATATTCAGCTCTATTAAGTTTTCTTGATATTTGCCACGTTCTGCTACATATGTTAAAACAAGGTTAATAGAGAACGGCTGATGAGCAGAGAAAATTAAATGGACTTATTTTACTATTGTTCTGTGATTTTTAGTTTCAGTCGTTTCACAAGTATTAGCATTTATAATTATAGGCATTCACTGACAATTTAAATGTTTTTCGGAATTGTTACACGGATCATCCCAATTTGTTTCGCCTGTTCTTCTTGCGCATATGCTTCTTCCACTTTCTCCAGTACTTCTGGATCTTGGTGGCAGCGCGATTCATAGCGAATACCATGATGCGGTGCTGGCGTCGTCTGGCCTCCTCCTCCTCGCGTTTCACCACGATCTGCTTGTAGACCCGCTCCACCTTACGGAACCCAACCAGAAATTCGTCCAGGGCCTTCTTGGCCTTTTTGTGCTCGTCGGTGAGCTGCATGTTCTCGATCATCTTCTCGCCAATGCTGTGGTCGTACTTCTTGATGATGGCCTGCAGCTGCAGGATCAGCTTGTTTCTGGGGGATTCGGGGGATGGAAACTGGGTCTGCAAGGGCAACTGTGACTCACTTTTCCTCTCGGAACACCTTCTCTTGTTTCATATACGTTTTGGTCGAGGTCTCGAAGTTATTACGCGTCTTCTGCAGCTGATCTTCCAGGTCAGCCTGCCGCTCCAGACTCGATTTTTTGCTGGCGCGGACCAAGCGAGTGCACCGATCGCTGGGGGAGGTAGTTCCATTATAATCGGAATCTATCAAACTACAGAGGACAAAGATCTCGACGAGCGTGCCCCTCAGGCACTCACATTTCCTTCTGGATGCGCTCGTTCTTCTCGCGCCTCTTTTTCAGGATCAGCTCCTCGTAGTTTTGCAGATAGGCTTCCTTGGCGGCCATGCGCTGCCTGATGGCCACCTTCTGGGCGTGGATCTTGTTGTGCAGCTCCTCCACCTGATCCTTGACCACCTCGTTCTGCTTGTACATGGCATGCAGCTGCCGCTCCTGGGCGATGGCGTCCGTGGATGTCCTGTACAAGCGGTCCTTGGCCAGGTCGTAGAGCATCTGGAAGGCCACCAGCAGCTTCTTCTCGTCCGCGCTCATGTGGTTGTACAAGCGCGGGAACAGGTGGACCATCTTATGGTTGCGCTGGAAGAAGTCGATGATCTGGATGATTCCATGGTCCATCAGCGGCGGACGCTTCTCCCTCAAGATGAATTCCCTGCGACGAATAAAGGAATCGACCAGGTGCACGGCCGGCTCAAATTTGGTGCCATTCAGAACCTGCGCCAATTGTTTGGGATGCTCCAGCAATTTCGGCATGATTAGCGAGATCTTTACTCGTTCGATAGCTTCGGCCAGGACATCCAACACACAGCCGATTTGCACCGATCGCACGTGGGCGAACTCTGATATGGAATGTGGCCTCGATTGTTATCGAATCGTGATAAATAATTTAATTTATTCTTCCCCATTTTTGTTTTGTATATTTTTTTGTATATACAATCAATGGATAATAAGATAGAATAAGTAAAGCATTTATTGCTCCCGTTTTAAAAAGATTTTAATGATTGGATTTTTAGAATTCAAAATTCAGGACTTTTTAAAAGGATTTTTAGATTAAAAAGACTTAATTAAAAAACTTGTGAACATCTTTGTTCAATTTAAATGAAAAGTTTAAAATTATGCTTGGGTATATAGAATAAGAAAATATATAATTGTCCAATTTTTGGCTGTAATATGATAAATAAATAACTTCACCAGTTCAATCCCACAAATGGAATGATTCTAAATTAAATGATTTAGCAGATATGAGAATACACATTTTCACGGTTTTAAAAGCATTTTATACATTGGGAGTCTAGATCAGATGTGTGAAGTCCAGAGTTTGTCTTATATCTTACCATGCTGGGCCAGTTTGATGTCATTCTTCTTCTCCTCCGGCATCGTCTTCATTCGCATCATCTCCGTCAAACTCATCTTCGTGTTTGGGTTCCTAACTAGTCTCTTGTGAGTTTTTCATTTATTATTTTTTTTTTAAATTAAGTGCTTAGCCAGCAGCTTTCTCTTTGGGGTTCTTATTTTTTATTTGATTTCGTCTTTTATTATTTTTTTTGACAGCTGTGTTCGTGTGTATAAATGGGGTATGTTTCTGCTCCGAGCTGAAATTCGGAGCTGCAGTTTGATGGAAGTTAGCCCTGCTACTCTGATCCCCTGAACGATGTCCCCAATTTATGTACACAAATTCCCATATTTACAAAAGCGGATCCGTGGCACATCTATCTGCTCCGCTGGGTGCGCTCCGCTGAGCTGCAAACTTGCTCAAGTGGAAGCTCTTGTTTGGACTCGAATCAAGTTGACATTACATGGCGTGTTTCAGTCGCGGACTGTGGACAAAGTTTCTAAACAAATGCCCCGGAATTTGTGACTACAAATGCAGCGCTTCCTGCTCGATGTTGAATGCACTTTTTTTGCAGCTCTTTGTGCGGTCCTCTGTTCCGCTGTGTTGCCAAAAATTTATGGCTAACAATATTTTTGCCTGGCAAAAGACGCACACAGCTCACAGCAAATGGCAAACAACTTGCTGCGAGTCACAGGCGAGGCACCTAAATAAACCAATGCGTGGGCAGGGGCTGGGAGCATCAAAGGGGTTTTTTCGGGGAAGTTTTCAGGGGCGTGGAACTGCTCCGGGGGCGTAATTTGTATGCACAATGCGAACAGCCTCCGACTCTGCCTGGGAATCCGAATCGAGCAGTATGCGCCAGTGAACTCTTTCGGCTTTATCTCTTTCCCCAAGTTGTTTGCGTTTTGAATACCCTATTCGGGATCGGTTTGGTCTGACTAATCCAACATGTTAAATTTTTTAAAAGAACAAATGAAAAAATGCAATCTTCCATTTTATGGGCTAAATAAAAACATTAGAAAACCAAATCGCATAGAGTTGTCGCATCTTTAATCCACATGATTAGCTTGAACTCGAAAAGCAAGCGTGTTTTGCACAAATTTATATTTTTATAGTTCCAGAAAGCGTGGCAAAGTTGCCCGATTTTTTAAAAAATGGCCAAATTGTTATGAAATATTAATGGTATATTTTGTTAGACTAGAGCCGTTTCTACTTAAAATTTGAATTGAAGACTAATTCCAGTGACAGTTTTATGGGGAAGTGTATAAACATTTCGCTGCTGGGGAGGACTAAGCAGTTACCATTTTTTTGTCGCACTTTTTCTATAGCGGTTGTTGTTGCTGTGCGCTTATTGCATTTGTCTCGATTCGTTTGGCTCGCACAAAAACAAATTGCCGGAAGTATGCAAATGTATGATGCAGCTTATCAGATATTGTTTGAGAGCCTGCACTCGTTGTCTGTTGGTTGGGTTGAGGGGGAGTGGGGTAGTTGGATGGTGGGGTGTTGGGATGTTGGGCGTTTCGGGCGTGGCATTTGGCACGGCACTCATTTGCCTTGCAAAAGAAGCTCCATCAGTGAGCAACCAGCAAACAAGAGCCAAGCGACAGCAAATAACTTTCAGAGACACTTGCACCCGAATAAAAATAAAACAAGAGAGAACGCTATAGTCGGGTGCCCCGACTATCAGATACCCGTTACTCAGGTAAAGGGAGGGCGAGGGAGATAGAAACTTTGATCACGCATAACTTTTTAACGAATGGTCCGATTTGAAAAATTTCTTCTACATTTCGATAGGTATTGATAAACACAATAAAACTGCATTTTTACTTTTCCAAAATATTTCAATTTTTAAAATCGTATATAAGCGATTGTGGGCGTCAGAGGGGCGTGGCACCATTTTGAAACAAACTTGCGCTGCGTAGGAACTCCTAAAATCTACATGCAAACGCCAATCTTCTAGCTTTTATAGTTTCCGAGATCTCAGCGTTCATACGGACAGACAGACGGACAGACAGACGGACAGCGGGACGGACAGACGGACAGACGGACAGACAGACGGACAGACGGACATGGCTAGATCGACTCGGCTAGTGATCCTGAACAAGAATTATATACTTTATAGGGTCGGAAACGCTTCCTTCTACCTGTTACATACTTTTGCACGAATACAATATACCCTTTTACTCTACGAGTAACGGGTATAAAGACAGGAAAGTATCGGGAATTGAACTGTCAGCTGCAGCTGCACGTTGGGGAAATCGAAATTGAATTACATTTGCACTTTATGCTAAAGATCCGTCAGATGACAGCAGCAGCAAATGGAGGGAGATAAAAACTAATTAAAATGTTACAAAACAATTTGGAGGTGGAGCGGGAAATTTACAGGAAGGACGGAAGTTTATTTTATCTGATGACCAGAAATTAAGACAAGCAATAAGTTTTATTTATAAGCGTATGCTAACAAAATCAGTTACTGTTTGGCCTTAATTTCATAATGGACTTGAGAAGTAAATCATATTTTTTTATCAATTACTCTAACCTTTTATTGAATAGCACATATCATAGCATATAGTACAATGTTCTATAAAAGGTATTATATGTGAATGTTAAATGATGTCAAACATTCCATAAGATTTAGCAAAGCAAACAAACTGTATAAGCTATAATAACTGTTGTTAATATTTTTAGATTAAAATCATATTTTAGGCGACAAAATCTTTTCATTTGGTTTCGTTATTTTTAAAGGTGCCTATGCTCTCTTTATACTATTGAATAATAAAGTTTGAGTACTATGATATAACCCTCAAAGTTCGACAGTTATACGATTTACCTTTAAGTGTTTGTTCTTTCCCGCTGGTCTTTGGCCTTTTTCGGAGAACCCCTTGTCTTGTCTCAAATTAAAACATTGGCGAGTGGCACTCTGTGTCATTTATCAACTCCGAACTTTCTGACATTTATGCTCTGTGACAAGCAAGTCCAGGGCGACAATCACTGGAGTCTAGCATTGGGCCCGACAAAGTTTCTTTCGACAGATGACACATTTTCCTTCAGCTCTCCTACATGACTACTTGATATTTCCATATTTCTATAGACACACTGGGCTGGCCAGGAAAAACACCCCCTATTGATAAATGATGCTGATGGATTTTTATTGCCCGGTCTTCTTGGTTGGACAGGGGAAGATACTGGACCTGGGTTTTCCAGGGGAAGGGCCACATGTATGACACGCTGGTGGCCGGCTGCTTATCAACGGTTTAGCGCGGCTTGTGTGCCTGACAGGTGAATAAAAGCAGCTGTCAACACTTTTTTATCCCTGTCTTTGGGTGCTGTGTGTGTGTGAATGTGTGTGAGCGAACTTGGTCCATTAATATTGATATAGAATATATTGATTTTGCGTTTTGTTTTTTTGCTGCCAAGGAGCATGCGAGCGGAAAGATTAATGCTTCTAGGAGGATGCGAAACAACTATTTGAATAAGCCTTGGGGAGAAGTCTCAGAGGCCGGAATCCTTGAAACCGACAATTAGCTTTGGCTATTTCTGGCCAAATAGAGCACTTGCTAATGATTTGCCTTGCTGGTAAGCACATTAAATATCAATTGCCTGGCCATCCATCAAAATGCTCAAAGGAAAAGCCAGATGTCTAGTGGGAGAGCGGTGGGAAGTCACAAGGCAAATTGAGAAACAACTTCAATGCCAATTGGCCAAATCCGAATGCATTTTATGGCCACAAAATCAATTCAATGGCTCAACAAGATGCTCAATTTATGTCGGCAGTCGGGCGGTGGGCGTGGCTGCTGCACTTCTCGCCTTTCGCCTTCCGCCGGTTGAAAATTTTATGTTTAATTTATTGATACACTCAGCTTGCAATAAAAATTGATGGCAAAAACACATTTACACACACCGGATGAGGGCGAGGCAAAAAGTGGGGAAGGACGAGGGGCGTTGGCCATAATTTTTCATTTCATTGTTTTGTTTCGCAGCAGTCGTGGGAAATACGCGGCGGATAAACCCGAAACAAAAAGCTGGCAAAGTAGCAAGCAACAAAAAAAGGAGCAAAGAAAATCGAGGGAAAATTCTTTTCTATGCAAGAGAAATTCATGAAAATGCCTGACGGAACTGGAAGCGAATTTTTGTGATATTTATTTGCTGGGCCAGGGAAAAAATGAAAAGAAAAAGAAACCGAGTTGGGAGAACTGCAATAAAACCAAGCAGACAAAACAGACGGAAATGAAAGCAAAGAAATAATGTCCCCGGCTCCAGTTCCAGTTTCAGATCCAAGGAAAGCAAAAAGGAAAGTGAAAAGCTGCCCAAAAAGAGCGAGAAACTAAGCCGAAAACGAACCAAAGGCACAGCACTGTTGATTTTATTTTTATTGCCATAATTTATATATGCACAGATCCGACGCTGCGTATACGCAACGCAATTCCTAGCAGCTGCATATTATGCCAAGGCCTTGATAGTACTTGAGTGGTGGCAACGGATTTATTCTACTTTAAAGCAAATCGAGAGAGCGGACAGCTGCAAATCATTTTTAAATGCTTACAAATTTCCAACACAATTTACAACTTAAATAAATTTACTGCAGGCGAGTGAGAAACACAGAAAAAGTTATGAAAAATGTGGAGCAGCAGAAAGCAAAGCACAGCAAATGGAAAATAAATCAATCTTACACTCAAAGTTGGGCAGTGGAGGTGGGTGGATGAACGACCACATCCCTCCGAGAGACCGGAAAATTCAATAACGTTTAAGAATGTTGAAAATATTATAGCATACCTGCGGGCAACTGCAGATGCAGCTGTGTATGTGCGCGGAAGAAATTCTAATATTTGTATAGTTGGCCAAGTTGTACATGGAATTTCGCAGAGCCCTTAATGGCTTCACTAACTTACCCCCGTTTTCCGCTCCCCCTTCAGTCATTTTTTGCCATTTTTTCTCTGCCTGCACCGTTGCCTGATCATTTACAATTCAACATTTTGCAGCACCAGTGAATTATGCTTTTCATGTTGGCCTTTTCCCCAGTTTTCCCGCTACTCGTTTTCCAACGGTTTCCGGGCATTCGCGGTCTATGGCCCATTTGTGTGTTTTGAGGCTTTGGGCGACGGCAGTAAGTACGCTAATAGCTTCTTATGACAGCAATGAGGCAAAATCATGCGAAAATTCAATTGCATGACTGTTCCGGCTCCGCAAAATAACAATAAATAGGGTTAGGGAAAGAAAAATTGAACAAACTTTGAAGCTCATGCGGCTTTAATTAACTGATTAGGAACCCCATAACTGAAAGTGATTTAATTGAGGCAAGAGATTAAGTATTTTCTAACGAAAAGATTTATTTTCGTAATCTTTTGAGAATCTATTTTAAATTTATGAAAAAACGGTCAATTACTTATACATTCCTTGGGAAAAATATTCAAAAATCTTTATCTATTGTAGATGCAGTTTAAATTTGCTAAGTTGACCAATTAAAAGGTTTATTTATGAACAAAAACTAAGCTGAAGTTATCTTACCGATTGCCGTTTGCCAAAAATAGCAAAAAATGTTGTGAAAAATTCAATAAATTTTAAACCCAACCAATAAGGCCAATCAAATGCTCTTACTAATTGATTCCGAACTCTCTAACTGCAGCTGAATAAAATTGACTTTGTTAGAAAATAATTTCAGCTCGTTTGCCGTGAAAACCAGTCGGTAAAGAACTCAATTTATATGAAAATTCCAGTATAAACACTGTACATTTTATTTCCATACTTTCAGTTGCCTTTCATTAAATGCATTGTCAATCGGTGACTGTCAAATGCAAGGGTTCTGTTTTCTGCTCCCGTCACATCGAGTGCGAAGTTGGGATGTGTAAGCGTGATAGACTGACGCTTCTACTTAATAAGAGCTATTTTTTTTGTTTTTGGGGAAAACCCAGCTAAGTGAGTTGAATTGTTTTGACATTGAGTGGCAAAAAAAGAACCTGACAATTGAAACAAATTAAAGGTTGATGGTGTGCGAGTGGACGGAATCCTCTGTCGTCGGCGTGTTAACAAAACCACTTTATGCAGTTCATTGAAATTACCCCCTTTATTCCATTTATTCAATTTTTTACTGCTTCTCCGGAGCAATTAACACGTACACACACAGCCAGACCAGCGAGGATCATAATTGTTGTCGCTGGCAACTGGAGAGCCAGAAAACAACGGCGAGGGCAACAACGCTAGCGAATGTAAATTCGAAAATCCAACGAGGTGGCGGAAGGTGAAGGACGATACTGGGGAACATCTGTTTCAGCCAGGCACTCATTCATTTTTAATGTATGCAACTGCAATTGAGCCGCCTCCGGCTGAAAAGCAAATGTCAAGCAGCTTTCCATCGCACACACCACTCCTTTGCTTCGTTTCTTCACTTAGAAGAAAAAATCATGATATTAATTTACATTTTTTCATTGTTAATCAATTGCATTGATAATTTGTAGTATTAGGTTCTGATTATTGCGTTCTGATTTTTGCAAACTAAAAGCTATTTTTATTGCTATATAAAAAAGTGTTAAAATAAAATCATATATTAAAAAATGAAGAAATTTATAATTTTCAGTTACCTCTGTAAAAATAAAAAAATGAATTTAAAATGGCATTCTCATTTTTTTAATAAATCATTGCACCACAAAATATCGAATTATGCAACTATAATAATCTGTTTTTTCTCTGCATCCGACACCGAACAGCCTTGTTTTTGGGGACACGCCTTTGACATTGTGCTTGCGGCTTGTGGAGGATGAGGATATTGGGCCATTGGAACACTAATTGATTATGCCGTGATTAGTTTGTACGTGGAGATGCATCGCGTGGTCTTAGGTTTAACAGCGGGGCACTTACCGATTGTTAGGCAGAGGATGCCTCCGAGGAGGAGCTGAGTGAGCTGGGCGCCCTGCAGGGGCCGCGTTCTCGTTTCGAGTGTTTGCATTTCGGATCGACTGCGACAGCGACTGCGACTTTTCCAGGAGCGCATCCCCCCCGCGAGGGAGCGAGAGCGATAATGTTCAGTTACGCGGAAATAATGCACAGCTCGGCACTTTCACTGGCTGCCAGTGGTGGATGCGAGGGGGAGAGTGGTCGGGGGAGCTACCGCTCCAGTTGCGGCTGGCGAACGCATTTAACACCTCCTGGAAAACTGCGGAACTGCCGACGCGGCGTATACGCAACGTGTGCCAACGTTGGAATTTCCCTTGCAAAAGCTCCCCACCGACTTTCTGCGAACGTTCACAATTTTACTTTCGAGTGACTCCGCTGACAGTTTGTCAAATAATAGTTTTCGTCTTTTATCGTTCGGCACAGTATCAACTGTGTTTTTATGGCCAATTTTATTGCCCTACAATCGCGCTGCTGCTCATAATTTGTTTAATATTTCTTCTCGTCTCGGTTCTTCAGGGCCTCTACAGTGATTTCTCTTCTCTTCGGACCATCAATAACCATTGGCTCTGGGCCATGTTCACTATTTCTCCGTTCGCAAGGCAAAAGCAGCATCTGTCTCTGGGGTTAAATCCCACTGCCCCTTTGATTCAGATTGGATTTTGGTCGTTTTCCGTTTTTGTTTGTTTAGCGCATTTATCTGAAATGAAACAAAAGGCAATCGGGGTTTTTAATGTTCCGTTAATAGAGAATCGATTTATTTTAGACTGCTAAATGCCAAGTGATTTACTGTAGGTCCTTTGTGGGTGTGTGGGGTGTGTGGGTAGTGGTTTCGAGGGCCAAAGGACTGGCACACACGAATATGTGTGCGGCGAGTATTGTTATTGTAGATAATTGCTTTTGGCCGGGTCGGCTCGGAATTCGTGTTTAGTTTAGCGCTCAATTAATTATCGCAAGTTTCGCCATTTGCCGGCTTAGTTTGCCGGGAATTGGCCTCGGGCCACATGGCCACACAATTTGTATTCAATGCGCCAAATTACTCCTCTCGAACATCTCAAACAGTTGTCAATTAATTTAGTTCTCCACCGGTTACACAACTTCTCAGCAAGTGGAATTCAATTTAATTGGCTGAACGTTGTGCACTTAGACTTAAACGCATAAATCATACTACGCGTAGTAGTTTTTAATATATTTATAGAAAATTGGGCTTATTTCAGTGCTTTTAATCTACTTTTTTTTTGGGATCTCATTAAAAAATAAATCATTATTTTTATATTATAAGCAACAAGAAAGGAAGCAAACTTTGGCAAGCCGAAGTTTAAATACTCGTTCAATTATTACAAAACGACTACATTTCGATTTATATGACTATATTACTAAAAACAATGAAGACATGTCACTTTTACGATGCATTTGGCCATCGTTTCTATGGCAGCTATATGATATTGTTGTCCGATTTTAATTTAATTAAGACCGTAATTCCATAATATTTAAATATAACCAATTTCCAAAGATCAACAAAAAAATATAAAAACAACAAAGTTGTAATTTTTTGTAATTTTTCCGATTGTTCCTATGGAAGCTATATGATATAGTCGCCCGATCCGGCTCGTTCCGACATAAATGTATACTACCTGCAATAGAAAGACAACTTTTGGGAAAGTTTCAAGCTGATGGCTTTAAAACTGAGGGACTAGTTTGCATAGAAACGGACAGACGGACGGATAGACGGACGGACAGACGGACATAGCTAGATCGACTCTCCTGTTGATGCTGATCAAGAATATATATGCTTTATAGGGTCGGAAACGTCTCCTTCACTGCGTTGCAAACATTTGACTGAAATTATAATTCCCTCTGTAAGGGTATACAAATTTAGTTAGGAAATTAATTTCTATGCTGTTTCTTAAAAAATATTAAAAAATCATTCTTGTTACTAATAAGCTGAATAACCAATTTTCATTAACAAACTGCACACGTACAAAGTTGAACACCTATACCTGTCATATTTATTTCAGTTTTTTTGGTAAAATATATGTGTATAGAAAGCTCGTCTTCAATTTTTTTTTGTTCCTACTAAACTTAAAATGTACCTTGTTAACGCACTGTTAGATCGATTTTAATTAAGTTTAATATATGGATACAGACTAAATAACTATAAGCCAGTAAGGCCGTCCTTATTACGTCAACTTGGGTAAAAACCATTCCCTTATACGGCACATACAATTTCTGGCTGAGGCGATTACAGCTAGCTCAAGAAACTTTTGTTTTACTTAGTTAATAATATCCAATAACGAAAGAGTTTCGTTTTTCGTGCCCTTCAATTTCCGTTCGCTTTAAGAACTCCACTCCGTAGGAAACTATCGCCTATACCTCACTTGGATTTACTTGGGTAATTTTTCATACAATTTTTTCGTGTCGGCAGCAGCTGGCGCCGCCAAAGTGGCACACGACTGACGCTCTTCGGGGCGCTGGCAAAAAACAAAAAAGGGAAAAAAGACAAACACAAATTTATCTTCATAATTTTCCACACGTTACTGGCAACTCATCTGCATAAGCACGCACACTCACTCGCACTCTCGCACACAGGCGCAGGCACAGTCATACATGTGATGTATGCAACGCTGCAAAATGTCACCGAAAGTGAAAGGCGGAGGCAGTAATGCTGAAAGTACCCTCCAAGCCCCATTTTACCCTCGCCGAATGTAGGCCACTGGCAGCAGAATGTTGACTTTAACGTTGCCGGCGCACTGAAATTTATGCAACTGACGGCTACATTGGTGGTGGCTAGGGGGACTGGAGGGGCCTGGAGGGGACTGGCTGAAAATAGGGGCTTTTCATCTCCGCAAGCGACTTTAAAGGCTTTCCAAGGGTCGAGTGGTGCGTTCATAATATTTTTTCGGTTAAGCCCCCGGCTACAAGATTTATGCGGGCGGTCGACGCTGCTGGCTATGTAATTAAAAAGTTTGTCTACACAATTCTCTAATTAAATATTATTCGTCTGAATCGAGAATTGTTGCTAAAAACTGTTTTACTTTTCGGCCGGCGTGTGAATATTAATGACTTGACATTTCGGTTAAACTTTGGCAGTGGGAAAACTTGCCCACAAATGTTGCTCAATTTCGGTTGGGGGTTTCCTCTTGTGTTGGCAAAACGAAACGCAATTAAAACACCAACCCCGGGGCGGTAGTCAGCCCTTTAATGGCTTAATGACGAAACCACGAAGTACGTAGTTGAGCGGCCAAATTGAGCAGCACTTACTTATTCCGAGCGAGCGGAGTCCAATACTCCACATCTGCCCGGCGAGTTAAGTTTACGGCAGCCGAAAGTGACGAGGGTGTGGTGCAGTAATTGAAATTAAATGGCGTTTGAAAGTTTATTTAGCTGGCAGTTTGTCATCTCATTAGCTCATTGATCGACTCAAGTTTTTAATTATTGTAATTGGTGCAATCCAATTCAAGTTGGGGCGGTGTTCAAAGTCACTTAGACGACGACTAACTAGGTATGAAAACTAAATTTGCTACAGCCAGCAGACTACTACATCATTCTCTCCGCAGCGCCATCCATTTGGAGTCCCGGGGGAAATCTATCTAAATGTTGTTTCAAAAACTTCAACTTGTACGGCAAAGCCAGCTCTCTCTTTCAGCCTTTTTGTTCCCGTCCCAGTCTTTCTGGCACTTTTTTCGCACTCTCTCTGAATCTGTTTTGCCATGGCAGCTCTGGTTTCGACCCTTTCCTCTGCGAACTTGTCACAACTAAAGACATTACACAACAGATTACGTATACGCCGGGTGGGCGCTGAAACAAGAGGTGATTGGGCAAAGTTCCCATTAAAGTGTGCCTCCGCCTAGTTGCGAGCAGATTTACAGCAGCAAATTTTTATGTTATTGCCTGGCGTGTGTGCGTGTGTGTTGTGGAGAGGGGGGAATGAAAACCCCCCTCCCCCGACTGCTGAATTAATGTCTGTGGCCCCCAGCATGCGGCATCCCCTTTCATTGCCGAGATGTTTATCTTTACATCTATAAAAACACATTCTCCACACACAGCCCTATACTCATGTGCGCCACTGTCCAGGGCCCCAGCACGTTCGGCTCACTGATGTAGTCTAGTCAAAATAGTTTCCCTGCCTCCATCTATGTGTGTTTTCCCGGCTGTCTCTCGTCCTGTCAACGAGTCTGAGTTGAGCTCCACTTCGCAGCTCTGCTGTTGCTTTTAAAAGCTTAAGCCCTGCAAACACTTTCCCACATTCTTAATGAGTGCTTGCCTGGTTGCAAAGACGCTCCATTTCGAAAACTCGAAGTTTCGGTGGCCATTCTAAGAGGAAAACATAGTTAGAATTCAACCAGGAGCCCAAGATGTTGCCCTTAAGTGTAGGCTCTATTTATTGTTCAAGCTGTAACCGGTGCAGAATATTTATACATCGCAGAGAAAATAAACTAGTCATTGAAAGCAAGATGTACAAGTGCTATTTGTAAAATAAAATAATGTACTATGCTCATTGTTTAAGAACTCTTCGCTCTTTATTTAAGGCGAAGTTTTCTAATCTCTTAAGTGTTTCAAATGGGTGATGTATTTTGATAAAGTTTTCTGTCACTAGCCTATTACAAGGGTATATAAGAATAAGTAATTTTTTCTTTCACAATTTTACTTAATTAGTATTTACAGTATCTTCCATGGATATCTTTCTTTTCGTGTTCTCATAACTTTAGTGCTCAAAATAGTTCCTTAGAACGACTCCATCAGTAATAAATCTTTTGATGGATATCTTTCTTTGTGTTGCCATAACTTAAGTATTGATCAAAGACAGAAATGTGTTCAAACGAACCGCAGAAACTATAAGTTTGCCATATAAACTAAGGCAAAGTTAAGAAAGGACTTTTTATGTGCTTTTTACACACACCCACAAGCAGCGTTTTCGACCACTGGAAGTCATTTCTGCTTTGTTTTGCAGCCAAAATAATATCTGAAGGGTCACTCGAGCACATACAACCTACACGGGTGGAAACGGAAACTATTACGACGGGCAGCGAAAAGTCTATAAAAGCAAATGCTGCCTTCTCCAACGCCTTGAGATCCCTGAGCGCCCCAATGGAGGAAAGGCCAGAGCGAAGCACGGAAGGCAGAAAATAAAGTCGACTATAAAATCACAGGTTTATATACATTTTTTGAGGGCGGCCAGTTGCTGGCGTCGTTATTTTTGTTGGTGCCGCGTTTGTTCTACATCAGAGTTCAAAGTTGTTTTTGGAAGCACTTTGCCCCGCTTTAAACAGCGATTGACTGGCTGCTTTCCGAAAAACTTCCCATTTCGGGGTAAAGGCAGATGGGGAGGTCCCAACGATTACGTCAGCCGAGAGTTTGGCATCTTGTCACTGCAAAACTGATTAACTAGTAAAAGTGGCAAAAACAGTTTCTGGCTTAATCTTCAATTGAAACTTTGGGCATTTCCTAAATAAGCTCAACGATCAGCAGGAATAAACAAAATTATAAATATAGGAAAGCGAAAAGTTCAAGAATTCGCTGAGAATACATATTTTTCTGCCCAGTGCCAAAGGTCTTGGCTCGTGGCAGCTAAGATGGCCACGCATAAATCAGTTTTCACACACACACGACCGCCATAAACTTTGATCTGTTAATAAATTGCCTGCACTTAATCATCCCAGGTGGGAAGAAAGTTTCGGGATATAAACTTGTACATAAGTTGGAAAAATATCTGCCTCATTTATTCATATGCCAATCTGAGAGAAACTTAAGCAAACAGTCGGACCCAAAGAATTATTACTGCCGGCTTGGTAAAAATTTAATTTATTGCCCATACGCCGCGTGGGCCGAATACCCATTGAGAGTGCCCTCTGCTTTAAAGTGGATCCCCGCTTGTTTTGGGCCAACTCATGTACACCGAGGCCCAAACGCAATTAACCCACACACAGGCACAATCCACTTAGCGAAGTGTGGGTGAAAGCTAATCGCTTCAGCGGCCAAAATTCGAGTCCCGTGTGCGTCTGCCCTATTTGCGATCCTGGTTGCCGGATGGCTGCTCTACAAGCTGGGTCAAATTGGGTAAACTAATCAATGCAAGTGCATTTGTTCTTGGCGGCTGCATTAAATTTAATGCCAGTTTTTAGACGGCAAACTTTACACCCCTGTGCGCATTACTTTGCTCATTTGTGTATGCAACCTGTACAGGCATTCGAAACCTGTTTGCCTAGATGCAACTAAGCTGTATTTGCTTGTTTACCCTGGCAGGGCAAATAGAGATCAAGTCAACTGCAGCAACAATGGCAGTGGCAATTCCAATAGCATGTTAAGCCAATAGCAACGACAATGTGTGCTGATGCAGCAAATTTTCGCATTAATAAATCTTTTGTTTGCTAATAAATTTCTAAGCAGCAAACGACTCTCTTTGCTCGAGCTCAGCATGCAGCTTGTTTATTTATATGTGTGGTTGGTTTTTGCTTCCGTCACCCAAAATATGGGTAAACATTACCCAAATAGTTTAAGTGCGCTTCCGTAATAATTTGATTTAAAGTTCAAGGCTCTACCGCACATCTAATCAGTCAATTCCCTGAATATTCACATTACCAGAATCGAGTTACTAGAGGAAGGGCTTATTCTATGTTTTGAGGTGAGTTGGAACATTTCAACGGCGAGCCTGTGCAGGATATGCCCTGGTGTCTCTAATTGCCACATGAGAGAGCAACAGGATATTTACATGCAAATCAACCTAGCAACGCACTTCAAGGCAATACCGAGATGGGGAAAAATGTTCAATCATGTAAATGGTTCGTAAGCCAAATTGGGGCGGCGAAGGTAAATCACAACACATGCACGCAAAAGTGGGTTGGGAATTTCAGACCATCTAAATAACTACGTTTGTCCTTGACCTCGGTTGGAGGACATGTGTCAACTGACTTACAGAACACGTGCGATTTCAGCCTGGACGAAACTCCGAAAGAAATGTGAAAACCTGATTTGTATTAAAGGTGAACGTGAAAGCTGGTCTGCATTGCTATTGGTAAATGAATTATTTATTACGCGTTGACCTTTTCTAATGACGTACGTCTGCAATACAGTCATAACTGCTTTTTATGTATATATAGGGTGAGACAAATGTTCAGAAGTATAACAGAATTGAGATTCATTATAATTCAGTTCTTAAAAAAATTGATCAGATATGTTTTAATAAGTAGTAAATACATACATCTTTTAATATAAATAAGCAAATGTTTGAAATATTTTGATGTTATCACGATGTTTTCAATATTATAATTATTCTGCAATACTCAGATAGTTAGATGTGGTTGTAAATGTTGATAATTGGCATTGTAAGTGCTCTAAACTATTTATATTCCTAATGACTAGGTAATTCCTTGTCGATCTCGATTTGCTGCGAAAATCAAATCAGTTGGCCAGCCAAAGGTCGAAACAAATCCCCATCGAAATTTATGTCAATTTGGTGTACGTCTATTTGTGCGTTTATATTTGTGTATGGATATTTACACAAATATATTTTATGGGCTGAGTTCGGGTTTCGTCATTGTGTGTGCTTAGTCACATATATTTTTGAATATTTTATGACGCAACCGGGCGCGTTGTCATTGCTGTTTAGCCCTCGTCACCAACTTCCTAACCCCTTTGTTTCCAACCCTAACCCAATAAGTTTAGGGCACTTTGTTGTAGAAAATAAAAGTTTAGCTTTTCACACGTGCGCCAGCCACCTCCTTTTTTTCCTGCGTCCCAGCTGTCAACTCTTTACACAAATTATTAAAACATTTTCCCACGAGTGTCAACACTTTCGGCGGTCGTCATTTCGGCCGCCAGGGAGTCGCCAGATAGATAAGGGGCGTGGCAAGTTTGGGGCGGTGGGACTGAGACTGCCACTGGCGGAACCGCAATGAGACCTCTTTAATATTTAAGGCGAGTTGAAAAATGCAGAAGACAAAGGGATCAGCTTCGCGCTGGGCCTGGGAAAGTTCAACCGTTTCGCGGTTAAGTGTGACAATATTTTATGGCGAGTGTTAAGGGTGCTCCCGGGGTGGCCAAATCTCTTCCGCCGATGGGATGTATATAACCCAACGACGCCAGCCGGATTAGCCGGGGAGAGTGTAATAAAAGTTAAAGACTCCCGAAAACGGGCAGTGTGTGTGCAAGTTCGTGTGTATTTAGGTCGCTCCTGGGGCAGACGGCTTCATTAAGATAAACCAATAGCTGCTAAATTGTTAACATTAGGCATACATAATGAATTACGGCACGGGGCCTGAAAATTTAAGTGAGCTACCCACGAAGAGGAGCTCCTAGCTGCGAGTACAAGGACCCGGTTATCTACGAGCTCCTGCGCGGCTCTGGGCGGGATCCTTGTCTGCTGTTTAGTCATTCGTTTCGCTTGTTAACAATTTCTTTGAACCAGACAGGCGACAGCAGAGAAGACTTAGGCATTTCACTCAGCTGCACCTTTTCGCCTGTCCCCGGCGAAGGTTGAGTGGGGATGACTGGCAGCTTCGCACTGCCATCGCAGCTTAGGTATTCATAATTTAATGCCAACTTACACGACACTTGGCGTCATTTCGCATCGTTTAGCTCAATTTTCGAAGCGCTTGCACAAACAGGTTTTTAATGAATTTGTCTCGCTTTATCAGGGCCTAAATGCCAGGTCGATTGTCGTGTTTTCTCCCTATCCGCATACAATTGTGAATGCCAATTTAAGCTTTTACTTATCGTGTTTAATATTAAAATGGTTACATTTTCAGATACAGTCTGACAATAAATAGGAACAAAACAAAAAAGGCAGATTTTGAAATTTTTATTATTTTTAAATATTTAACAAAGTTTTTTTGTTTTGCTTAATAATTTGCTTAATAAATTACATTTTTGTTATGCGGAAAACAAATTAGTATATTTTCTTGCCTATAAATCCTCAATTTCATTTAGCTATTATAAGTATAATGAAATAATTATGGTAATTTAGTAATTACTTTATGCAAAAAATAAAAAAATTAAAAAAAAGTAAAATTTTGACATCTTAAAATGAATGTACCTAATTCATACGTGAAACTATTCAAACCAAGGTCTCGCCAAGGTGGACGGCACCTTATGCTGCAAAAGGCAAGACTCAGGATGTTAGCGGAAGTGAAAATGGGTGTCAGCGTGATTTCATCCCCATTTCTTGCGGTGTAAGTGTCTTGGTCTTCGTCTTGTTTTGTTGTCGCATGTTCATTTGCAGTTTTCGGTTTCCCTTGTCTGGGCCGCCTTCAACTTTGCCTCCTTGTGGCCTCCAGAGGTCATGTGCTTCGGACCCTGCCCCCCCCTTTCGCTTTCACTTTGTCGCCGCTTAGACAATTTGTGGGGTTTGGCCTCGGGCGCCCGCTTCTCCTCCGCCTTTTCCCGCCTTTGCCCGCCCACCTTCCGTTGCTCCTTTGGCCAGGCAGCTCTTCTGTTTTGTTGCCTGACTTTTTACATAATTTTGTCGCTTGGCTGGCTTTGTCCTCCTTTCGGCTGCTGGCCTCCCCATCCCCCATCCGCCACTCCCGCCCACTTGCCCGGCCTCAAGACCCACTGTCATCCTGTTTGTGTTATCCTATGTGTTATTTTCATTGTTGTTGGCGGCATTCTGTGAATTCGTTGTAGCCATTTCAGCTTGTAATTCACTTAAAACCGCACACAATGACAAAATGTAGCATTTGTTTCTGCCTCAACATCGCTGCGAGCCAAGAACAGAGGCTTTAAATTATGTTATTAAATTTGTTTACCAAAGAATTTGTAGACCCCCGCCCACCAAGAGTAAAGTTTGATAAAGTTGCCGTCTTCTGAAGGAACTTGTCCCCGGCATAGTTCTATCCCATTTTAATTAAAGCCAAGTTTTCAGTAAGTCCCGTGCCTAATCGAATTGGCAAGTTGCAGAGCGGGCTGGCTTGTCGGCTGCCACGCCCCCGCCGAGACGTTAATACCTTGATCCACCCTCAAATCCCGAGCACGCGTTCCGGTGGCGATGATTTCGCTTGATTGCTTCGATTGTTCGCAATTTGCCTCGGTTCCTCGCGACTAAGTGCTCCTAAAAACTTGAAACGCGACTTGGCTGGAGTGGAAAAATAACATGGAAACTCTCGGCTCGGTTGAACTTTAATTGGCGGGCCCACGAGCCCGAAAAATGTCTCATTTTTGCGCGACATGAAAGCGTCACATTATTTAATAAAAACTTGCTCCTCCTGCCTGGGGAACAATGCCCGTTCGCAGAATGGAGAATGGCTCGGCAACGAGGCTCGAGGCGCTATTAAATATTGACGCGCCACACAAAGACGGCTAAATGCCACAAAAGAACTCATAATGGCGACTTTGTGCCACTCTAATGCCATTTTATGTGCTTTATTAAGGCCAAGAAAGGCGGAGGGCGTGGAAGTGTCAGGGAGACATTCATTTAAGGCGATTCCCCAAGTTGTACAACATCAAACGCAAATTTGTGTCAGGTGAAGCATTAAAATTACCAATTACCGCACAATACAAACTCATTTTCCCACAAAGACGGCATTAACTACGGCCAAAATACGGCACTATACGGGGCTTAGGAAATCTCAATTAGGATTAAGTAAACTAGTTATTTCAATTATGCGGAGTCGATTGCGGAAAGTCGACTTAATCAAACTCAAGTAGAAAGTACTTAACAGTAAGGTTGCAAGATGAAGCAAAATGGGCATTAGTTACTACCCAACAATGATTTTACTTTGTAGTAAGTAGACGCACTAGTATATACAAATTGTATAATTTCTATACATTTTTAACAAATCTATTATTTTTATAAGATTAGGTGTTTTTCCGGTTACTAGTGGTTTTTTTATGTCGCACGAAAAAGGTGAATTTCCCCCATTCTTTTATATTTTCGTATCTAAAGCTATAAAACATAAGAAAACCCATCCCCACAGAGAGACCGAAAAAGCGTTGGGAAAAGCCAACTTTATGGCTCACTCTAACCCCAACTCCTCGTTTCTCCCCCAACCCCTCAACCCCACAGAAAGTTTTCCGGCGACCCCAGCATCCTGGAACGGAGCTATAGATACGGACGTATGGACATTATGGTGCGTACGGTCAATTTATTACGTTCGCGCTTTAGCTGGCCATGCATGGCTGCACATTAAAAAGCAGATTTAATTAACTTTGGCCAAACTTTTATTAATATTGAACGCGGTTATGGTGGGCGGGCCCAGCTGACGGAACCCCACCATTCGACACCCAATGGAGGCGAAAAGGGCGTTAAATGCGCTAAGCAAGTTTAAGCCGTAATAATAAAAAGTAGCGCACAAGAAAATAAATAAATAAAAGACATACCATCAGCACGCATTACGTACACAATTTACTTTATTGCATAAACTGATTATAGTTTTAATGCCGCACAGGGCGAGTCTGGGAAAAACTGGGAAAAAGGGAAGTGCAGGGACGGAGGCGTTCGACATTCAGGCTGGCGGGCAGGAAAACTTTAATATCCTGACGTTATTATCATTATTAAACTGTGAATGGCATAATAAACGAACAGGGTAACCGCAGCGAGTCGCGCACAGCGCGCATTCCCAAGTTTCCTCAAGTACAATGGCCTGTAAGAGCGAAAAGTGGAGGAAATTCTGAGGAAAATTAAATATTGTCGTCGGCTTTTTCTGAAGACTGCATATTTTAAGTTTAAGCACTTAAACTGAAAGCACGACCTGGGTACGCATTAAATTTAACGTACTAAAATAGGAAATACTCAAAAGCCTATAAAAATTGTATTTTGAAGAGTTAAAATATGTGAGGTGTTCTAGCATGGCAAACATGTAAAAACATGGTCGCTAATGTGGCAATAAGAATAAAAAAGGAAAAAAAATATTTTTGGTGTTCTATTTTTAGTGTCCAAACATCTATTATATCGATCTACACAATTGCCTTTTCCCTATCGGTACTTTTGGCATAAAGTTGGATCAATAGATATACTACAGTTCTTAAATCTCGACTAAATTTTAAACTTTCAGCTTCAATATAAAACAGTGTCTTCTCTTTAATTGTAGTAAAAGTTGAATTGCTCGTGCTTTTATATTTAAAGTTTCATAAATTCAGCTTCAATTATACATAAAATATAAATTTAAGTTTGTTAACCAACTTCCGATGGTCTCGAACCACCGATGGGCCCCACATTTGGTAGACAGAACTTTTCGATATTTCCCCAAGACTTTTAAGAAATCAATGGGTATTTGTGGAATGTTCCACAGTGCGGTAAGTGTGGCTGCAAAAGGTTGTGTTTACCGTCAAAGTGCCGCTGAAGTGCACCAGCTCTGGGCCAAAAGACAATACGTTTGTTATCGACATGCGGCTTGAAGTTATGGCCGCGTAATAATCTATTGAGATGCGTTTTATTGCGCATACGCCGCGTACGCCAGCCAAAGCCTTCTGCTGCGGAGTCGTAAGCACTTCCATGGCCCAGAGCTGCACTTAAGAGTCGTCCGCAATGCATTAAGGCCCCCTATGGCTTTCGCTTGATGGCGATAAGATTTGGGGTTGGAGAAGGCAACGCGAATGGATGGAAAACTGTTGCTAATTTCGAACTGCAGACGGGATTGTAAAGTCTGAGCCGGCAGCAGTGCACTGCAGTGGGGGCAACTTTCGGCCACAATTCCTTCAGCATTGATTTCGCTTTGCAGCTCATTTCGTTCAGCCAACATGTGGGACGGCCACTAATTAGTCGTTAATGATGCATTTCCCCAGATTGCATGTCTCGATTATTTCGTTTCACTTCGTTTGGCTTGGGTTACCCGCACACGGACCCACAGAGCACGCACATACTTTCCGAGTTAATCTTGTATCTGGAATCCCGGCAGACACGCCATATTGAAGCCCTGCGGAAAGTCAACAGAAAGCGGCGGATAAAAAATCTTCTTACTCACGCCATGAGTCGCAGATTTCCCCTTCCGTGATTCCTTTATCCTTATTTACCTGTAAGGAGATAACAGCACGGGGGAGCAGGGGGTAAAAATTTGTTCCTGGCATTTCAATTTGCTTTGCATATAATTATTATTGTATTACGCATACGCCCCATGGGCTACGCACTCACTCCCACACAAGGAATTACTCTGGCGTGCATGATACAACTTTCCCAACTCCAGCCAACGGATTTCCATGTGAGTACACAGGGAAAAATTTGCATAAATCCAGAAAAAATATTTGCATTGCTCAACTTCCCGCTCCCCATTTTTCAGCAGCGTTTAAGCCATTAATTTGCATTCATGAAATATTGCCCGATCGTGATTTTAATTTTTAACCAAAATTTAACATCTCCAACAATCCAGTAGAGGGGCAGAAAGTTTCCTTAGAGTTTTCGGCTGCTCTCCGTTTGCATTGTTTAAGCCATAAGCTGATTGAAAAAAGTCTGCGTTTCGTTCAAGTGGCTCGTGTGATTCGATGTGCGGGCTTAAAATTTAAAAATGAAATATATCAGTGGAAAAGCTCATCAGTTCGTGGAAAATTTATTACGCATCATATCTGATTATTCACCGAATTCCCGCCTGACCGAGGAAATTGACATCTGGACTTGGCTGTCATTAATTTGCTTCGTTAATGTGAAAGCAAACAAAGTGAAAATGGCGCGGAGTCATTATTTTACATAGTAATTAAAATTATGCCACTCCATACACAAGTGTTCTCGATAATGCTTATGCAGGACTCAATTTGTTGTTACATAATTACAAGAAATAACACCGCGGGTCATTATGAGTGCAAACAAAGGGCACAATTAAAATCATTAATGCTGCCGTAAAAAGTACAAAGTCAATGGGACTTGCACTAAAATCACTTCCACTAATTAAAGTAGCCCCATGGCTTATTCCGGCATTATCCCAAAGATATTATTCGACTGTCATTCACTTTGAAATTCCGCCCTCATCCTATTTAGAAGTTACAGATGTATGTGTTGCGTTATCTTTTGCCAGAATCTACGCACCTGTCCGTAAAACTCATTCGTTGCTCAGTGAACACCGAGCTAATTGATTTTAACAAATTCAATTCGTGTTTAATTAAATTAAAATTTTGATTTTATCACAACTCTGCCCTGCAGCATATGTTTATGCCCGGGGGGCTGTGGTCGGCCTCAAATGGAAATTTAAAGGGAAATTCAGCGCAAACGGAAGTGAAACGGCGGGCTGTGCAATTACCCCTCCTAATTAATGATCTGCTTGGCCGCAAGTACGTGCTTGATAAAAATGTGTGTGTAGCTAACACATTAATTAAAGTTTCATAAGAGCCGAAAAGAAGGCGAAACCAGGACTGCTATTTAAATATTTATTCCACTCATTTGTATTGTGGAAGAGACCCAAGACCTGGAGACAGGAATTACCTTTAGCACACAAATTGCATTTGCGTGTCAACCGCAGTGCGTCAAAATGGGCGGGAATGTCCTGGGGCGGCCTTGTGTCTGGGTGTGTGTGTGCGGGTGTGGGTGTGAGTGTGTTTCTGAGACATGCGAAGCGTGCGTAAGTCGGCAACATGTAAACGCGTATTAATTAAGCCAAAACAAAGCGCCGCCGCTCAAGAACCAGACGAATTGCGAAGACGACGACGACGACGACGACGAGGACATGCAAAAGGAGTGGCACGTGGGCGGTGGCTCTGGCAGGGGGCGTGGCTAGTCAAGAGCTTGTTCAGTGCCATTTCCCCTGTCAAGACCTCAATGTGTCCGTAGAAAATGGAAATGTCCTTATAATATGCCAGACGTGGTACATTTAATTCCTTTTTTGTGTGTGCGGCTTTCTTTGACTGATTCTTTTGATTCCTTTATACATTTTAATTACACATCCATCTCACATATTACACGCATATCTCGCCCTGTAGCTAACAGGCGTTTTATTTAAATAGTCCCTTAATGAACCGGGCATCCACCCCCAGTTTTACCCCATCTGGCCAGGTGTATAGCCCTCGAAGTTGTCAGGCTGCGGCGACACTTTTCCGACATTGTCACACCTGTCAGCAGCAGTCGGTCCAAGCTGCCACAAATGTCAATCGCCGCTTTAAACGGCGGTGAATTTGGAATCCTTCAAATACGTTTGCATCTGCTTCGAACGAATTAAGACAAATCCATCAGAGCACTCAAAGAAATATACTGAAATACAATTATTTCCATATATTCCACTGCGCATCTGTGTATTTGTGTTAAAACCAGAATATTCGCATTTATAAATTCTAAACAAAGAACGAAATTCGCATATACAAATTTAAACAGGCTTCAGTAAATCGAACTATTATATAACATTGTAAACCCTGAAAATTCGAAATTTATTTCAATAAATCAAAATATATTACAGTTAATTGGAAATTTTGAAAATACGTTACATTATATTTGTACTTCTAGTACACAGTATTCGGCTTAGTGCACTTGACAGCGCGTGAATGAGAACGGGCTGTCATGGGGGCTCCAATTCAATTTTCGTGCCCACTTTAATTGCAATTCGTGTTAATTTCGCCGGCAAAACTTGGGTTAACAACCACTTGAGGCGTCCAGCTGCCACTTCATCGGTCATTATGGTCAGCCATAAACAAATCAGCAAACAAAGTGGCCGCCACCTGCACCCTGCCACCTGCCGCCTTTCGATGGCCACGTCGCCACTTTGCACACCCACTTTTCGCACAAATTGCACGTTGGCGGCCACTAAAAGTTGCGACCCCAAGGAAAAGGAAGCGGAAAGGCCGCCGAGCGAAGAAAGCGAAGGGAAACAAAGGAGAGGGCCAAAAGAAAATCATTCATTATCATGTCACGTCAATCGAAAAACAATCTAATGACTGCACATGATTTCTATCTCAAATAGCTTGGACACGGAGCTGGAAAAGGGGGAAAAAGGGGAAAACAAGCCGGGAAATCGCCCAGTCACATACGCAGCCAGCCCACTCACACATGCCCACACAAGTGGTTGAAAAGTTTGCGGCCAAACGTTTATTATGCATTAGCCATGCTTAAACGGTTAAATCAACTGTAAATCTCTGTGCCCACAATAAGGTCGTTGGGGGCGGCCTTCGGTGGGCGGTCAACTGCACAAGTCAAGTGTGAACTGTGTGTGGATGAGTGTGATTTGATAAATCACTGCGATACTGTGCTCGTGGGTGCGGTGCTTATCGGAAACTAAGATACCATGGTGGGCTTTTCCAGTTGATTAGGGATTAAGTGCTTGCCAGGCTCAGGTTACAATTCTATCAAGATTTTTAGGCCAACATGCCTAGTTTCTTCAATTCAAGCAAAACCATAAACTTCCTTTTAAAACTATTGAAACTTAAAAGGCTTGTCAAGAAAATTCAGTACTGCCAGTATAAAGTATTCAGTTCAGTATAGTTTTTTTGTATTTAAATTAATTATAATGTATGGGTAAGTAAATAAAATGAAAAATTATTTAAAGGTCTTTACACTATTAAATAACAAACAGAATTCGATAACTGATAAACTCGTAGCACGACTACTTGACTACAAATTATTTACATATATTATTTCTCCGCCCACAGCGCTAGACTCACAACGTAAGTTAAGGATTGCGATTTTAATCCTTTTATTAAGGTATTCATATTATATCCATTAATTAGAGTAAGCCTCCTTGAGGATGCGGTGAAGTATATTTATCAGTACCCTCTGCTGCCGATGCCACTGATTGACTATGGCTTCATCTACAATCTAGCTTGCTCGAGTCCACGAGATGTGAGCCTTCCGCTGATCCTCGAAGTGGAGACGGACTACAAGTCCAAGGACAGTGCTTCTGAGCGGCCAAAGAAAGTACCTCGGGTCTCATATCATTCGCGATCGAGTTCGATGAGTGAAGAGGAGCCGGAACCGGAGGTGGAGGTCAAATACCGCTGGAACTCTCCCCGTCTGATGATCCTCTGCGAGGATGGGGATATCAACTGCGCCCTGCACTATCTCGTCGAGTCCCTCCATGATCCCTTTGCTTGCAATGCGGTGGCCACTTTGTTTGTGCAGGAATCCCTGCTAGATGAGTTCGTTGATCGCTTGAAGGATCGCCTGGAACCATTGAGCTCGCAGATCTCCGGACATCCGGTCTATGTTAAAACACTGGAAAGATTGGAGCAACTGCAGGCCAGGACTATAGTTGGCAATCCTAAGACGGTTCCGGCGAATGCCAGTCCCATGCTGGTTTTTGACCTGAGCCATCGTTACTTGGGCGAAGGGCCCACAGGGGTCGTAACCCTTCACACCTTTCGAACCATGAAGGAAGCCATAGAGCTGCAGGCCAGGGAACCACTCAGTTTTTCCTCCGTGAGCATTTGGAATGAAAAGCTGGGAGCAGCGTACGAATTGGTAGCCCGCTTCAGTCCTCTGATCTTCCTGCTGAACTGTTTCTATGTGGATCTGAATAACATTAGCCTGGCCTTCGTATGCAACCTAAACTCCTCAAAGATCGTCGACGGCTACCACTACGAGTCGTTGACCTTTAGGGAAAAGCGAAAGGCCGTCGTTCATCCCGTCGGCACCATCTGGGGAAAGTTGGCCCGCGAGGGACTCGTCGACCACTGATCCCTCCCTTCCCTCGGGGGCCGCAAAACTTTCGATTGGCAGCTAATTTAAATTACTAGTCATTGATCGGCGGAGTGCTGACTAATTGACTTTCCGGCTGGGCAACTCAATTACCACTTTAATTGCTCAAACAAGTCGGCCCATGCCTGGAGCATCGGTCTCTACTCAACAGGCCTTTTCCCTTCGGATAATCAATGAAAATTGTGAATGACTTTGTATTGTGAAATTAAAAATTCTTTCTGCGAAGTAATTCTCCTAACGTGCCAATAATTTCAAAAATTTACTTTGCCCCATTCCCCTAATTTCCCCCGCTCCTCACGAGCGCACAACAAAGGCAACAAAGGAGTTCCGTGTTGGCAACAAAATGTTGAGGCTGCCAGGTGAGTGGGTGGTGGGTGGTGGTTGGGTTGTAGGGTGGTCGGTGGCATTTCGAAAATGCCATAATTACTCCACTTGCTGCCTGCTCAGAAATGTACGATGACGGGGCGGAGGAAAGGAGAGGTCTGGGCGGTCATATTAGTGGCACATTTCGGCTTGTTGGTTGGCCAAATAATACGGGGATGACTTTGGGCAAACGGTGGGTCGGCAACTTTATAATGTACTTCCGTTTGCTTTCATTCACATGGCAGCGGAATATCAAAATATTTGACATTTGCATAAATAACACGAGCAGCGCGGAGATCTCGGGCAAGTGGAAAGGCAAATACGGCTCGTACTTTTCACCCAACCCCCAAACCTCACACATATCATGCCAGGAATTGGGCAAATTTAAAAAACCAGCACATGCCATCGCCGGAGAGCAGGAGGAATGGAATGAAAGGGGGGGAAATATGCAACGCAGGAAAACAAAACCGTGGAATTTCTGCCCACCAGAGCCCGGACTCCTGGCTATGGACTCCGGCGGACGGGTGAGTCCGGTGGCTAAGGGCAAATAAGATTTGCGTGGAATTCAGCAGAATTGTGCCCGCTACGAAGGGCTCTGGTCCGCTGTGGTATAATATAGCATGTCGGCAAAGCACGGCCTGCTCACTAAATAAACAAATTCATAAACAAACAAGTGCGAAAAATATGGGACTTTGCTTAGGCCCTCGTTTGATACCCTGATGGAGCCATTCAAATGAATTGTTCAATATTAGAGAAAAAGTTGTGGATCTGGCCAAAATATGAAATATAGCCACAGGGAAGTTTTCTGCTGAATAAGTTTTTATGCCTATTGCGTCTCCCATCCTAACATTGGTATATGCGAACTGAACTACATGAGACAAGCGCTTTTGAACCTATAAGCCATGCGATGGCAAAATAACGAAAAACAATAATACAAATACGAGCTTTTAAAAAAATCATCTTAAAATATTTTTATGAAGTATGTTGATAAATTCAAATATTATATTCAAATATTTCATTTTCCAAAGTAAACTGTTTAATCTCTAGAAAATCAAATATTTCTAAAAGACCCATCAATACAAATTGATTATATACACAAAGGAATACTTATTTTTGTGTTTATCAAAATATATTGAATACTTGACTAAATTAATGGTAGCTTTTGTAAAATTCAGTGAAATATTGTATATATGCCGAGCATTATTTTTCTTCCTCAAAGAATAACATACTTATCACACCTCGTTCTAAGTTCACACTACCCCATGTAAGGGCACATCGAAAAAACCGAAAAACGGAAAAACCCCAGCGCGAAATGAAGTTTATTTATCCAGCGAATGGGCAAAAATTAGACGCGGCTGCATGCAAATTGGCAATTAGGAAATCCTTTATTTTATGAATTTTTCGCCAGAGCGCCGATTTCATTTTCTTCATGTTGGCTCGTTCGCTTCGGTTGGGTTTGAAAAGCAAATAAATGACTCCACCTCCGCTTCCACTTCCATCTCACGGCGTTGAAGCCCCATTTAGGGTTTTATTCGGGTGTGTGGAGCATTCGAGTGGGATGAGTGGGCGAGGGGTCCATTTTTCACGCTTTTATTTGGCATTTTATTTTGGTAACGTATTTAATTTCATTGCAGGTTTGGCCCGGGGTAATTTCGACCATATGAATGGAAATGAATTCTGTTGAGTGGAAGGTTAACTTCTGCAACTTGTGATGTATACAATTTAAATGGATTATTATGGACGAATTCTGAATGGTGTTTTTATGGGATTATCTTTGAAAACAGTGGCAAATTCTCCGTAAATTGGGGTAATCAGAGATTTAATGAGTTTCTAATAGTGTGTTTTCTGCTCAAATATCAAAATAAACTCCCCCGCAATTTCTGTTTTTTCCGTTTTATTTTTGGCTCCCCCAAAGCAATAACAGACTGGCCAGGATCAAATGCGGATATCTCTTGAAAAATAAATCCACAAACGATAAATTTCGGCGTGCGGAAAACTCATGAGGTTGGCCTGGATACCGTTCACTCCACTTCAATTCCATTCGATTTTCGTCCGTTGGTAATTGCAAAGGCGAGGGCCGCAAAAAGAAAAATACCTGGGCATACAGCACAAAACAAAAACAAAACAAAGAAAAGCTGAAAAACCCATGGAGAGCAAAGTGGAAATCTCAGTTAAGTTGAAAGATTACATCCTGTGTGGATGGGACGTGGGTTGGAAACCTTAACTAAAAGTCAATTCCCAAATCAGCACAGCCAAATGACTGGGAAAGTAGCTTATTTCAATCGAACGTTTTGCGGGGCTCTGTTTAAATTGTGCAAATCCTTTTATTTTAACGACTTTAACTTTTCTATTGTCTCCCGGCTTTCCACTTTCCACTTTTCCGTTTGCTCCTTTTTTGGCCCGATTGTTTGGCATTGTTTCATGCAAGTTTGATTTTCAAATCAACTGCAGGTTGCCTCCACCTTAATCCTGTCCGTTGTTCCCACTTAGTTGTTGTTTCTATTTGGCTGCCATTCCCGTTGTTATTGTTGTTGTTTTGTCCCATTCAGTTGTCAAAATAAAAACCTGGCAACCTGTTGCTATGGAGGATTACTCGTGCGTTGAATGCCCCCATCTGGGAAAGTCCCAACCTTCCCCACCCGCTGCCCCCATATTCGTATAGAGGAAAAGTTTTCGCTTTGATATTTGATTTCTGTGCTGGCCTGCAATGGCAGAAATCAGCCAAACGGAAAAAGGTTCAAATTACCGCGAGTTTTTAGCCGTTTTCCGTCGCCAACATTTTGGTCCTTCTGTTGTTACGTTTTTTTCGCTTTCGTGTTGTTTAGTGTTGTGTGCACTTTGCTTTTCGGCTTTGACTTTTATGCCATGCTGGTCTAAGTTTCGACCCAATCAGGACCTGCAAGGACTCTAAGCCACTCTGGCGGTGAAGTGGGGATTGGAAGTTTTGACAAATATGCCGGAAAGTAGAGGCCATTGAGTGCGTTCATACCAATAGGATTAATGCTGGAAAGTCGAAAGGGCACAGGGAAAAAGTCACAATGTGTAGGCCAAGTGTGGCCTTCAGTACATAGTCTGCATACAAGTAAGCTAAGTTGGCTGTTTATTTATTAATATAATATGTTAGTTTCGAAAGTGAATCTCTTTAAAAACTCTTTAAAATAAGAAAGGAAAGCTAACTTCGGGCGGAGCCGAAGTTGAAATACCCTTGCAGAATATTCTGTAAATTATATTCTCCAAAATTATTCATATGATGCATTCTTAACACTCATAAAAAATCCCAACAGAATATTCTGCAAGGGTATTTCAACTTCGGCTCCGCCCGAAGTTAGCTTTCCTTTCTTGTTAATTTTTCTTTTGTTCTTTGAGATGTTGCAATATTTAAATACTATGGAATTAAGGTTTTAATTAAAGTAAAATCGAACACCTATATCATATCACCAAAATTCAGCGCAAAATCGACATTGCTTCATTATTTTAGCTCAGGCCAATTTGATTGTAGTTTGACATAAAAATGAACCATATGGTTTCTTTTTCGCTTTTATAAAAACAGCGCCATGCGCGCCAATATCGCTGATAACAAGTGATTCCAGTATAATTCAAATATTCCATGCTTTATTTTACTGCAATCACTTGTTATCAGACATAAAACCATTAGTTTATTTTTCGCTTTTACAAAAACCGCGCCATGTGCGTATAGATTTCTTAACTTGATTTTAATTTGACATACAAATAAACCAGATGTTGGCCAAACAAAACTTATTCTGCCCAAATATTCCATAAATTTTATCTCTAATTTTTTATGAGAGCGAAAAGAAACCATATGGTTAATTTTTATGTCAAATTAAAATAAAAATATTTCATAAGCACGAATTTTAAAGATTCTGCGCGCTTGGTTGAGTATATAAACTTCGGCTTGCCGAAGTTTGCTTCCTTTCTTGATTTAGCCTGATCCTGCTTTATTATGTATCGAAAGTTTATTAAAATCATGCAGAATAAGCTTTCCTTCTAACGCTCTCTGTTGATTACATACATATATATTCGCTGGTTGATATTTGCCTACAGCAATGTTCTTAAAAACCGCACACCACTTTAACATCCGTTCAATATCGATTTAATTAATTTGAGAAACGTTGGGGCTGATTAAATATTAACAGAATGTCGAAGTGAGTGCCTGCCCCTTTTGAGGGATCGTGCGGTTGGCTGTATCGCCTGACAGCCATTAGGAATATTGATTTCCATATCGCAACATTAACCAACGTCAGAAGGCAACAAAAAGTCGCATTCGCGAGCTGCAAAAAGAGAAAGTACAGACAGGATACCAACACTCGCACACACACACTGCTAAATGCGCTGACGTAATCTGAAAATTATGCGTTGTAATTTGCGCCATCAGAAGGAAACGGAAAGGCGGAAGACGACGCACTCAAACAAACAGGGGGAGGGACAGAAAAAATAAAGGAAAACAAACGCAGAAAAAGCACGCAGGATATTCCGAAGAAGTAGATATAGGCGGGCCAACATACACATTTACATATGCTTAGCTGTGTGTGTGTATGCAGATGTGGACATGAAAAATTGGAACACTTTAGCAGTCAAAGCTGATTCACAGTTCCTATCTCCCCTGTCCCCAAAACCTCCAGGCACCACTCCCCTATTGCTGTAGTCCTTGTTGTTTTTTGGCACTTTTTCGCCATCGTCCTCTCCATCTCACTTTTTTTTGCTTCTGGCCCAAAAGGAAGTTGTAAAAATAAAACATAGCACGTTCACAAGTCCCAAAAGAAAAAACCCGATAGAATGCTACGATTAGATGGGTTCCGACGTAGGAATACCCGCTATATCGACTGATAAAGTAATACTTACTAAGCACATCTGTTGCTTATTCTCTTCTGTTATTTCGATTACGTGTAAACAAGGATTTTTTTGTAAATACCACACATAATTCAAGTATTACTCCAATTTTAAATTGAAAGACTCAAAAGAAAATGACAGTCATTGCTGAGCAATAACGTAAAATGAAAGCCCAGAAAAATATAAAAGGAAATCCTGTCTGAGTAAAGGCCTATGGATATGTTGATTATCCTTAACTTTTTTAATCAGCCAATAAGATCTAAGATATTTTTTTAAGTTAAGTCTGAAGAATAAATAAATTTGTTAAGAGACTCACAGAGCATTTGAGCTTTAAAATGTATGCACCCCTAAGATTTTCTGCCAAACGAGATTTGGAAGTTTGAAAAACTAATGCAGCTAGATCGTATTTGGTATCTCGAGCATGTTGCAAACACACCGAAGAGCACATCCCTCCCTGTCCCTCGTAAAACAAAAACAAAGGAGGGGCAGCCCCGAAGGCGAGGAAAAATAACTACATGGAAATTTGTGGTCGCTGAGGAATGTGGCAGGCGAAACCCAGCGGGGGCTGTCGAGGTAGAAGCTCAAATTTGCGGGCACTAAACGTGGCATGTGGCGAACTCAGCATAAGCATCTCAGGATCCCAGCAGCCCAGCATCCCAGCATCCCAACTTCCCTGTGTTCCAGCTCCATCGGTATCCAACCTGCGTGTGTAAATGCTGCGAAATAAATTTGTGTCGCTTGCAGCGTTGGCAGAAAAGAAATGGAAATAAAAATGTGTAACAACTGCAAGAACAAGCAAAGCCTCATAAATGTTTACACCTTGTCTGGGTGGAAATTCAGGCTCGGGTGGGTGGCCTTGGGTGGTGGGTGATGGCCGCACGCACGAAACGTGTCAATGACGCAGGTGGAAGGGGGTGGTGAAAGGTGTAGATGTAGGGTGGCTTGTGGTGGGGGTGCGGCGAGTGCCGCTGATAAACGTCGTTCTAATAATGATAATGGCTGACGTTGCATCCTGTTGCACAGTGGAGCGGAAAGGTGCCGACTCCTTGGAAGCTAATGAACTCAGAGCGGGGTGTTTTACGACCACAGTAAACTCAGCTTCCTGTCCTGCGCGACTTAGCCCATTATAAGGCGCTAACAGCCAATTTAAAATTCTTAAATTTAAGTTAGTACAATTTACATGGGCTATTTCCTTGGTATTTGTCAAAATCTACATATACTTCGAAACGCTTTAAGATTTTTTGGGTAGATCAAATTTATGACTTAATAAAAGCTCTTGGTTTGATAAAAATAAGGGTATTATACAAATTTTATGTGAAATAAAATACAGACGAACTACATGCTTATTTAATAAAATAAAGACTTAAAACTGATTAGATTACCAATCAAACAAATCTTTTAAAACTTCTCAAAAAATGTATATTAAGAAAATATTGATATGGATTTAAAAAGTATATTATAGGTAAATCAAATTAAATGGAATTGGAGTTGATTGTTTCAAAGTATCCACTGTGCCAAACCTGTTTCCATACACTTAAATCATCGTTTTATCCTCCCTACTGTGCGTCGTGTTTTTCACAACTTTCTGCTGTTTTATGTTGTGCAAATACAATGGACAGCGAGAGACATTTAAAATTTTCGTCGAGCTGAGTACATAATTTGTTTAATGGTGATTTATTGTCTGGCTGCTGGCGCCTCGCTCTAACAAATGGTACAAAATTGCAAATTCTTTTTCCTTCTTTTGGGTAGAACAAACTGTGCATTATTCTTTATGTTCCAGATTCATACACTCGGTGTGTGTGATATACATTCCTTTCACTTGCCCCTGCTTTTTGTTCTTCCGCTTTTCAATTGGCTCGCTTTTGCCTCGTTTTCCACAACTTTGTCTAATTTTAAAGTTTTTTTATTGTTCTCGTTTTTGGTAATGTATCTATTTAACCATAGCACATTTTGCATCTCCTTTATGGCTTTATATATTAATTAAAATAGTTTTTGCACCCATTTAATGAGCTTATCTAATTTGCAGTTTGGTTCGACAGCTGAATATGTTGCAACTTATTATGAAAGCAAATTGCTGGCGAGGCATGGAATTGCAGTGGAATATAGACCTAATGAGCATGGGTAATTAATGTGAAAATTTAAATGACGCATATTTGCCATAATCAGTACAAAAACGTGGCAAATAGAATTTATGGCTAATCTAAAAACTTTAAACAATTTAACATTTTCTCCTTTTTTCATAATGCCAGTGAAACAGTATTTTGAATTAAATTTACAACCTCTCATAAAATGTTATCTGGCCCGCTTTTAATGAGTCAACAAAAAATGCTGAACTGGTTCTTGGCTTTTTAACAGGGAAAGCAAATATATAATTAAAGAAAAACCCACACGTAGTGAAATAAAATTTGTTTGGGTGCTGTGTGGGATATGCGCCGCAATTGAAGAGAAGGCAACAGCTTGAAAATGAATATTCGGTATCGCGGTTGTCGTATCGTACTGAAAATGAAATTAATATTAAACAATGCGTGACATTTTTTGCAACAAAGCAGAGGCAAACGGACGGGCTCGTAGGATATACAGAACCTACAACCGCACCTCGTTAAAATTGTATGCCGAAATGGCAGCATATATGTGTGGCCAAAACAAACAGCCAACAAGGAGCCGTTTCGAAAAAGTTAAACAAGCCAACATGGCACAAAAACATACAGTAAAAAAGGAGCACAATAAAAAAAAACAAAAAAAGAAGAATGGAAAATCCCGAAAAGAATTAAAAATTCAATTCCCCAAAGGCCTTGGGATAAACTTTGTTTTGGATTTCAATGAAAGAAATTTAACATGGTAAAATATGATGCACATGCGAACCAATAATTATGCATCGTGGCTAATTATAACCTTTAAATATAAATATTAATCAATGCCACTTATGCCAAACCGCCCACCGAGCACTAAATGTGTGACAAATGAAATATTTAAATAAATTTCAGACCAACAAACATTTTGACATTTTTCGCACTGACAAAGTGCCGCAAAAAGTTGCAAATTGTGGTTATTGTGGGGACAACACAAAAGCTCCAAAAAGACGAATAATTTCAAACGAAACGAGCGCCCAACTCGATGACTTGCATTGGGGACTGCGTTAAAGTTTTAAATTCAGAAAAAGTTGTAACCCAACATGAGCGTTCTGAAAAACTTTCGAATCATTATCGTCATGGCGATGGGATGATGATCACAAACCTCGGGGACAGTGGGTGGTCGGCCTTTTTTTTGCAGCATTTGAAACGGAAGTGATTTCATCAAATATTCATATTAACTAATTGGATTTGATGCCAGTTTGCATATTTTGTGTGTGTCCTTCGAAGCGGATATTGCCCGTCGAGCTCATCAGGCTGCCCTTCCGTTAGGGACAGTCGTAATTTAATACACAATGTTTATTTTAAATTAAAAATGTATTTACCCACATGTCACCGAACGAAAGCCGAGTGTGCTTTCCGGCGGTTTTCTCCCACGGAATCGCTTACCTAAATAGACAAAAATAAATATATCTAGGTTAATAATAGTGAAAATTGATGGGTATGTGTTTATGCTATCTAGCACTAATAACTATAAAATAATAAACCAAGCTTCATTATTGCTGAACATGAAAAAGTCACTTAAGGAAGGCTTTATTTTTTAGTCCAGACATAACTGAAAACATAAATTTGCCGCTGAATATTGGTACTTCATTTAATTAAATTTTCCATGTAAAGTGCTATTCAGTCGCTTCTAATGGTGAATACAAACTACCAAAATATAAGCAAAATTGTACGAAACTTTTCATATTTCAAGAAGCGACTGTGTTCCTAATCAAACTATTCTACCTTTCACCCCCTTTCTTGACAAACTTACTAAGAGAGACGAACTTTAATTCTGCAGCCTTTTCATTAGCATTCAAGGCGCACAACGTTTTCCCAGTAGAGGCGATGAATAAAATAACAAACATGGCGAACGGCAAAGAAAAATAAAGCTCCAAAAGGCGGGTCGGGAAAAACAGGGCGAAAATGTGTCAGTTAAAGTGGCGTATACACAACATGTGGGCGAAAGCAATGAACTCCGCGGAAAAACTTGGCTCAGCTCTTGACTCAACTCTTTTGGGCCAACACTTCGCCCCCTTTTCCATTACTTGCACGCGCCAAAAAAAGAAGTAAAGAAAACGTGGCAAATATTACAAAATATTAAAAGAACCGAGGAAAATATAGAAAACTCGGCTGTGCCAGTGGCAGGAAACACAGCAGAGGGTGTGGCGAGGAAGGGGGCAGTAAAAAAAGCTACAAAATAGCATAGAAAATTAATAATCGCGCAATTTTTGCGCCAGTAAACAATGAGAAAGTCTTGGCTCGTTAGTTTCCTCATTATTCTGAATTTTCAACTTGCTCTATCTCCCTCCACAAGAATTTCCCCGGCTCCTCCGTGAGCATTTTCTTTGTGCCCCGCCTCTTGCAGTTCCAGTCCAAATCCCAGAAAAGGACAAAACGCAACGCGCGACTGAAAATGGGACGCCGGCAAACGAGCCTTGAGGTTGTGGGTTTGGGCTTTGAACTGGGTTCTCGCCGGGCTGGCTGAGACAACTGTCTGACAAGATGAAGAACGCGATTTTACCGGAAAAATAATAATGAAAAATGCGATTTAATATCATTTTTCATAAGAACAAATTTTGCCGGTCTTGTCGGGTTCCCTTTTTCGCTTGAAGTGGAGTGCAAATGAAGTGTCGTAACTGAAAAAGTTCACGGAGCCCTAATGGATTTCAGTTTTGTCATATTTCCAACTTATGAAATCGCAAGGAAAAAATTGGAAAGGAAATTAAGAGTGATGAAATCTCGGTGATAAACTGTTGATGTTTGGGTTCTAATAAAGGGGATTTAATTTATCCCACATAGCTGCGACTTGAAATCTTAAATATTTTTGCAGAATGTGCAAAATTTAAAAAATATTTAATATTGTTTTTTGAATGTTTTTAAAATAAATTAAAAAACAAGAAAGGAATGAATTTTCGGCAAGCCGAAGTTTATTTACCATTTAGGTGCAACAAAAATTAAATATTCTGTATTTCAATTTTTGAAATCATTATAAACAAAGTTCTAATTTGAATTCCCTTTTTTCCCGATTGTTCCTATTGGATGTATATAATAATGTTGGCCGATCTTGCCAAAAAGAAAGAAAACTTTTTGGAAAGTCCTTTAACTTTATAACTAATTTGCATAAAACAGGACACATGGACGGTCAGTCAGACGGCAATGGTTAGATCGACTCCCCTTGTGAATCTGATCAAGAATAGATATACTTTATAGGGTCGAAGAAGTCTCCTCCTTTGTGCTGCAAACTTTTGACTTAAATTTGGGTAAAATAATAATAGTGACAAATAAACTAAAACGGGTATTTATAAAAAGTTGTTATAATTTTTACCTAAAAACTTTGTCCAGGCTACTAAGGTTTCAGTAAATTGTAATCTTAAAAAATGATTAAACAACCAAAACGTTTGATGCTTAGTCGACCGATTCAGGAAAACTGAGTAGTTCCCACTAACTAAGCTGAGATCAACCATATTTATTAATAAATAAAAGAAGGATGATTAGATTTGATTTATAATACAGATGTGAATGAAACTCTGCCGACTTATCTAAGTCCAATACTATTATTTGCACACAATTTATTTAACGTTTAACGCAACTAACTGAGTTATTTTCCAGGCACCTTTTAATACCTATTTCCGCGTAATACCTCCGCGTAAAGAACCTTCAATAACAGATGAGCAAGTTTATTTAATCAGACGACCTATTGTCGGGGCCCGCAGACAGAGAACGAATGAAACAAGTTTAAAGGGCAGTCATGCAAATGATGCCGAACTGATAGAGGCAGCAGCAATTCCCATCGAGGCTGCTGACCAGCAGAGTACAACCGAAAACAGGGAAACAAAATCAAATTACAAGCGGGCAAAAAAGGAAAAGCGCCGAGGCAAAGGGCAGGCGACCAACAAGTTTTCCTGGGTGTCGACTCGAATTCGCATTGGAGGCGAAACGACAACTAAATTATTAATGCACAATGAACTTGAAGCGAGAGCAGCGCTGGGCCAGCGGAAAGTGGCAAGCCAGAAAATATGGCCAACGAAAAAAGTTGAAAAATATATGTACGGCATGTGAAAGTGGGTATATGGGCGAATGCAAATGACATTAACTTGGCTGGGAGTAGGGCAAGGACAGGGGCAAACAACGGTGTAAAAGTAACCAACAAAAAGTGAGGAAAAATTATAATACGTGGACAAATTGCGTACAGGACAGCTGGTCCGCTCTCTTTGTTCTTTTTGCTGTCATTTCATTTTGCATTTTAAATCAACATTTGTTTTAGTCGCACTTCTGCCGAGCTTCTCATGTTTTTTTTATTTTGGTATGCATTAAAAACTTTTCAACTTATTTATATAATTTTTCATGGGAATTTCACCTTTTGAAGTTTTGATATGAAATGCGTAATGATTTTTTCATTGCTGTTAAATAAACAATTGAGTGAGGGAGTTGCCAAACTTTTCCAGGTGGGGATGATACTCCAGCCCAGAGAACCCCTCATTTGTTATACACTCAGCTGAATAAAAAGGCACCCCAAACTGCTTGCGTGTATGGGACTAATCAAATTCTGTCATTTAATTTGGCCAACTTGCAGGGCATAAAGGTTAAATGTTGCTAATGCGAAGGGAATCCCAATACCTTTGGGGTGACCATTAGCCATTTAATTTGTGGCAGAGAGTATCTTTAGAGCCTAATACTTCCAAATATCTTTGGGAAATTTAATCTGAATGTGATCCATCAAATTTGAAGTTTTAAAGTTTACAAAATACAAATAAATATCATAAGGACATACAAATTTAAAATTATATGCTTTAAGTATTGTTATCCGCTGATTTGAAAATATGCTTAGACAAACAGCTAGCCAATTCAAGATGATGTTCATTTCTTGGATTAGCTTTACAAAATAAATATTTAATAAGGCATGACCAATTCTATTTTAATTGTTGCTCTACTCAAACATTAAATTCGCATTCAGGAATTTTCATTAGTTTAACTCCCTGCCTAACGAAATTCCTTTACATATCAATAACTTGATTATCACCTCTCAATAAACTTCGACAGAACTATACCCAAAAGGTATTCCGTTCATAAAACAACGTATTAAATTACCTGCCCTTTAAGGACATAAGCCCATTTCGATTCCCTGACCCGTCCCACCCAAAAACCCAATTCATATTCAATTATCAACATTCAGGGAGGGCTAAATTTATTGGCGGAGCATCGGCATAGTTATGTGCTCGTGGCCTGTAAGCTGCTTAACTATTTTAATTTCCAACGTGATGGGGTCATTTTTTGCCGTTTCATGCTATAAGCCATATGCTGCGGGGATATTGGCTCACCTTTGTGCGATTTTTCAATAAATTCCCGGGCTTCGTTGGCGGCCTCAGAAAAAGATATCCAAAACACGTGACAGATTTGCTTGGATTACATACGCATTACACACACACTGCCACAACCTCACTACCACACAAAGCCACCGCACTACACACCAACGTGGGTGTGTGCAAGAATATCTGTGGATTAACTTCAAGAGGAGCCGCACAATTCAATGATGGTTTTGTTGTTATTTCTGTTGATATCCTTAAGGATGCACTGCGAGAACGTTGGCTAGAGCGCGTATTAAATCAAGCATACGCCTGGGCGCCGCACAAATCGAGCATACGCCACCGAGCCGCACAACCGACGCACGAGAGTCACAGCTGAAGTGAGAGTCAGTGTCACAGTCACAGTCACAGTTTCTGTTTCGGTCACAGTGGCGGCAGTAACGTTACTCACTGAGCGATAAACACAACTGAAGCCCACGAGAACGGCATTCGAAGTGGCGATGGGTTATGCCAGCAGTCACGACGACCCCGCAAAAGCTCGGCCAACTCGCGGGAAAAGCCGAGCCGAGCTGACTGGCTCGGAAAATCGGACTCTAAGAGACTGGCCCTCTCTTCGAAGAGAGCCGTTTGGGTGCGACTGCCGGCGGACATGCGCACGGGGGGATTCACCAACGCGGAGCCACTGGCTCTTCCAGTGCCTTACTTTATCCCGTGGATACGTCCCAAAAACAAACAGCAACAGCTGTTCCGCGCGGCGGTGAAGACCCAAAAAAGCTGTCCTCGTTGTTGTCGGCTTTGCTCTGACGCACTCCCCGACGATACTCCCCGATTTCAGACTGTATATAGTATGTGTGTGGCGTGTCTTAGGTCAGAAACGTCGGCATCCGAAAGTGGGTAATGGCGGTGGCGGCGGAGGCGGAGGAAGAGGGACCTTTGCCGGTGTTGGCAGAATTTTTAATTATGATAAATGCCCATTCATAAAAATGAGTGGCATACATTTGCGTTGCGTGTTTATTTTTATATTTCGCATATTTGGTATATTCTGCATAATTGTTATTGCCATTATTATATCTCCTTTTTTATTTATCCACTGTCTTCCTCTGCGTTTTTTGTTTTGCTGTCCTGTCAGTAATTTGTTAGCTCCATCTTTGATGGTTCCTCCCCCTTCTGTTTGCACTTGACAGGGCAAGATTTATGCGACTGCAGTTGGTGGTGATTGCTGGGGGAATCGGAGGGTGGGATGGCCTGTGTGGTAAGTGGTGAGCGGTAAGTGGTAAGGAGAAGAAGAAGGAGATGGAGAAGGAGTGAGGGGAAGGTGCCTGATGATCGACTGCCGGCTGCAGGTGTTGATGGCCCAGATGTGCCTCAATCACCATCAGCGTCAGTTAATAAAATCACAGCACGACATTTGATGAATTGTTGCGATATTTGCCACTGACGTTTTTGAGGGCAAATCGTTTATCCGACTATTAAACAAACGAAGGCCGACAATAACAAAGGGGTGGGGAATCCCCACCAGGAATCAAAAAAATTCAGGCTTTATTTAGGAAATGAGCGGAGAAACAATTGACAAAGACCTGCCTTGTCCTTTTCTCAAATTGCTAGCCAGGTTCAATTTTGATGATATCTATTAGAGGTACGCTATTTAAAACAGAATTCACTGAAATAGTTTTATATTTTTAAAATTCAACATTTAATTTAAAATAATTATTGAGTATTTTTATTTATTTATTAGACCAAGCAGTTTTAAGTTATCAATAAACAGTACACAAATTTATCACCTCTTTACTTTTACTTCAATCAACGAAAATTGTGTTAAATTATCTTAAAAAGGCTAAATAATTAAAAACAATACAAATGAATCCATAAAGGAAAATGTATATACGTTTCAAAATGAATCACTCATATATGTCATCATCGATTACAATTAGTGATAGGAGATGTTTTCAAAAGTATATGGTCGATTCAGAAACAGGCTTCTAAAAAGGTCTACAAATGGCAACTTTGTAATAACTCAATAGCCTGAGAGTAGTTGTGCCTACGCCCATTGTTACGAAAAGGGTCGGAGGATGTAAAGTCCGTCCGGAACTTATCTCAATGCAATGTCCGAGCACTCGACAAAAACCAAATTGACCAAAGTTAATTTAACCACTGTAAACAAGCCGGGACTCAAGTACCCGGCCACTTGAAATGCTTCGCTGGCCACGAGCAGAGAATAAGGTGAAAAAAGCAGATCGGGGTTGAAGGCAAATGAAAATCGGGAGGGGGTTCCACCATACGTATACGTACTGTAGTGAAAATCAATTGAAGCGCCAACAAACGCTTCAATCAATTTTACTTTGGCAAACATTGAGTGCAAAATAAATCACAGCACCGACTCGAGACGATGGTGGATGCTTCTCCCCGAGATCCTGGATTCTAGATCCTGGAACAGAGGGGTTGGGGATCCCTGCTACCCACGAGCTCATCCTCGTGTTTATCTTATTTATGCAAAGCTGTGGCAAACACCAACAATAACAAGCCAGGATGTGCGGCAAAGGCAACTAAAAAATGAATGAAATCAATGAAATGTGGGTAAAAGCTGTGGGAAAAGGAAAGATGCACCAGAGACGGAAAAGGAGTGCAAAAAATTGCAACAAAACGATTGGCAATGTGCGAGTGTGTTTGTGTGAGGACATCATGCTATTTGGAGGCACATCAAACATCTCAAACGGAATGAATAATTTATGGACACAAAGGCAAGGAGGAAGAGCCAGTCGCTTAAGCCAACTGCAGCGTGTTTCTTTCACACACGCAGTGGCGTGGGCAGTGGGGTATTTGGGGGTTAAGTCGCTCTACACTATTTTTATATCCGTCATTCACAGGGTGACAAGAAACATTGTAATCGTTGAAAAGAATGTGACACGCAGATTGTGGTGAACTCTTAAAATTGGAGGCTACCTCCCCACAGACTTACAAATTCAGAACACCCATATTTTTTATGTTCAAAGCAAATTGCTTGGCGAAATAATTATTTACTCTGTTAATATCTCCGGATACACCGAATGGTTTCAAATGGAATCCAACATAAAGTTAAGAAGTTATTGTTATTCCAATAAGTAGACATTTGCTGGAAGCATATTTAAAATAAATTTATTATATTATTTAACAAAGTATCTACAGATGCAAGACATTAAGGCATATTATTTACGAATTTCAAAATATATAATTACCCATGCTGTTGAATTAAAATAACCAAATCATAAACAAAATACGGATGGCCCTGGGCTTTTTTAGAATTGTGCCATATTTATAAATCTAGATTACCTTGTTACTTTGTTAAAAGAACAAACATTTTCAAGCCGTTTAAGGCAGTTTAAGTAGACGTTTTCAGACCCCCTTGATAAAGCCCAGAAAGCGCTCCTGCACCCAAGCACACCTCTCAGGTATCCACGCATTAGTTGACACACACATTCCATTCATGGATTTCAATGCGACTGAAAGAAATAAAATGGCAATGCCAATGCAGAATGTAAATGGCAAGCTAGAGTGCTCGGGATACCTTTGCATATATTTTCATTTTTCGCACCACCACGCGCACCGAAGTATGCAGCATAATTCCAGCAAAAGAAAATTTATTTCGAGCACAAAGCAGTCAAGTATCGGTGATGCACTTGCAGCATTTCATACATATTTTCGTGGAAAGTCTGTTTTATGTGCCGATTGCCGTTCAGCCAGCATTCCAAATGCGATTATCGCGATATCTAACTTGCCTTATCTCACTCGGCATTCGTCTCATATTTCCAAAAAGTTTAAATAAATGACTGCACAAAACTTTGCTAATCTGACGGAAAACAAGTGAGAACGAAAATGTCGGCATGGAAATTCAGTCAAAAAGCAGCACAGTTGACTTTGATGCTGGTTAGACCGCACTAAAATTCGTCAATTTTTGAAATGCCACCAAAGAAATCAAGGCGAAACAACTGTCTAGTGGTAAATATTAATTTAACTTTGCGCATTAGCCGAGCAATGACACTCCAATGTAGAGAACCTGTGGCACCACATCGTGTTAGAGGCTGGCCACAAATGCTGGTGGATAACTTCACCTTTCCCCATCCACTAAAGCCACCTCCTCCCAGGGGGTAAACCTCAGTTCGTTCTCTATTTGCCTATGCGAAATTTGATGCGCTGTCTGCTTGTCTGTTTTTTGGTGGCCAGGCTCGTGTAGTGTCTCTGCTGCTCTGGCTCTCATTATCGTAAATTTTTATGCTAAATACATTTCGTTGTCGGACCCAAAAATACAAACAACGAAACCGAAAGCGACAAAAGAAATGCGACCTTCCCTCGGCCAAACACAATGAAATCGAAATACTCTACTTACAATCTACCAACATAATTATTAAGTTACTCAATGTATAAGTAAATCGGACAAAATTAGGAATAGTCAGAAATTTATTTTAATCATTTTTGTGGGTGCTTCACTTAGCTTGGGCAAAATATTTTAAAAATGTATTAGAAGCTATAATACACAACATTATTTGAAAGCCCACAGACAACCAAACCATAAATCTGCTTCTTATGTAAACATGTTTTAATTAACAATGCATATTTTCTTTAATTTCTTTAAAGCTGCAATAGCCACAAGGCTTGTAAAATAGAAGGTATGCCCTTTTTAGAAAAAAGGACATTAGAGTTCCCCCATTTGTGGCAGCTGCCGCCACGTGGATGCCACTCGTCCGATGGCCAACATAATCAAGGGAACTTGCATGTGGGGGGCGGACCTGTGGTTCCTGACAAATTGAACAATTTAAAGAGGGATTTGTGGGTTTATTGTGGGCCTCCATTGAACTAGGTCCCGTTGCGCTTCAAGAAGGAATTCAGATTCGGAATTTGAATTTAAATCTCCAGGCAGTTGACCGGTGATTTAAGACATAAGAGCTCATAACGGTAGACGCGAGATGTTTTAGAAAGTTTATTAATTTAAAGGTGTGTTTAGCTTACCCGACATATAAATATCAAGTTGTTCTCGGACTCATATTTAAACAAAATGTAGTTCGAATAAAACATAAAAATTTACACATCACTAAATAAATATAATCTTAATCTTAAATAAACCTCTTTTTTCCATTGAAAACATTTTTAGGTTTGTTTAGTCATTTCTTAAATTACAAAAATTTTGAAATAGAAAACATTACTTTACAATAAAACTATATTGATTTTGTCAGACCGTAACTCTGAAATTTAATATCCACATATATAGTAACATATTCAGATCCCATCTTATGTCAAGCAAGCGCACACTTAGCCCAAAACATTCACAGTCGGTCCGATAATCTAACACCAAAGACACCAAATGTAAACAATTCGACCCTAACCACTTGAATCTAATTATAATTATAAACTTCTTGTAAGCATTTTCCCCTTCATAAAACCAAAGAGACATAAACAAATGTAATCCAAATCCTGCTGGAATCAACGGATATGACAAATTACCAAAAACCCAAACACTTTAACCTTTTTTCCAACAACCCAAAACTGCTGACCTCTTCAAATTTTGGCTGATGCTAAGTCCAATCTTCCACAAAGAACTTTTCCTTGTTCTCGAAAGCTCACAAAGCTTCCAACAAAAAATGTAAGCCCTAAAAAGTCTTAAGCCGAGGTTTGATGGATCCTTCATTAAATCTGAGTTTTTTCTTAACCCTTGCACGGATCGGACCTGGTCTTCGACTAGAATTTTAGTTCGAGTACAGCAAAGTATATAAGTAAATCGTATTCAATTAAGAAATAAGTGACAGCTATGTATCATTAAGAAATAGCTACATATTTTTCTATTTAAATAAAAAACCACTTTTTTAACAAATTAAAACGAAAATATCGTGTTATAAATATTTTTAATATATTTATTCTTTTAAAAACCACAAATTCTTAACTTGTTTCTTTTATTTTTGCGGCTGTTCCTATGGTACCCATATGATATAGTCGTCCGAACCCGTTTCGAAATAGTAGTAAAAAAGACTTACTTTTACACTTCACTTTTTCACTTTTTTTTACACTTCACAAACGGTGCTACAGATTTATTATATATGTATATTTACAGCTCAGACGAATCAAATTTACTTGAATTTTACAAGTTCTGGAAGAGTTCAGTCTTTTTGTGGCTTATCACGTTTGTCAGATGTTTCTGTAAGTTCACTGAGGCCCTCTTTAAATGCAGCATCACTTTGAGTGCTTCTTTCCTTCGAGGTTCATAATCATCTTTAGCTACCTGTTTATTAAGAAGATTTTGTATAATTCTTCCTCTATTGTCTGAACATTCTTCGATTTCCGTGCCACTGGCTTTATCCCTTTCTACGAACAAAAACCGTTGGAGGCACAATCCTTGATGTTTCTCAAATGTGAGTTTAAAAGAGTCCAGCTCCTGAATGTCCCTCTGCAACTGGTCACCCAATTGTTTGTCCCTGCCTTGGACATCACGCACCATTTTTGTAGACACTTTGGCGGATTTTTGAAGGGGTTGTAACTGTGCCAGTTGAGTGCTCAGTTTATTATTGGCGATCTCGATTTCGAGGATCTCGGGGTGGATTTGGTCTGGCAACTTGAATAGTATATGTTCATGCTCGCAGAGCTCGATACTTGGACATTCTGGTATATTGGTGCCGAGCATCTGATTCAGACGACTTACACGCCGCCCCAAGCGACTCACCTCCTCACAAATTTCTTTAATTTCCAGATCACTTTCCTCGTCAGATTTTTCCACCACTTCCTCGTCGGCCAAAGATCCGTGAGGTGAGGAGTCTTCCTGCTTTTCACAGCGGAAAATTTTTGTCGATGGAGCCCGCTTGGGAGGCAGTACAACGGTTGATCGTGCTGGATCTTCAGTCTTCCTCCTTTGAAGTTGAGCAATTCCCAGTGCCTGGCACGGCTTAGGGAAATCTTGATCCATTGAAACCACTATTATTTAACAAAAGCATCCAATATCAGATTAACAGGGAACGAAAGAACTAATTATGTGTAACAACAACTAGTTCTTAAGTATTCTAAAAGATATTTCAATGCCACCTTATTTCTTGAAAAATTGTTAAACTATAAAACAGAAGTTGCCTTAACAACTTACAGAAACGTTGAATTTTGTATCTGTTTGCCGCCTGTTTTGTACAAAGTTTGTCTACCATTTTTTCATTAAAAAGTCATGGCTATTCCATAGTATATTAGTATCAGGGTACACAATATTTACTATGACACCAAAATGGGAAGTATTATTTTACATTATCGCAAGTTAATAATAGTTGTAAAAGGACATGAAGAACGGAAGGGGATATATAAACGCAGTGTTAGGTTGGTTAACTCAAGAGGATAGGACGTCGTCAAAGGGAACGCGGTAACAAAGTAAAAAAAGAAGCTTAATCAACTGTTATATATTCAAGCTGCTTTAAAACTAAACATGGGAATGTACTTACATATTTATTTAAAAAACACTGTGCTTTTTGGTCCCTGCATTTGGAGTTGTTCAATAAATTTTAGTTTTGCAAATTACCTTATTCCATAGACTGTTTATGGGTCTTACAAATTTGCTTCCTTCTTTTTATACTCTTGGCGAATCTACTCACAGAATAGTGTATTTTTTTACTCAGTTGAGACAAGTCCACAGAAATTGCAGGCAATCTGCGGTTCACAGAGAACGACATTAGCAAACGCTTTCAGGCAGCAGCGTCACTTAACCCTCAACTTAGCCAAACAAACACATGCTGAGCAAACATACTCACACAGGAAAAATATATGTTTTTATATTTTAAATCTATTTATAAATAACTTTTTTTACTTTTTCACGAGTAATTAGTACATATTTTACACATTTTTAATAACAAGATAAAACTTTTTATATTAACCAAAATCTAAGAGCTAGAAAATATAAGTGGTAAAAAGATTGGTAAAAAGAAAATGTTTTTGTTAAAATCGTGAAATTAAACAAATTAAATCAGTTTCAACTTAAAATTTTTAAATCCAAAACTTTAGATATCATACAAACAATAATAATTATATACGGCGAATAATAGTTTGAACATTTATCTTAAAAACACCTCAAGAGATTATAATAAAAAAAAAATAGTACGGACGTTCCGGTATGTATATTTCATACCCTCAAAATTACGCAACTATCTTTTAGTGTAACAGTGCAGAGGCACTTGAAAATTCCGCACAATCCGTTTTCATGAGAAAACTTAATCCGATCAACAAACAAGCTTGATGTGAACTTTAAATTACTTAGATGAAGACGGGAAAAGAATAATAATGTAAGTACAACAAATATTTAAAGCGAATACAGAAGAAAGGCCTTTGAAGCTGCTAGTAAATTATGCTGCTCTTAGAGCAATGGATATTTTAAAACAGATTTCAGGGAATAAAATTTAAAAAAATTAACAAAGGAAGGAACCCCCTAAAAAAAAAAAAATTCTTAAACACAAAAACAAAAGAAGAAACAAACCAACCCCCCCCCCCCCCCCCTTCCCCCCCCCCTTCCCCCTTTCCCCCCTCTCTCTTTTTTTCCTTCCTTTCCCCCCAACCCCCCCCAATTTAAAAATTTTTTTTTAAAAATTTTAAAAAAATTTTAAATATTTTTTTTTTAATAAAAAAAAAAAAAAAAAACAAAAAAAGCAAAAAAAAAAAAAAAAAAAAAAAAAAAAAAAAAAAAAAAAAAAAAAAAAAAAAATAATTTTAAAAAAAAAAAAAAAAAAATTTTATAAAAATAATTTTTTAAAAAAAAAAAAAAAAAAAAAAAAAAAAAAAAAAAAAAAACAAAAAAAAAAATTAAAAAAAAAAAAAAAAAAAAAAAAAAAAAAAAAATTTTTTTTTTAAAAAAAAAAAAATTTTTAAATTTAAATTTTTTATAAAAAAAAAAAAAAAAAAAAAAAAAAAAAAAAAAAAAAAAAAAAAAAAAAAAAAAAAAAAAAAAAAAAAAAAAAAAAAAAAAAAAAAAAAATTTTTTTTATTTAAAAAAAAAAAATTTATTATTTAAAAAAAAAAAAAAATTAAAAAATAAAAAAAAAAAAAAAAAATAAAAAAAAAAAAAAAAAAAAAAAAAAAAAAAAAAAAAAAAAAAAAAAAAAAAAAAAAAAAAAAAAAAAAAAAAAAAAAAAAAAAAAAAAAAAAAAAAAAAAAAAAAAAAAAAAAAAAAAAAAAAAAAAAAAAAAATAAAAAAAAAAAAAAAAAAAAAAAAAAAAAAAAAAAAAAAAAAAAAAAAAAAAAAAAAAAAAAAAAAAAAAAATTTTTAAAAAAAAAAAAAAAAAAAAAAAAAAAAAAAAAAAAAACCAAAAAAAAAAAAAAAATTATAAAAAAAAAAAAAAAAATAAATAAAAAATTACTTTAGTAAATTGAAGGGGTTGTGGGCCAAATTAAAATATTTCCATCTCACCTCTAGAGATTGCCTAGATTAGCACGGATAACTTCGGCCAAGTGAAAAACAACCCACGATTAGATGATTGAACTCGACTGTTCGCTTTGTTGGATAGAAATGGTACAAAGCAAACGCTTGCCACTGCATTGAATGACAGCGGAAAATGAAGTAAAATCTAATTAAAAACCTTTGCCCGATGCTGAACCATGCGAAAATCACAATTGTCAGCGTAAAATTCACGCACACCCGCTAACACGACTCACCAACACAGACAGATGCACAAACAGCGGCGATTTCCCATACGCAAACAAATAGGGGATTGCGGAAACCTGGCAGGTGAAAAGCAGACGTCGGCTGTCCAACTTCCCCAATGAGGAATTTGGCGAAAACAGAGCAAAAGTTTTGGCCAGACAAAAAGGCAAGTTGAACTATTTTCGGGTTAGGAAGCGTCCAGTTCGTGGAGATGCCAAAACAAGGCATTCCAAAAAAGTTTAGCTTAAAAAATAGATTAATGTAAGACTAATGTAAGATAAGTAAAGTAATCATTGGCATCGCATATATTGACAATCCAGCAGGAAGGTAAATAGAACATACTATTTTTGGAATACATGATTCCGGGCTATCATATTTCTCTACCAAATTCGGTTAATATACTTTAAAGAAAGGAATAACTAGCTACTGTGGTCATCGACTCGGCAATTGAAAAAACCTTACCTTTAATATATTTATGATTTAACATTTTATGAGAGGTGAATAATTTTACATTTGCGTAAGAAAGATAATAATAAATTTGAATTTGTGATTAGGTTAGCTAATAGTTTTATAATTATAATTAAAATTTATAATAACCTGTATAATGTTTTTGGAAATTATTTCGGAATGTAAACATAAAAATTTGTAATTTACCTTAATATATAGTACATATGAACAAAAAATCAACATGGGCATATAAAAACTGGCTTTATTTTGTCAGCTATTGCAGGCACACACCGGCATCACTGATTGGAAAGGATGAAGCCATGGGGTGTGATGGCCAGATAACCTCCAGGAGCGAATGAAACGCGCTGTTGCACACGAAAAATAACAAGCTGCGTTGGTCAATTCATCGAATGTCGGTCAGGGCTGCCACCGGGGAGAAAGTGGATGGGTGAGTGGGAGGCCGGGGACCGGAGCCCGGAGCCCGGAGTCCTGAGGAGGGTCTGACCACCTGGCCAGGGGCGCCATCAAAGTTTCGCACCCAGGCATTTGGTCGGTATTGTTCGAGGAGCAAGTGGGACCTGTGCTTGCTCTGTTTGAATTAAAAGAAATTAGTTTAGTTATGCCAATGCCCCAGGTTACGCTATTGAGTTATCGGCCGAGTGCGAATGGGACAACTTGCGGCTGTCGGCAGGAGACATTTCGGAAGGATAAATTGCATTTATTATGCAAGTTTTTTCTTCCAATTTGTGTGTGTCCTTGCCGTAGTGGTAGTTTTTCACAAATATGCGAATATTTGCGTGTTGCTCTTCTGATGTCGGTTAACCATTATGTGGCATGAATATGCCATTTCCATTTTAATGCCGGTCTTGGCAACGATTCAAATCGTTGACTCTTTGGCGAGTATTTTCCATTTATTCCCAGCTAAGCACAGTACGTGCGAAATGTACTTAAATTGTGATTGGATCGTAAAAAAAACACATATAGACATAAAATATATTACTAGATATTGTACAATTTTTAGTATATTGGCCCTTTTTTAAGAGTGATACCCCACACTCACTACATTTATTTCGGATTCATTTTGTGTGAAGGTTATATTTTATATATATTTTTTTCCCCATTACCTGCTAATATCTATGCTATCTATAGTTATGCATACTAATCAAATGAGCAAATAATCTTCTTGTAAGCTAAAAGTAATTTGTATACTGCTTAGAATTTACTTTAAGATTGGAATAAGGATGAACCAATTTTACATAAATTCAGAAGTTACTTGCTTCAGGAAATTTTATTCAGTTCGTATAATCTTAATGTAAACTTGTCCTACGAATAGGAGGCAAAAAAAACAGTAGTTGGCGACAGGCATTAAACTCCCTACTCTTTAAAGCAATAATCTGTGAACGATATAAATAAATTAATATACAAAAAGAAAAAAAAAGGACTAATGGTTTACATTTCCTTTTACAAGTTTTAAAACCTCAGGAGGTAAAGAGGTTAGTTTTCCACAACCAGTGGACGAGCCAGATTATGCTCATCATGGTGGTGTCGTCGGAATTGATAGTGGAAATATGTATGTACCCTGAATGGGATATTTAGGCGCGCCTATCAAACACGAACACAATAAATCATCGTCACGGCCCAAATTGACATTTTACAGCCAAAACCCAGAGAACAAAGCCCAGCGGAGGACAAACTAAGTTCCACTAGTCCGTGCCCCAGCTGCTTTTTTTGTTGCTGTGGCTGCCGCTGTTTTCAAAGCCACTGATATTGTTGTCAACAATGATGGCCCAAAGCATCAGCCACATGCGTGTCGGCGGGGCTCATCCCTCGGCAAAGCGCCCTCACACATGCCTGCCAAAGCCAAACCTTTATTGCCACAGCTCCGTGGGGCAACAGGAGCAACAGTGAAATTTTAATATCTGGCGCAGGGCTTGCGGATTGGGGGCGTGGCTCTATTAGAGTTAGCCCACTGCCGCTGTCGATCCAAACTCATCGCATTATCCTTTGCCCCGTGGCGGTTGCTCGCTCGAAATAATTGCACACTGCACTACACCGCCAATAAGCAGCTCCCTCTTTTTTATGCAGTGAAAATAGTATCATAAATTTTTCTCTTCAGGCATACACCAAAATGACTATCTACCAATTGAAAATAAACATGAAAATACATTTTTGTTAAAGTATATTATTGAACATTAGTATATAACATTTTGTAAGAAATAATAAGTTTAAGCTCGTCGGGCTAGGCAATGTCATGAATGAACAAAATTAAATTAAAACAAAAGCTAAAAAAATACTTTCTATCGATAAGATTCTTTCAGTAAGTATGTAAGATCCTCTGCCACTATGAACTATTTATGAGGTGCAGTTTTAGTTGTTGTACACTATTTTTCTCAGTGTTTTTTTTGGGAGTCATCTGTCAGTCAGCGCTCTAATGCCAAAAGCATTAAACCTCCGGCCAGCTGTCACCGCAACACACAAATGGCCGAAACAAGCATCAGATTTAGGGCAACTACATCGATTCAATATAACTAACACTTTTGTCAGCACCGAGACCAATCTGTTTTTACGCTTAATCGTACGAAAATGCTTAAAAAGTTAATAATGTACCCAAAAAAATCACTTCAACTTGTAAGATATAAATAATTTGGGAAGCTAAAAATGCTTGCATTATTTCTTTAATACAAATAAAAATGTGTGTCTTTCTTTACTCTGTTAGATGTTAAGTAAAATAATTCTTCAATACAAAATTGACTTTAAGATTTGTACATTTTTGTGGAATTGAAATCATCTTAAAATATCTAAAAATGTTGTATATCGGCTTATATATGAGAGAAGTATTTTTTAAGTCGGAAAACTCAACTGTTTTTAAGCTTTTGTTTTTAACCTTACAATACAATCATTACACTAACCGTTTGATTCAAAAAATGTATTTTTAAATGCATCAACTTTAAATAGTCCTTAAAATAAAATCCTTACAATAAACCGTTTGATTATAAACCTTTTTTTAAATACGACAATTTCATACTGTCTAATCATTGAACGTCAATGCAAATCTTTTTCAGATCAAGTTACCTAAGGTTGAGATTTTTTAGTAATGTGAAACTTGGAAATCTTGTCAAAGTATTTTATTTATACACAAAAAGAAAACATGGCTGTGGTAAACATCGCCATAGTTTTAGCTCTTTGTTGGGTGAGCTGAAAGTTTCCAATTCTATGGTATACAGAATTTATGCATTTATCCACGACGTTAATTGCAGTTGTTCACGGTGGAAGCTAGCCCCGATGAAGAAAGTCTAAAGGAGCACAATCGGTTAAGGAAAAAGCACGGCTGTCCCCCTCTGACTTTGGATGACACTCTGACCAAGGACTGCGAAGAGTATGCGAAAGTATGTTCCGACTTATTTTCATACTTGCAATACCCTCTAAAACTATTGAACAGGTTATAGGAGAACAAGGATCATTGACGCATTCAGGTGATGGACGAAAATATGGTGAAAACTTGTGCTATCGGTCTGACAGTCCTTTGAAATGTGTTCAAGACTGGTACGATGAAATCAAGGACTACGACTTTGATAAAGGACAGTATAGCTCTGGCATTGGTCATTTTACCGCCATGATTTGGAAGAGTGCACAAAAAATGGGTTACGGCCAAGCCAAAAACGATAAAGGTGTCTACTTTGTGGTAGCAAGATATTATCCACCAGTGAATATTATTGGGCAATTCAAAGAAAATGTTCCCAAGCCGATTGAGTATTTAACGCACGTGTCATATTTAAAAGTTATTTTCAATGTTCTTTTATTTCAGTGGAGGTGATGGTACTACAATGTTTGACAACTCCAATATGGTTCAAGTGAACGCCATTCTCATCTTGCTTGCCTTCTTGCACTTTACAAATTAAGGCCAGTCCCATTTTTCTTTCTTGTGCCTGCAACCACTGAAAATTTGTTGTTCACCTTTTCAAAAATATTCTTCTTTATTCAATTTTAAATTAATATGTAATAAATATTAAGCTTTGGCTTACGAAAAGAGTAGAAATATTCTTGAAATGCCAACACGCATAAATTCCAAAAATCAGTGAAACAAATGTTATTCTGAAAAGTGCTTACTTTTCAAAAAGCTTTATTCATATTTGTTAGATCTATCACCATCAATTTATTTACAAAATAGTATATTTAAGGGTTTTTTAATTTGTGTTTATCAATTTTTGGTAAGTGCTAGAATTCTGCTTTAAGCTTTGCTTTAACTCTTGTGGGCCTGTGAGAATTCTGGGTTTATTTGAATTCGTGCGATAAGGATATTCCATTTTTTCATAGGTGTGAGCTCACAATGTTTTGTGCCGGCCTTTTTCTTCGAATTTATTTTATCTTTTTTGGCAATCAGCATCAAGTCGACTGTATTCCCCATTGGCCATGCCGGTGTCAACAAAGTGGCGGGAAAGATTCAGATATGCTCACGCGTTCGTGGGACTGCCATTTAAGAATGGCTGCCTGTACCTGCCACTATTGGAGTAAAAGGACATATATATCCGCCCGTATAAAGTACCCACCATACAGACTTCTAAGGCTACGACTAATAGAATATTTTCCAAATTGTAACCATTACACAGAACTCCGATAAATTCTACACCACCAACCCTTTTTTTATTGGGCGGATTGTTCGTCGAAATGACAGCAATTTTCCAATTCGGGTAATAAAACTATGAACTAAAACCGTTTTTGATATGCAAAACAAAGCGGCTGTTAGTAACGGGTATTTCATAGTCGGAGCACTCGACTACTTCTTTATTTCTTGTCTTGTTTCCCTACATGTCTGTTCCCAAGTGTAAGTCGATGTCTGGGGCCTAGCAGCTGCCGGGAGCGCATTAAATCCTTAAGCACTCATTATTATTCAATCAGATATGGAGTCGAATGCCTTTTTGTTTGGCTCTCACTTAGCCTCGCCTTCCAACTGGCTGTGACGTGCGTGGGCTCACCTAATGACATTCAAATTGCTTCCATCTCCGGTCGGTTTCAATTGGAACACCTTCAACAAAAATTAATGGAATTATAGATCAAGGCGCCAAGGGAAGCAGCCCCCAGATATTTCTTTGACTCCGGGATAAGTAGGACGTCTGCTCTTTCCTGATTACTTATAAAATACATATGGCCTATCAGAGCGTCTACCAACTTAACTATTATTAAACAACATGCATGTTTGAAAATGTAAATATAAGCTCGACACTTCCCTTTTGAATTGAAATTGCGTTATCTGATCCTTATTCGGTGAAGGAAATTTATATGTTTCAAAGTGTGGAAAATTTAGTAGTTTTCTTTAATTTTAATTAGCGAGATCATAAAAAGTAAAACCAAGTTTAAGTTAAATAAAATGCAAATACATTGCCATATTTATATTTCATTTAATTTCTTTGGCTACATTTGTACAATATTCCAAACAATCAGGCGTCATAAAATAAATGATCATTTGCTTACACGTTTTATATATTTGTATCGAGATGTCTTATAGCTATGTCTCGAGGCTGCAATTTTATGTACTTATAAAATGTTTTCCGTCGTCACTTCATTTCGAATCGTAAAATTTATGTGCATCGTAAAGGCCGAAAGTTTTGGCAACGCACTGAGAAAATGTTATGAAATCAAATTTACACACAAACCATCCCTAATGACCCAGTCCACAAACCGGACGGAAACGCGACGGCGCCGTTCCGGAAAAGGACGAAGTCAAGACGCGGGACGTTTCGTCTGGTTGGCAGGACTTCATTCCGCGGCACTGGAAATTGTTTAATTTTGCCCTCGCTTAATTATCTGCACTGTGCCGGGTGCTTAAATATAATGGCGCTGACCTAATTGAGTAATAATTAAAATTAAGTGCATGCTAAATTGTTATTAATTATAAGTTGCACGCGAAGATGCCACAGACTTTCATCGATAGTGTGCAGGAAGATATTTAAAAGAGGCTGGATAGTTTGGTGCAAGTGTCACCAATTGGCGGACTGCGAGTTGAAAGTGTCGGTCCTACCTGACAAATTAGAATTGCAGTTTCTATTAGTATAGAATACTTTTCTGGGTGGTCTTGCTGATTTTTTAAAAATATTATTACCTTAATCACAATTTATCTTATTTACCTGGGTACCAAAAATATTTTACACTAACAGAAATTAAGAAAAGATATTTTCATACCCATGCAGTTACAATTCTGTAACTATTTCTATTAATTTTGAATAAGATTTCATTTTGTGTTTCCAGCATTTATCTTGAATATTTTAAAATAGTTATAGTTTATTCATTGAAACTCATAGTCTGAGCTACAGATAAACTTTAATCTCAATTTTGCTCCTAATTTATTTCCGTTTTTTAAGCTACAAGCCGTACTATCAAAATATTTCCTTTATTAAAAGAATACTACCGCCAAAAAGTTGATTTACTTTTCGCAACGACTAATGGCCCAGAAATTAAATGCGGCAACCAGTCGCAACTAATGCAATCCCACCCTCATTCAGATAGAGAGACTTCAGTAGTTGCAGGGACACATTTCAATATAAATTATTGTCAATGGGAGTGCACAAAATGTGGCATGTAGCTGAAACACGAAAACACCGAACAACAAATAGAGGGGCCGGCGGCAGAGCTAAAAACAAAAAGGAAAACCCAGACAAACGCGTTATTCATCGTTAAAGCAACTGCAGGCTGGAGCGATGACGACAGCGACGGACGACGAGATGGATGTACGGGGCGTATGCGCAATGCGATATGCAACAAATTGCTAAACAAATCAAATTTATTGCCATAGCTGCGCGCTCGGCAGCATTTGCAGTACGCATGTAAAGCGTCCCCCAGATAGCAGAAATTAATATGAGTCCGCGCCCCTTGTTTGGCTATCAGCGTTGGTATAACTTCATTTGGACCCGGTCTGGTCACTGGTCCTTGGTAGTTGCTAGCTGGTTGGTTTCCCAGCTCCAGTTCCCGTTCATTCTTTCGGTTAAACTGCATTTTTGCCCACACAGGCGCAGACTGCAACTGCATGCATAACAACATGGCGGTCGCTCTGACCGGAAGTCCGACTTGTGCGGCGTTAAATTTATGCCAGAATGCGGCTTCGCAGCGCTGCAGTTGCAGCTGCAGCTGCAGATTCTTTTCATTCTGGCGCTGCTGTTTCCCCACATTGGTACAATGGGTTAAATGAGCTGGGAGAGAAGGAAGCCAACGGATTAAGCGTGCATTAAAGCTTTCTCCTCTCAAGTTAATTTTTAGCCTTCAACATTATTTCGTTTTATATTCTACCTGCAAAGAAAGATTCATTTTGTGAGTGTGAAATTTAAAACAGGGAATCTAGAAAATACATATACTTGTAGACTCGAATAAGTGTCAAAATTAAGATGGGCTAATGGGATAAAATCTTACTTGTTGTGGATTCGCGCTATTATTTATTTGTTAAGAAATTGGTTTTGACCAGAAATATTAAATTGACTTTTAACAAGTTCAAATAATGAGTTCTCTGCTGATAAACAAGAATTTTATTTATTTTCTTTTAGAAATCTGTAATTTTTGTTAAAGTTTTAAAACTTACAAGCATATATTTATTAGGGCTGAGATGTAAAGCATAACTTACGGTATTTCAAAGAAAAAAGTGTACATGTTTTGTATAAAATAACCTTTGAAATGTATTGACTATATAAAATATTAACCGCAGTAGTCCAGTTTTTTACCAAGTTTTAAACAGTTGAATGTCCTTAACTGGCTCTTTCCAAATAAGGTTTTATTTTGACGGAGGCCTGCCCATTGTCGCCGCTCGGGCATTTTCGTAGTTGTTGATTTTTATTTTCTCAATTAGGAAGCTGTTTTTATTATTGCTGGGCGCTGCGTACAGTTAAGCAAACTAAACATGGGTGTGCGGGTGTAGCAAACATGGCCACGCCCACTGGCTGGTGGGTGGTCGTGTGGGGGCGGCAGACACTTATTCATCAGGCGGAAGTTTGCTTGCTTTCTCCCATTGTTGTTGCGGCCGATGTTGCTGTTGTTGCCCGGCAGACTTGTTAGTTGTTCGTGGGTGTTTGCCGTTCATGCAAATTGCATAAGTAACGAAAGCGAGGGACAAGCCTGGCGAGAAGAGCAGAAAAAGATGGGTAAGGCGAAAAAGCAGAAAGTAAAAAGTAAAAACCAACAAGGAAAATAGTGGCAAACAAAGTTGCTCTCGGCAAACTCCCCCGTACACTCGTATATTTTTTGAATTTATATTTAACTGTATTACAAGGCAACTGCTCCCACAGCCCATCCACACCCCATTCCCTTCCCTGTTCCCATCCAAAGCCAGCCAACGGAATCGGAAGTTATAGTTATGCCGCTTGCGCGGACGCATTCTGCAAATATATTTTTGCCAGGAACAACAGCAACAAAAGTTTATTTAAAACTTTTGCGGTTAAGCTTGTTACTTGCCAGCTACTTTTGCGAACGCCCTCCGCCCCGAAATGCTAACTCGTTTAGCTCAAGAGTTCTGCCCTACAAAATATTCGAGCTGCAGCCATAAACATTTTCGAGCAGCACGTGTAGCCCATCGGTGGTCATAAAAATTACACAGACTTTGGCTTTGACTCCTCCATTAATGTCGAGAGGTGTCCGACCCGGCGACCGGTGCTGCTCAATCTCATCTTAATCAGCTGGCAGATTAACAAACTTTATACAGCTGCTTAAATTTTCAGCATTCTATTTGCTACCCCTGGTGTTGGCATCATAAAAATTTTCAATTTCATTTGCCAGGCACAAAGAGCAGGACCAGTAGCAAGAGAAGTCCGGGGATTCGGAGGCGGAGCAGCATGGAGCAGTGGCAAGTGCAGGATGCTGCTGGCATATCGATGACGGCCACCTCTCCCGGAAGTCGTGATTCTCCTGCAGAAAGGAGGAGTGCTCGCCCCGACAGACCGGGCCAATAAAAGTGTCGAAGGCTGCCTGACAAAGCGCCGGCCTGCTTTGTATTTATGATGAGCCATCCGTGCCAAAGTCCCTCGTCGTGCCAATCCCGTGCCTCCTGCGGGTCACACAGTCCTGTCCTGTCCGAGTCCCAATCCTCCGGCCAGAAAATGCCTTGCACTGCTCATCGGTGCTGGCCAATAGAAAATCTAGCTATTCGTGGACAAAATCTAGTTGGGGTTCAATTGCTGTCTTATAATAACGAACTATTCTAAACAAATATAAAATAAACCATATTTGTTCATGCAAGTTTTTTAAAAGGGACATTTTAAGTGGTTTTAAAATTATATATATTTAATTATATTGAAACCATATGTATGTTGAACGGCTGATGAGGAAAAATATCGATAAAACACTAAATTCCTTTTTAAAAAATAGTACAATTTTTATTTGCCTCTGTGAGATATCGTAACATATATTTAAATTATGTGATAGTTGTTTTCTTAAATTTCTAATCGTATTAGTAATTATTTATATTATTTATTTTGTACTTTTACATTAACCAATTTCCGTAGATTTTGTTGTCATAATCAGTCATATCTATGCATTTCGAATCTTAGTTTTCAAATACAAATTTATAAAAATGAGTAATCACTGAAACCAATGATTAGGAATTTTGTTTGTGGAAAACACTCACTTTTACCGTAAATATAAATATTAAATATTATCCAACAAGTAAAACTTTTCAAGAATCTAGGTTAATATAACTTCCCATCACTTCTTTTTGAATAGGCAAGGGGCAGCACTGATGCTCGGAGCATGTCCTGCAGTTAGAGTTCGTGCGGGTCACAGTGGGATGCATGCCATGCGAATTGGGAGCAGCGGAGCTCCAGCCTCGCCATTGATGGAATTCCAATAAATCCTCCTCTCAGCTGGCTCCCCTTTTCTGAAGTAGGTGTATGTGTGTGCTTTAACCGCTGCAGGAGCAGCAGCTCTTAGTGCCATATTTTTGTTGGGCATTTGAATTTTGAGCTTTTGTGGGCTGGTGCCTCCTTGCCCGTCTCCATGGGAAATAAATTATGGCTTAATTTAATTTGAGGTGCCTGCCCGGTCACCGCCTGCAACTGTGGCGAAATCTGTCTGCGGTTGCTGGATTTATATGCATGCGAGTGCGGAGGCCTTAGATTAGTTGCCAATTCGCTTCGGTCCTTCAGTGATGCATGGCATAAGGCGATTTTCCAAAAAAAATCAGCTTTTGTCCAGGAAGGCACGGCAATCTATATGAAGGATGCGATTGGTTAACAGCATGTGGGAATGTGGGTTAGATTTAAAAGAGAGGTTTCGGTGCCAATCAATCCATTTGTTATGTAGATATCTGTATTTTCATTTTAATTATCTTCGACAGAAAATCAGAAAACTAAAAGAAAAGAGGTATGTACCATATATGTTCATATCTGTATGTATTTTTATCTTTGATCATTGACCGAATAATATTATTAAATAATAGTGAAATAGTATATAAAGAGGTATTTTTATACCCTTGCAGAGGGTATTTTAATTTCAGTCAAAAGTTTGCAACGCAGTGAAGGAGACATATCCGACCCTATAAAGTATATATATATTCTTGATCAGCAACACCAGGAGAGTCGATCTAGCCATGTCCGTCTTTCCGTCCGTCCGTCTGTCCGTCCGTCTGTCCGTCCGTCTGTCCGTCCGTCTGTCCGTCCGTCTGTCCGTCCGTCTGTCCGTCCGTTTCTACGCAACTTAATAATTTTGTTGTTTTTATACCCTTGCAGAGGATATTATAATTTTTGTCAAAAGTGTGCAACGCATTGAAGGAGACATCTCCGACCCTATAAAGTATATATATTCTTGATCAGGATCGCGTCCTGAGTTGATATAAGCATGTCCGTCTGTCTGTTTCTACGCGAACTAGTCACTCAGTTTTAAAGATATCGAATTATATACCGACTATATCCTATAGCTGCCATATAACTGAACGATTGGAAATGCCTTAACGTTGGTGTTTTTAAGGTTAGGAAGTTGGGATTTTTTATGAGTATTAAGAATGCATCATATGAATAATTTTGGAGAATAAAATTTACAGAATATGCTGCAAGGGTATATCAACTTCGGCTCCGCCCGAAGTTAGCTTTCCTTTCTTGTTACTACTGATTCCATTCAGTTTTTGATACCATTCTTTTGTTTTGGTTTGTTTTCGTTCAAAAACAGCTTGCTGCCTTAATTTTTGATGATTTTTTCCCTTCTTTTTGTAGCAAGACAATAATTAATTTCGCGCTCGCTTAAAAATATGTAAGGGTAGCGGAAAAGTAATCCGAAAATAAAGATATGAAAGCGAAAGCTGAAAGTTGAGCAGCAACAAACAAACAAGCAAACAACGCATCAACGCAACCAGCATGAAAAGCGAGTGGGGTGAAAAAGTTTTTCGGGCAAAATTTTCTCATTAAGCGCAATGCAGTTTGCCACTCTCATCCCCGCCCAACCCCCTTAACCCCTCTAGCCCTGCTGGCTAACCGGAAATGCATCAGTGTCAGTTTCGCTGGCTGCGCAATTTCGTTAAGAAGTGCGCAAAGTTGTTAAATTTTACGATTTAATTGCGAAACTATTAAAAATTACGTCGCCTTTCGTTGGGCGCGAGTTGCAGTTGCTATCGGCGTTGGTGTTGCTGCTGCAGTTGCGGATGTTGCTGCTGCTCCTGCTGCTGTTGATGTTGCTGGTGTGTGTTCAGCCACAAGCAGCCGCAAAGTTTTAAGTATCAAAACGGAGCGGTAATGGAAGCCCCATACTCACACAGAAAAAAATTAAGTCATTTCCAAGATCGTGATGTTTCAAAACAATTTTTAAACAAGTTCTTCGTAAGTAAGTAGTGAAAAAAATAAAAATTGATCCTTTCACAAATACTTCTCAAAATACTTTTGTGCATATTTATAAATCAACGAGGGGGGAAGAAGTTTCGGCAAGCCGAAGTTTTAATACCCTGCACACTTTGCCGAAATTGCTAAAATTGAAAAGGTGGCGAAAGGAATAAGGTATACATAAATAAACTAGATTTATGTCATGTCAATAGCTTTTATACCTCAAAAATGTCATATAAAAAAAGAAAAAAAGGGATATTTTCGGAGCCTTTAACAATTTTTCCTACGGAAGCTATAAGATATAAACGTCCGATCGGCAAGCGCTTATACCCTGATCAAGATATGCGTAAATAAATTAGACTTGGAAAAATTGATGTCAATAGCTTTTACACTGCGCGAAATATTCTGAAAAACATCAAATTTGGACCGATTTTACCTATTGTTCCTTGGGAGCTATAGGATATAGACGTCCGATCGGCACGCGCTTTTACCCTGATAAAGGTATGCATAAAAATTACGATTTGGAAGATTCATGTTAATAGCTCTTACACTGCGCGAAATATCATCAATTCTTGCTAGATTATCGATTGTTCCTATGGGAGCTATAGGATATAGACGTCCGATCGGGGCGATTTTCAAACTTGATCTGCGTCACATGTTTTAGGACGAATGTGAAGTTTCACATCGCTGCTTTTAAGCTGAGCTCGCAAACGGTATTGAAACAGACGGACAGACGGACATGGCTATATCGACTCCCTATTGATCCTGATCAAGAATATATATACTTTATAGGGTCGGAAACGTCTCCTTCGCTGCGTTACAAACTTCTGACCAAAATTATAATACCCTCTGCAAGGGTATAAAAAGTCAAGAAAAAAGAAATCCATGTTTATTAATGTTGAATGATATTTTATACGAGCTACTTGGGACTTAATATACAGATTGTGGGTATGCTTGCAAAATTTAGCTACTCCCACTCTTTCCCTTTTGAAAGTACCCATCGAATCTAGTTAAACTCCATTTGGGGGTTCTCTAGATTATCCCGTGATTGAATATAATACCAACATAAAGATTTGGAGTAAGCTTGGACTTAAAATGGCTATATCTCCCAAAGCGATTGAATGTCATCTTCAAGCCAAAGACGCAAAAAAATAGGTATAAGCATTGTTTTTCAAAAAGTGCATTAAAAAATGTAAACTCAAAAATGTAAATGAAAATAAGACCATTTTAAATACTAATGGCATTTTTCCGATATGTTGAAGCCTATTTCATAATATGTGCACTTTTTTCAAAAAATTTGTTATGCAATAATAATTCTAAAGGCAAAAAAAATTAAGACTTCGAGCTGGAAAAACATATGTTAAGTTAGTTTTAACTAGTCGTCTCAATGAGTACTTTAATATTCCGAAGTCCGGATTGTGGTTACACTCCACTTCCCTTAAATGGAATTATTCAATCAACATTTTTCAATTCTCGAAATCGAACAATTATTTAATAACTTATAAGGAATTTCATTTCAGCACAGTCAATAACCCCAGACTATATTGTTCCTTCTTGTTTATTTAAAATTGATCAAGATTTTTTTCCGTGTCCTCGACAGTGACAGACTTGGCCGGGTATCTACTTTGGCACATTGGCAAAATATGCTGCCTACGCCAATTTCCCAACCCATCGCAGTCCTCGTCAATTTTTCCGCACTTTGTGACCCCTCGTAAATATAATTTGAGCAAAAGAGTTTATTAAAGTTGCAATTGATAGGGAGAGAAGGACTTCCAGCCCCTGCCAGCCACTCGCGTAATAAAATGACAAAATGAAATGGTTAAATTAATGTGCAGCGTAATCAACGTTCGCCTGCTAACGAGAACATGAGGAAAAAGTTCAAATCTCGGGCCCGGCAGTCAAGACAAATTAACTTAATTACTCCAAACTGACTGCGAGGCAAGCGCATGTTGCCCCTTCCCCGCGGAACTCAGATCTCAGCCACCCACGCAAAGGTGAAAGTTTCATATGGCACTCAACCGATGGGAGCTTGCCACCGGGGAAATGGAAATGAAATTATATAAATGATTTAAGCAGAATATTTCTGTAAATTTGTTGGATGATTATACTAGTTTAAGTACCAGCGTATTTTCAACTAATGTTGGTATTGCTCGAGATGTAAGTTTTACCTTTGAAAGTGCCCAGGCACCAAGTTTCTGGTATTTGGCATACTTAAATAAATTTTTTTGTTTTAGTTGCTCACATTTGGACACATATAATCTCGTATTGTTATAAATTTAAAATATTTTAATAGAGCCGATTTATAAATATAATTTTATCATAAGATTCAATTAAAACAAATTGATATTTTTAGTAGAGATGAGCAAATATTATAGGGTTATCGACGTTATAAAAAATTATAAAATAATAATTTTATCTTAAAGAAATGGTTTATTCGCAAATAAGATAAATCAAGGAACATCACATTCACTAAATCACCTATTGTACACTCTCGGTTATAGATTCCACTTCAATTTTCAGAACAAATAGTTTAGGTTCTCTGTATGTTCAACACAGTACAAAATAAATTGATATTATTTCCCATTTCCCAGACACACACACAGACGCACATAATTTTGCCTCTTAATTTGCTCGTACTCATGTTCATTTGAAATATTTCAATAGATTGCAATTGATATAAAAACCCCGTCTGCGGTTAAATTGTATAGCATGGTAGATAAACAATAATTACGCACATTTAAACACACGCAAATTTACTTGAGCACATTCCCGTTTGACCAACTGTGTGTTCAGTTGTTGCCGGTCGGTTGGTCGGTTGGTCGGTTGGTTGGTTGGTTGGTAGGACTGCTGGTCTGTTCTGGTCATTACAGATTTATCGCAACATAATGTAGGTGTGCACGATTTATGCACAGTTTGCTGAGAGCGACAACAGTAACGATGCCAACAAATCACAGGCGGCAGTAACAACAATAATGATGATATGGCACGGGCATCAAGAAGCGCAGTAGCCGCAGCAGCAGCAGCAGCAGCAACAACAACCATAACAAAATGGCCCCCAGCCATCAAAAGGCAACAATGCCAGACCGGAGGTCCTGTGCATGTAAGGCTACTGATTGCCACCTACACTGGAAGACTTAAAAGTCTTACTTAGCAAAAACGGAATGCAATCGACCCATTCAGAATCAAATTTATTTGTTATTTATTTTATAAAAAACTATGAACAAAACTTTTAATTTTTAACACCACTTAATACTTGTTGTTTCCATCAAGTGGACATCTTTAATTAAATAAACAGCTATCTAAATATCTAATTAAATAGTTAAAATAACACAATTTCCATTGTAAAATACAATTATAGAGTAGTTTACGATTTTAAGAGTGAATGGAAGTACCTGAACATTTCTCTGAGTGTAACTTGTGCGGGGCTCTGAAGCTATCTGCTGCGTACTCAGTCGAAATCCTGCCTGGCAGGAGTTCTGTGTGGAACATATCGCCAAATGTGTGTCGGGATGCGTATGTGTGGGGGTCAGCCCGATGCGGAAGCGGAAACGCCCCACAAATCGTGGCCTAATGATCGGGCTTTTATTTAATTAATTGTTGATAACAGTTTCATGCCCAGCGGAAATGCGTCACCGATGGCTTGCCTCAAACCTCAGTCGGTAACCCTTTGCCACCCAATCCTCAACTGGTGGCTGCGCTGGCTCAAATTGGGGGTAATTTAAATCCTCCCCTGAAATTGTTGGGTGCCAAACGACGCTCCAAATCGATCTCACAGCAATTAACGCCGAACATTTCTGAGACTTTTGTTTGCCCGATTTCTCGGCAGTTACACGCCACATACAATACAATATGGCCAGCAACCGTCGACACTCACATGCCGCACAATGGGATAATTAAAATGCTGGGCTGCGGCATCCACAGAGATGCATGCTTAACCCCATGTGACGACCCGGAGATGGCGGACCATGGGCAATGGTGTCCCAGTTGTCATTACAATGCAATTATCAGTTACAATAAAAACGGCCACAACTCAAAAATTTAATTGAAGCCCACGCACGGGGCGTAATTGTTAACTTTCATTACGTAATATCCGTAACGGCCCCCAGACCCGGATCCGAATCCGGATCCGGACTCGAACTCGAACTCGGACCCGTACGATAGCCTTGGCCTTTTGGGGGATTATGGGGGAAAGTGGCGGCAAAAAGCTGAAAAATTGCAATGCTTTCATTACGCATCCCATTGCATATTTGCTGGGATCCCGGTGCTCTTTATCTCCGCATTTTACCCTCCCACTGGCCGGGCAATTACGCCAGCACGCATATATCAATTAATTACTTTTATGATTCCATAAAACCCAATCGGACCAGCACCCAGCCCCGCCCACTTGACCCAGCCGGCGTAATGACAGATGCAAATATTTGGCCGATCCACGCCGGGAATTGCGGTTCGATAAATTCGCCAAAGTCAAAAGTCAGGTGGAAAAGGAATTAATGGATTTTACATAAGGAACCGGAGCAGCATCATATCAAGGATTTTTTAAACAAATTGCAATTCTTGAATGAGTATCGAAGCGGAATCTTATTATTCTAGCTAAAAAAGAAGAATCCAATAAGTATTATAAGTAAAACACAAATAGCTTGCCACGCACCTATTCAAATCAAAAGTCTCTCCATAGTACAATACTTTCCGATGTGGAAATCCATTCTAAAGTTAAATGTTCCATTTTGTGTTACAAAGTTCTCAAATGGGTTCCCGCTATAAAAGAAAATAGTACGAGGTATCACAACAACAATAAATGATTTTTTATTACACTTATCAATGGAGCTCATAGGTAAAAAGGTTTTAATGCGGATAATATTTTGCTTTAAGTAATCGAAAAAATGAACAATTCAAGTTATACGTTTCATAATTTGTTGTCGTAGACAGCCTAGGACTCAACATTTTAAATAAATTACTATTTAAATTAAATAAATTATAAAAAAATTATAAATTATAATTACACTTTTAATAAGTTCCACGTGGGAACTGAAAACTAAATCAAAAATATAAAAATTACAAGTTAATTTAAAAAAATAATAATTAAAAAAAATCATATTTTGTTTTTAAAATTAGATTTAACATAAATCAAACGATGAAAATAAGATATATTTAAATCCAATTTAAGCAAATTTTTTGATTTGTTTATCTTGAAAATCATAAATCTGCTTTTCCTAACTTTTTACCTACCGACCTCAGTATAATCACAAGCCAAATTAATATTAATTTATTTTCAAGATCTAAGAACATCATTAGAATTTTAAAGCAAGGGGAACCCTGTTGAGAGGAAAACCAGATTCATCCTTTTTTCTGTGGAACCCACCATTTCTAATATCTTAACCTACATTTCATAATCACACTCCAAAGGGAATCTTTTACGGCTACAGAAAGATATGGATATGGATCCAGATATATGTGTTCAGTGCATGAATATTTATAATGCAGCGAGAGAGTCTTCACTTCAGACCCGGTCAAAGGAACTCTCCTTTTAATGTATTCCCTCGCACGACTTTCATTTGTTTTCACTTTCGTTTCCATCATGGAAATGATCCGAACGGGGGAAAAGTATCCTCCTCTCTACTCGGTGCAGGAGTCGGAGTAAAAAGCCCTGGGCCATGATTCCAAGGGATTTCTGTCTCCTTTTCTTGGACTTTAGTGCAATTTCCATGCACTTCCACAGCTAACAGCGTGGAAGTGGGAATGTTTTGTTTGTTAGTTTGGAAAATTGAAGTGTCTATTGATGGTTGTCATTTGATATTTGATTTGTTTAAGGCAAACCCCAAGCTACGTCTATTTTTTGTTTATTGAATTCGATTGACTTTCGAGTGCTTATGGAAATTGTAAATTTCATTTAAAGCTTTTCAAAGAAATTCAATTATAATTGGATTTACACCTAAGTTGTGTTGATGTTGTGTGTCTTTTTGGGAATTGGTTTGTTTTACATTGATGTCTGTAATTATTTTTGTAATTCATCAAGGCAAAATGCACTGGTTGTGCTTCCTCTGGCAATGCTCAGTTGAAATTTAATTAAAATGTAAGCCCTGAAAGGACCGACCTTTGTCTGCAAATTGCAAGCGCTTAAATAACAATTACGAGCAAATCAAGGAATAAAATCATATCTTAGTGGGAAAGTCCTTATTTAATTTTGCAGGATTTAATGGTTTCTGGCGAAATAACGTATACAATTAACAACGTGTTGATGGGCCTAAGTTCCAGCTTTAAAGGGATATCCTTTTCGTGCTCCAGCCATTGACTATTCCAGCTATGATTTTCTTGCGGCCACTCCTCAGCTGCTCTGTAATGAACAGCTCGGAATAAATAAATATATAAATTCTTCAAGATTATAAATTTTATGCAGTTGTAAACAATTTCAGACATGCGACCGCAGGCTGGGCGGGTATCTTTCGCAGGAACGGGAATGGAAGGAAGGAGGATTTTCCATAGAAAAAGGGGCGGATGTGCCACAGTTGCATAAAATTGCATACGGAAAACTGAACCACCACAACTTCTGGGCCAACGTCGATGGCGATGGCTGCGACGACGTTGTGCCTGCAGACCAGTGGAGCAGCTGCAGAGTGGGTGGTGGGGGGCCGAGTGGGTGGCAGTGGGTGGTAGTGGGTGGTAGTGGGTGGCAGTGGGGCGCATGCATCCTTGGCGGACATTTCGGTTGCGAGGCACGTTTTAAAGGCTTGATTTATGCGCACTAACTTGGATTTTACAGCCCCCTCTCGCAATGCCCCCGCCGCCACTGAACTCGTTTCATCTGCGGCGGCTGCCACTTTTCTCTGTGTCTTCCTTTATTTTTTTTGTGTCGCATGGAAAGGATTATTTAGAGTCAGCGGCGGCTTGCAAGCGTCTCAACGATAAGGACGCAGGACGAACGACAATGGCCAGCACGACGAGTAGAAAGGCGATGGAAATGGGGATGGGGATGGAGGATAGGGATGAGGATGAGTATGCCCGTCTGATGACGACAAAAGCGCTGCGATCATCGCCGCAAGACAACCGGGAGGAATGAAAAATGGAAATGGCGGTGTGGCCTTGGGAAAAAACGAGTTTCTAGCCACAAACCCATACCTAGTTCGAAATCAGATGTAATCAAAGCTTTGTGGCCGAAAATATAATCGAAAGAGATTATAAATAAAACTTTAGAAAAAACCAACTTCCTGCTTAAAGAAGTTTTTATCCAAATATTTGAAATCCCATTTTTCAACTTAGGTTTTTTAAATGTTGGCTTTAGGATTATTTTAAAGCACCTATACCTTCGAATTCTAAACGACCCACATAAATGTCGGTGGAATATGTTTATTTTGGTGGCAAATTATCGAATAACTTTTGAAGGGATCTTTGTGTTATTATATGATTAGTCGGGCCACTTAACTAAAGTGTCCTTTTAATTAAGGTTTAATGCCTTAACATTTGAATCCAATTGTAAAACGGAGCATCGGCCTTTTGGTAAATGTAAGCCCACTGTGCAGCTTCTCAACGGGAGCTGGAACTGTGTGTGTACTGCGGTCCCCACGGTAAAATAACAGCCACTTTCGCCGCAGATAAAGCTGCCCACCCAACCGAATGGCAAACCTAGATGCGTTCTTCCAAAATGCGGCTAAGGAGACATCATAAAGTGCACCTCGACGACAACAGCCACACAGCAACAAAACGCAACGAGATTTGGGAGTCAGTGCGTTGCCCTTATAAATTTCGCATTTAATGTGCACCTCTGCTGCATTCGCTTCGATAAATAATTCCGGAAACATTCCTTGGCCGTTGGCATCCGGAGAGTCTGTGTGGGAGCCAAATGCCAAATGAACATCCGTTTTGCTCTGCTAGATTTCACCATTGTTGGCAATAATTTCAGCAGCTCTTGAGAGCATGAGCACGTTCCTGGGAAGCTGCTAACCAAATTCCGAACCGAGTCACAATCCCATAAAAATAAGTAACCACATGTAAGACACTGTCACTGAAAAAAATTTGTTTCCCTGCACTCGTTTCCAAAGTATGGTACAAAAATATAATAATTAAGTGAGCTATATTTTTGCGAAAGGTAAACATATTTTTAATAAGTGAAAGATTATACTCAGATGAGCATTTACAATTATGTGGTAAGAAGCAAGTGAGTCACTTATTTTCAAATGGTCGCAAAGCTGTTAATTTTAAATTATCTGCAAAAGAAGTTGTAAGTGTTTGCTCCTTCCACTTATTATCTCCATTCCTTTTATGGAATTTACGACAAAACTAACAAACTGAAATAGCTCAAAGACCTGTCCAGTACTCGCTGGCCAAAAGGGAAATTTCGCATTCGGAAAGCACCCCAGGGCATTTTGCCGCAGCTCCTCACTCGGACACTTCCTCTGCGCAAAATATGAAAATTAATTAAAACTTTGGCAAGACACGCACACGGTCGAAAAGAGAGAAAAACGAAACAAACAAACAAACGGATAGCTAAAAGACACAGGCGGAGTCGGGGAAAAAGCTGGGGAAAATTATGATGACCATGATGAAGCCAAAGGTGAGGAAGTGGGAGGGGCTATTTGGGGATTCAGGAGCTTTCCATTGGGGTCAGCGCGTGCGGCAGACGTTCCTGCTATTAATCCATCCACCCTCAAACACACGCAAAAAATACCAGGACAGACACAAGTTCATAACGCGAATATAAAAACGCTGCAGGATATCGCTACAACAGACAATTTCCGGGCAACTTAAACTTGAAGACGTCTCCCAGATCCTCCGCCCACGCATCCGGTTTTGTTTGCCAAGTTTCTGCTTCGCTGGAGCTCAATGCTTTTGGCCAGAGCCAGGAACAGTCAGAAACAGCTCCAAGAGCGGCAGCAGCCCGCCTATATAGTATCTGTCCACCAGCTCCTCCTCTCTGCCCGCTGCTCCCAATGGACGCCGATTAAGTCTTGGCCGAGTTGCGTGCACCGAAAAACGAAGGAGTGGGTGGAAAAATTAAATTATTAAAACATCACCGGATGTCCATTGAGTAAAGAAACAGAAGGCTCAAAGGAATCTGTCGCAGCTGTTAACGAAGTTGTCCGGCGAGGAAGTCTCTCAAGTGGCCAACGCACCAGCAAAAGCGGAGGGAAAGTGGAACCAGCGAAAATGGCCAGTCAAGCTGAATTTCCGGCTTTTAAATAAGGATCGATCAATCGACCAGGGATCGATGTGTTTTGAATAGTTAATTCAAATTGGCAATTTACTTAAACTTCCAGTTTAAAAAACAAAAGGCTAAGCCTCTTCTATTATTATTTGAAAATAGGTGTTTATCAATAAGCCAAATCAAAAATGTCCAATTTCTCACAAGCCGAAGAAAAATAATCTTTTCCCAGCTCAGTCACAACAGAAAAGCATATACGTATTTCGCCTAGAGTTGTAGATGTCCCATTCTACCAGCTCACGGGTTAATTTGCATAACCGACGCCGGCTGAAGCATTTAAATAATTCATACGCTACTGCATCATTGATAGCCAGCCAATAATAAATACGCAAAATGGGCAAACAGTTTGAGGAAGGAAAAAGAAGCAACCGCAACGAATTTTCAGCGGCAACAGATTGTTCGGGCATTGTATCTTAAACGTAAATTCAGGTATGGGGTCAGATATGCAGGACAGATATATGTACGTTCGTTCGTATGTGAATATATTCCATGTGCCACAGTTCAGCGGTCGCTGAGAAAACACAGATGGGACACACACTTAGCCCGACAGCCATTTCTCTGGGATTATGGTGTCTACAGCTGGCACCTGCACAGTGTTGCAGAATTACAAGCAGCGGTTATATAAATTTTAAATTACCTTAATTTATTTAGCTTTAATTCTCAGACAAACAAATATAATTAAACTAAAGTCAATTTAAGATATACCCCCAAATGTAAGATCAAATTTAACAGATGTTTCAAATCTGCATTGATAGTGCTCAAAACAAGATGTGTAAGCAATCCACATAAGTGTATTTAAAAGCTGTCTAAAGACACATTTGTCTCAAATTTATATTGTGCAATTTCTGATAAGGCTGAGGAATATCACATCAGACGTGTTTTGTACATGTTTTGCTATAGATTTTGTTTTATTTGTAATCCACACACTTTAGTTACCCAGAAAAGTATGCTACGAAAATGTAACATTCGTCGATGTTATCAACTAAAAGTGGTTTATGCTTTGTTTACGCAACATACTCACTCAGAGACAGACCACACTCAGAAAGTCTTTCCAAGCACATTTCGAAGCTATTCTTTGAAAGTTATGTAAACTTTATTGTGGAAGACAAGGGCCGGCCGAGTACAAGAAGTCTGGCCAAGTGAACAGGTAACTATTAAATAGCCTGTCATCCCACACACACATGACATAGTTGTGTATGCATAAGCGGCTGGACAGTGTGTGTGTGTGTGTGTGTGTATGGTATCCTTTCAGTGGGGCAGGAGTGCAATAAAGAAATGACAACAGCAGAAGAACAGTAAAAGCTCTTTGTATGCAAATGCAACTCATGTTGGATCTGGATCCACTTACAGGTGCCCCTGCACCACCTGTCCCCCATTTTTTGCTCACCCATTTCGATGCAGTTCCATGCTGATTTTTTCCCGCCACTCGAGTACTCGAAAAGGCGAGCCAGACCACTCCAGCTGAATGACCACAGAAATTAAATGAAATCTTCTTTATGTTTTGCCTGGAGCCTACGGATAAGTGCTCTCCTGGCCTCTGGACTTTGTATGTTGCTTTTGTTTATTTGTTGATTCTCACAATTTATTGTTATTTGCTTTATTTATAGTTTTCCTTCAATATTTCCGCTTAAAAGGCAATGTGGTGCGAAAAATACAATGAAATATAAGCAAAGTTTGGCTCAAAACAAAAGTTTACGACCGCTTAAAAAGTAGTGGAATAGGAAACTGCTTTAAAAAGGGTATTTTGTTCGTTTATGGAATGTATGAATTCCCAGTTGCTATAAGTGCAAACGCATATTTATTTTATATAATATCAAAAAAGTAAGCATTAAGCGGTGTGGGAAATCGTTATTGGGCCAATCTATTTTATGCAAACGTAGATCTTAATCAATAAGTTAAATTTAATAATGCAAATCTGTGGCTTATAGAAATGCCTTTGTATTTGTATTACAACTAACCTTGGTTGAAAGAGATTTTTGTAACACCCCATTATTTGACTTGGTATATTATTGATTTGTTCAGCAACCTCAAGAAATAAAAAAAATATTTATAACCAATACTCCGGACTTCCTATCTCTCTTTTTTACCCTAAGGATCATTTATTGATCACAATCGAGATGGGAACTTGAACAACAGGGTACAGGTAATTCCCAACCATGCCGACTGCATTTAAGGATATCTTGCTGTCTTAAGAACCATTCCAGCCGTGGCACCTGCCTTTTGGTAACACGGACTTGGACACTCACATAACCACACACGCGGGAGCCGGGTCCTGGCACTTGGCTGCTCTTCATGGCTGATTTATGCGCTGCGAGTGCAGCGGCAGGCAAAAGTGCTGCCTGCTTCAAGGTACGAGAATGCTCGCAAAAGTGGCTGGCCACTCCCCTATTTTGGGGCCGCAGCCTAAGTGGTTTATACTCGGCGAGATTTTGGCCGAAATACCTATAAATTTAAACTCGTTCGTTGTCTAAGTGGGCAAATACAAGTTGCCGCATTCTCATCCGCAACTGCAGCCACATCCACATCGACATTCGGCATTTTTCCCCAACATCCTCTTTCTCCGCCTTTGCTTGCAGCACTTGTGAAAAGTTTGCGAAATTGTTGTCTAAAAAGTTTCTCCTGCGGTTTCATGTTATTTTTTTTTCGGTTTGCGTTAAGCTTAACGCACAAATTATTTGCTAAAGTTGGCCTGGCTGCACTTTTGGCCAAGGGAAAAGAGTTGAAAAGAAAATGTTAAAGACCCAAGGTGTGCTAAAATATTTGGAGTCAAGCTACCTTAAAAACAAACCTTTTAAATGAATTGGGAATTGTGTTTAACCGAAATGGCTGAATTAATTTATGCGCCATCAAAAAGGGAATCTGCTGTCCTGGGTCCTTCATCCTCTGCGGTTGAGGACATAAAAGGAGGACTGGAAAAAATCTGGCCACATAATCTCTTGTAATTATGCCCAAATCGCTTAATTTTGCAAATCCACCGCGATAATTAACTAAAAGTGTCATTAAGTTTTAAGCAGAAACAAGCGACAATGTGCGACTCGAGTTGGGACTGGAACTCTGTGAAGGAAGGACTCGATGGCGATGGGGATGACGCTGGCGACTTTGTCAACAATAACAAGCAACGTAATTACGCTGGATCCAAGACTGGACCCAAAGCCGGGCAAAACAAAAGCCAGCGCCACAGAGAGCGAAAGAGAAATTAAGCAAAACATAAAGAGGATGCGGCCAAAGCCTCGAACAATGGCGACAGGCGACAAGGATGCCCGAAAAGGGACGAATAAGGAGGTTCGAGGGAAGGGATGCGACCAAGGGATACCTCGTCATTTTTTCTATTTCCTTTCACTAGAACTGTGTACTTTTCAAATTTGAAATAATTTGTATGTGCATTATTATTTAGAGAGCATTAATCTAATTATATCCCTGCTGTCATTTTCAGTCAATAGGGGACCAACAAATATATTTTTATGAACTAATAAAGCAGTATTTTAAATCATTAATTAATATCGGGTAATTCGTTGATGGTGACTCCCTTCTGCAAAAACATCATGGATTCATTGTTATTTCATGAATACTCCCTTTTTAACAATTGTGGAAAGGCCTTGAAATACTTTTATAATGAAATCCTTTGCACAATAATAAAATAGGAATATATTCGCAGGGTTTTCTTTATCTAAAGAGTCAGCCAAATATTTTTCACTTGAAAAATTATAGCCAAAAATGTTATATGGCAAAATGCTGTAAAAAAAATTGTACGGGCTAGCAGCTTACTCTAATTTTAACTCTCACAAAAAAATATATTTATCTCAAGAAATTGTTTTTTGAACGCTTTGCGTATCAGGAATGCCCTGTAAAGGAAGAGGGCGGGACGGGTCGACTTACACTAAACATCCATTTGGGTATTAGCCGGCGAGGCGGAAGCCGCACAAAGCGTGCCACCATTTGCGCCCAGCTGGGATGCACAGTCGCGTATCCGCAGGATGCAGGATGCAGGACTCGCAGTGCAGGCGGACCGATGACCACGCTAAGTGCAGGTTTACACAGGCCAATGATTGTGCGCCCGGCGATTGCGTCGGCGATCCTTATTACAGACCGCGCTAATTCCCATTTGAGATTGTCGCCCCTGCTCGACGACCTCATCTTCACCACGTCCCCGCCCTGCTAACTGGAAAAGCGCATCGGAAAAGTGTGGGTGGAAGGACCCTTCCCAAGAGGCAAGTGAGACAACAGCGGAAGCTGAGAACAGCTAAACAAGGAAGCAAAGTGAGTTGGTGAAAAAATAGCTGGAAATGCCGTCTCTGTTTGTCGTCCTGCCGGATTGCCACAGCGGGTGTGGATAGAGTGAAGGATGGCGGATACGAACATGGGAAGCAATCAACTGAATTTTACAGTGCATTGGAAAACACACTACCCGAGGCACGTATCATTGACCCAGAGCATGGCACAGGATAAAAAATAAAGTCAACAGATGTTTGCCAAAGGGAAAGGTGATGAGCAAAATGGCAAGGGTATCTAAAAGAGTTTAAGCCCATTATGATTCCATTAGGTCTTTTCAAGTATTCAGACGTAAGGTTTTTTCTCAATACTAGATTGTTAAAAACTTTAACATTAGCTAAAGAAAATTTTATTTAAAAAGTACCAGCAATAATGTATACTCTAATATGTTGAATGTAGCTCATAAGAACAATCATTCACATTATTGATAATTTTATAATCTCTTAACTAGATTAGTAGATAATACCGAAATAACTAAGCATCATTAATTCTGAGGGTGACCACCAGTAGTTTCTTTATAAATAGAATATTACTTATTAGCTGCATTTAAGAGCGAGTACTATAATTATATTTAAAATTTATCGTTAGACTCGAACACTAGTCCGATTTTTGTAATCTTCTTTGGATAATTAATTAAAATGAAAATTAATTTGGACTAAAGTTTACCTGCACTAATCTTTTACCCCAAGCAAAACCGCATTTAAAATATAACATTGAAATTATTAATTGTAAAATCTACAAAATATTTATAACTCTAAATATTAAAGCTCAAAAAAAAAAGTTATTAATATTTATTTGGAAATCACAGTTATTACTACCACATTAGTTGTTAATTGTACAAAATAAACATTAAAAACTCGATTACTTAAGTTGCAAATCGGAAAGCCGTAACACGCATCTCCATAATAAGAACCCAGCAGGGAAAGTGAAATATAGCGTATATAATGGTTGCATAACTGGAAGTAAAAACGCCGATTTTTCCCTCTCTCAAGACCCAGCTAGCTCCATTGCAATGGATACTTTGCAGCACTTTCGGGACAGCTTAGGGAAGCCATTAAACTTACTTAAAGCATTTTGAAAAGCTAACAAACGTCAACGTCAGTTTCAGCCCTAGGAGCTCCAAGTCGGAGGCCAAATCCAAGAATCCCAGTCCGAGTAGGAGCTGTCAGAGCGGGGCAGAAGTTGCAGTGCAATGCAGAAGGACTGTAAATAAGTAACAAGGATATCCAATTATTCCTTCACCACAGCCCACTGGCTTTCAAAGCGGCTGGAGCAGTCAGAAGAGGTCTACGAGCCAGGGAGCCTTCAACGAGGACCAACGATTAAAGTGCTGGGGTCCTGGCCCAAAGGCTTTCATAAATTTGCACATAATAAAACGAAATCTTTGCCTAAACTTGGCCTATTAATGTTGGTACACCACACGCACACATACGCACCGCACACCCACACACACCCACATGTAGATTTGTCCTGCGATAGACAGAAAAAGGACTCAGACAGACAAAGTTTATATTCAATTCCCAGGCTAAAATGCGAAAATGCCTCGAAATCCATTTACGTAAATTCTCTATTTAGCATGCATTCGGGGCATTTTCATTGTTTTTTATACTCTTTATTTCCAATCCTCCTGGCTCGCTTTTTTCCCCTTCTGTCATCAAATTTCAAAGCTAAGCTGTAGTTTATTTTGATGGGTTTTCGCTCTGGCACCAAGCTTGCTCCTTTTGCTGACCCATTTGTGTGTCCTGCGGCACTGTCTTCGGTTACAGCCCCGTCACTTCCTTTTTTGTTCTTGTGAGTCGAATATTATCGAATTTCGATTGTCTGGGGGACCCAAGTGTTTGGGTTTGAAGACCCCAAATAAAAAGGGAGGAACAAATGAAATTATGCGCATTGAGTTGTTGGCCAAACCCAAAACAAAGATGATGCCTAGATATATAGCCATGTATATACAGATATCTGAAGATATAAATAGAGATATGTATTTTGTGTGTGCTTGTGGTGGTGTTAGAAGATTTGTTTATAGCTTTGCATAAAAACAAAACCCAAACATGGGTCCCACAGCTCAATAGTTTGTGTTCCTGGGTACGGCGTATCAATATAAAGGAAGGTAACGAATTTCCGGAAATTTATTTTCGGGGGATTAAAGTTTTACTTGCATTTGCAAGTTGAGTCCACGGCGAAGTGCTTCCTCCATTGGCTTTCGGGTCATTACTTGACTTCTTGTCCCGGAGTTTGCCAACAACTTGAAGTCAGCTTAAAACTTGAGAGCTGGCTCACACACTTCCACATTTATGGACAAGTGCCGGGTGTGTGTGTTTGAGTGTTGCCACTGTAACTATGTCACTGCGGTTTCCTTAATTCATTTTGTTTGTAGGCGGCGCGACATTGTCACTGTCATCGTCATCCTCATCCCCATCCTCATCCTCATCCCCATCGTCATTGTCAGTAAAAACCGCAGTCCGCGAGTGCAGAAACACAGCCAGCGAAAGAGAGGGGAATAATGCGATGCACTTAAAAAAATTATGACTAGAAATAAAACTCTAACAAAACAAATATAATTAGGTAATAATGTAAACTTCGCTTAAAAATAATGCTTTTACACATCTAATGAATAACATTTTTATTGGTACTAAATACCTCATCAGCAAATCCTTTTCCAACAGCTCATTAAAATTGTTTTAATACTTTATGTAAATTTGTGCCATCTGTGAGGAGTTAAATAACTCCTCACAAATAAATGAGAGTTTGGAGATTACAACTGGAGAGAGTTTGGAGAGTACAGCTGGAGAGAGTTTAGAGAATGCAGCTGGAGAGAGTTTGGAGAGAACGAGGAGAAAGAGAGAGTTTGGAGAGAAGGAGTAACAGTAGAACGCGGCGGACCTTGGACCCTAGGATGGTGCCGTGCGCAAAACCGAAAAAGGAGAAGCCGAGAACTAACGGGATACGCCGGCCTATATAAGCAGGCCGAGCGCAGGAAGAGGGATCAGTCGATCACAAGGAGTCAATCCAGCAAGATCAGTAGACAAGCAGCACATCAGTGAATAACACAAGTCAAGTCAACATCAGGAGAAAGCAGAGCCGCGCCGAGTCAACAGGAGCAAGATCGCTACATCAAGACGTTCGGGACTTAGAGTCGAAGTCTCCGAGCTGAGAAACAGGTAGCTGAGGTCCTTGAGGCATCACGCGGCTAAGTCCAGGCGCTTTGTTCTAATTCTTGTCGCGACGTGAGCCTGGCGTATTGCTCGGCGAGTCCGACAGAAGTGAATAGAAAGAGTCCTTCGACGAAGAACCGTGGGCTCGAAAGATAAGTTGTCCAGAACTAGCGGCCGTGCGAAAGCAATTGCCTTGTCGAATTCCGGCGTACGCCTGAACCGACAGGCGAGAATTGTGCAGGCCCTGGTGCGACTAGCCACGAAGGACGCGCGTCTGAATCACGGGTGTCTCGAGAGGCGTATGCGTCGAGAGCACGGTAATTCACCGCCAGAGTCCTAGACAGGCAACTGATCGAGTCTCGAGACCCAAAGACCCGCTGCACCTAGTCTCACTAGAGCACACAGACCACGCCACCAGGACTTCGCACCGTGGGCGGAGCAAGAGTCATCCATACGCCACGCAGAAAGGACAATCACAAGGATAAGACACTGAATATAAATGGAAAAGGATGCTAGGGACCCCGACTACGGGGCAGACGGATTCAGCGTCAGGCATACGCCCGAGTTATCCATCGATACGCCGCGTACATAAGGTGTAACAAAAAAAAAGGGGGACCCATTCAACGAGGCAGTCGGATTCAACGTCGAGCATACGCCCGAGTCATCCGCCTATACGCCGCGTAATAGGGTACATAAGAAAAGGAAAGATTGCATAAAAACCCCAGCAAGGCAGTCGGATTCAGCGTCGGGCATACGCCCGAGTCATCCGCCTATAAGCCGCGTGGAATAGGCTTATAAAGCAAGAGCAGCAACGCCAAACCCGTAGCGTCAGTAGACTCTATACGGAGTAGATCAGGCTGAAGCTACTGGCTGCCGAAGAAAGGGGAGAGACGGCACAGCAGAGCTGCACCGTACGATGCGAGTAATTAAAAAAAAAATAAATAAAAATAATAAATAAGAAAATATATAAACACAGAAAACCCTAGCACAGGGAACACAGAAAACACGGGCACAGAAAACATAACAAACGCGCACAATACTAGCAAACAAATAACACAAAATAAAACAAGCGGCATCGGTCCTCCCGTATACGACATCGAGGCCCTACGGCCAAGGGCGACTGGAGGGCAAAAGGCTAAAAGAGAGAGTAAAAAAGTGAGAAGGGTGAAAGTGGAGAAAGAAAGGAAAAGACTTACCTTTGAAACTTTTTTGTCATGTCGCTCATAAAGGGATGGGGGCGCTTTGATAAATAAGCGGTCGATTGGCACTGGACGATAGTGTCGATCGATGGCCACAAAACACTGGAGATGGCGGCACAGGAAGGGTCACACAAAAAAAATATCGCCACCACCGGATGGCAACGCTGCGATAATTCAAATCATCGAGATCGGCTGGAAAGCCGATCGGGAAGACGGTAGTGTGACCAGACAACGAAGGAAAGAGATGCTTAGAACGCGAAGCACAAGGGGGAAACATCTTGGGCGGGACATTCAAAGGAGATACGAAGAACGCGAGAAGTCTATGGGGGAAACATCTTGGGCGGGAAAAGGAATGGAGCATCGGCGCTGTGGAACTCAGGTACGAGCTGTGAGCGTCGAGGGAACCATTTGGAGGAGCAACAAGACTCGAAGGCTACAAGGATTTACAAGGAAGACAGCCGGAGAGAAGAAAGTCAAGTCGGTGGGGGAAACATCTCGGGCGGGAAAAGGAATGGAACATCGGCGCTGTGGAACTCAGGTACGAGCAGTGAGCGTCGAGGGAACCATATGAAGGAGCAAGGGGACTCGAAGGCTACAAGGATTTACAAGGAAGGCAGCCGGAGAGAAGATCAAGTCTATGGGGGAAACATCTTGGGGCGGGAAATACATATAACGAGAAGGAGCGACGTCGAGGGAAGGAGGACCAACATCAGCGATCCGGAACGGCGGATCTAGAGAGAACTCCAAGATAACAGCCGGAGAAGAGGTGCAAGTCTCATTTCGTTCCCGAAGAAAGGGGAGAATGTGAGGAGTTAAATAACTCCTCACAAATAAATGAGAGTTTGGAGATTACAACTGGAGAGAGTTTGGAGAGTACAGCTGGAGAGAGTTTAGAGAATGCAGCTGGAGAGAGTTTGGAGAGAACGAGGAGAAAGAGAGAGTTTGGAGAGAAGGAGTAACAGTAGAACGCGGCGGACCTTGGACCCTAGGATGGTGCCGTGCGCAAAACCGAAAAAGGAGAAGCCGAGAACTAACGGGATACGCCGGCCTATATAAGCAGGCCGAGCGCAGGAAGAGGGATCAGTCGATCACAAGGAGTCAATCCAGCAAGATCAGTAGACAAGCAGCACATCAGTGAATAACACAAGTCAAGTCAACATCAGGAGAAAGCAGAGCCGCGCCGAGTCAACAGGAGCAAGATCGCTACATCAAGACGTTCGGGACTTAGAGTCGAAGTCTCCGAGCTGAGAAACAGGTAGCTGAGGTCCTTGAGGCATCACGCGGCTAAGTCCAGGCGCTTTGTTCTAATTCTTGTCGCGACGTGAGCCTGGCGTATTGCTCGGCGAGTCCGACAGAAGTGAATAGAAAGAGTCCTTCGACGAAGAACCGTGGGCTCGAAAGATAAGTTGTCCAGAACTAGCGGCCGTGCGAAAGCAATTGCCTTGTCGAATTCCGGCGTACGCCTGAACCGACAGGCGAGAATTGTGCAGGCCCTGGTGCGACTAGCCACGAAGGACGCGCGTCTGAATCACGGGTGTCTCGAGAGGCGTATGCGTCGAGAGCACGGTAATTCACCGCCAGAGTCCTAGACAGGCAACTGATCGAGTTTCGAGAGCCAAAGACCCGCTGCACCTAGTCTCACTAGAGCACACAGACCACGCCACCAGGACTTCGCACCGAGGACGGAGCAAGGACATCGAGGACACAAGGAGCGACGAGCAGTCATCGCAGGCCCAGCAGCGACCAAGCCATACTACAACACATCCAGTCTACGGCTAAGAGGCGAGGGCGGAAGCGTTCGTCTTGAACCTAGCGTCCTGCCACAGGGACTGCATTGGCGGCCTTCCGGCGTATGCTTGAACCGTCAGGTAGAAACTGTGTAGGCGTCTGGTGTGACCGGCCGGGACAGATCCAGGGGCAGGAGGCTGTGGCTGCGAAAGGCGTACGCTTTGAGAGCCCGGTGCCTGTTCACCCTAGTCTGGGAACGGTGACGCATCCCTAGACCCTCACAGCCCCGAAGCCAGCGACAGCGGAGGCGTTCCAGAGCGGCGAGCAGCGAGACAGCGGAGAGCGACGGTGGAACAACCACAAGTCTTGAAGGAAGGAGTGGAGACAACCATCTGTCACCAGTAGTCCCAGGCCGAGGGACAAGTCGGCGAATAAAGATCCGAATACAAACACCCTAACATTCTGTGCGTTCTCACTAGACAATCGGGCGGTCACGTTTATATAAATTTGGTGGGACGAACAACACACATCTTCTGAGCTAGCCGCACGATACTCGTAGCGAGCAGACCGTAAAAATCAGTTCGTTACACATCATTTTAGAAATCTGTTTTCAAGTGTATCGAGTGATGAGCCAGACGAGAAGCCTTCTCCAGCTGTTGTTCTCGGCGTTGTTTTTAGTTGAATGGCAGCGCTAAGCGGATTAACGCTGTTATTTTAAGTTCAACAAACGAAACGAAGAATAAATTAATGAGTTTTCACTGTGGTCGAGCAGACGGCATTCGGCCCACCAAATGGGTTTAACAGCAGAAAGCCAAAAGCCCAAACGCACACAAACTGAAGCTCCCTTTCCAAAACGTGGGTTCATGGACCAAGTCCCAGCCATTAAGCGCACTCCCCAAAATCTGTAATCTGTTCCGTGTTGCCCAATGTTTGATATACCCTAGAAAAATCGGTTATTAGATTGGGCTCTAGTAATCGTGAAACAACATTTATTTTCTCCGGAAAATAAAAGAAGAGCAACGCCCTTTTAGATTTTCTGATCTATTTAATAATAATTTAAATAAATATTACGCTAAACTCTACAACACAGACAAGTTATCCGAAACAATACAAAAAATAATAAGTGAAATTTTGTAACAAATTAAAAATATATCACACAAAAAACAAAAAAACATATACAAATTTCATTTATTTTTAGGAAAAGTTGTCAAAATTTAGGAAACTTAGGAAAATAAGCCTAGCCCACCAATTTTTGGAAGAATCGCCTACAACATGAGCTTAGGTAATGTATGTCTAGGCTCATATTTTAGGTCATATTTAAACCTTTTTTAGTTATTGTTTTTCAGGTACAGGAAAGTAGAATTTAAGTTAAAAACTTTTAAGATGTTGCACCTCTACTCTTTTATTGAAAAATAAAGAATAATATTAAAGAAATATTTTCTGAAAGATAAGGTATTCCGAGTAAGAGTAAGCAAACATTCGTTTTCCAAAATCGTTTCTGACCCTCTTAGTTGCCTTTACACATTTTTGTGTGCAAAAGGACATTTTCTCATTTTTTTTCCTTGTATTTGCTTTTGTATTTGTAATTGTTATAGTTTTCGCATTGATTGCTCAAATGTGTGTGTTTTTGCATGGGAATGTGCCGGACACTGAAATTGTAATTAGTTCAAAATTTATGCGGACCCACTTCCGCATTTTTCCCATCGAGGATCACGTCCGTGCGGAGCTTTATTTTTTATGTTCGCGATACCGACCACGTCCTGGCAATTATTATTGCTCTGTATGGGGTTGTTCTTGTTTTTATTTTTGCTTTGTTTGCTCTCTTTTTTATGAAAATTCTATGAATTTCCAATCCCAAATCGGATTATGGCATTAGCCGGACTCAGTGCGCTGAGAGCCATCGTGTAAAAAAACAGCTATTGCAAAAGGAGCGAAAGAAAATAAAACTTTCGTGGGGCTGAAGGTCGAGACATGACCATTTTTCGCTGGTCATACTGTGAAAGAAAAACCGCCAATAACTTGAACTTTTATCATAATGATATGCAACTAAGCCGGCAACGAAAATATACACACAGCCGTTTAGCGAGCTTCGATGTCAAGTGCACAAAAGTTTGGGTCCACAAAAAAACGAGAAAACGAGCAAAGGGTAGCAAAATTGAGCTGCGATGCAATTAAGCAGTTTCCGGCAAATTGCCATCCAATATTTCTGGCCGGGAAAAGACGGTCCCCCCTTAGGTCCCCCTTTAACCATCGCCATTCCTGGCAGGATGCAGCCGCCAGTTCATCCGCTCCGAGCTTTGACGAGCACAGCCAAGCGGATAATGGAAAGCGCTCAAAAGTCCTCCGCCTTTGACGGCTCCTGACTTTGAGCTGCTCTCAGATGTTAGCTCTACTTAGTCGCTCTAAGTTGGTCTGGCATTTTTGTATCGCATTGCAAAATTCGCCACAAAATTGCGGGTAATTAGCCAAAGTTGTGAACTCTGGTAATTGATTCGAGGAAGTTGTGCTAGTAAGTCAATGAAATTGAGATAGGAGATTGAATGTGGTTTTAAGCATGGGACGACAAGGAATAAAGTTGGCTTATCAATGAGTTTAATTTATTGGCCATTAGTTAAAAAGTTAATAGCAAAAACAATAAACTATTAAGCTAAGGATGTTAGCAAGGTTCGAATTGCCGTCCCGATAAGTAATTCAAAATTAAACAAACTGAAATTTTAGGAATCGTGTTGTTGTTATTGAATGCTTATTGTATGTCCTTAATAAGCAGATTATAATTCAATAAAAGGTTTGTGATATTCGGATTGCAGAAGTTCACTTCCTTTCTTGTTCATTATCCATACACTAACCAATCTGGGGTTTGTTAAAAATTGTCTTAGAATTAGACTTTTAAATTTGTATTAAAATATTTTTATTGACTTGAAATTGATAGAAATGGGACAAAAGTATTTTCAGTATATTCTGCAGTTCACAAAAAACACTGGGTGTTCTCGAAGTGTTCCAAAAAACTTGTGTAAAAACACACATTTTGTGCCTCCTGCCTGGAATATAATTGACAAACGCTTTTGCCTTTTAACCGGTTTTGTTTGTGTTTCCCTTCTCAATTTGCCACAAAGTAGTTGCCACCCGGAAGAGGACACAGGACGAAAAGGAGGCGGAGATGAAATTTACTTTAACGAACTCAAATTCCGTGAAGCTTTTGAGTTGCCCAGAAATTAACTCACTCGCTTACACTGTCCCACAGAAAGTCAAAGCCAAAAGCCGGTGCAGAAATGCAGCAAAAAATACTTGGCTTTGATTTCTTGGCCTCCTGTCTCTGTCTCCGCCTCTGTCCCTTTGCTTCGGTTCGTTTTTCTTGTGTTTTATCTTCCCGGCTCCTCCATGGTATTCATTATGCCAGGACCCAGCCCCGAGCTGCACCTACTGGCCCCCCGATTCGCCTTCATTTATCACAGTTTGTGCGCATTTGTCGACCCGCCTTATCCCGAGTGGGTGGCCTAACATCCGCTGCCGCTTTGACAGCCCAGAGATCCCCGGGGAAAACCCCGAGACAAAAACGAGAATTTCCCCGGGTGAGAGTGGCGAGGTGGCGAGTGAGTGAGGCAAGTTGTCAAAGGCAACGCTTGGCGGAAAAATGTCTTTTAATTAGTGTTTAATTGAATTGCAAACTGGAATTTTAATCGAAAATTGCAGCGGGTCGACTTTTCCGCCCCGTTTGGCTTCAAAGTTTGCATTGTCCACTGAGCTAAATGGTCTGTTTGCTTAGCCAACTCGACTTGGCCATTGATAGCCCAAAAGTCACTTGCCGCCATCACCGAAGATTGTCAATGGACTGTGGTTAGATTTCGAAGGAGATACAATTAGGGAGTTGGGGTTTTGTGAGTGCGTTTGAGGGTGGACTTATGTTTAAACTTTAAAACGTTTATTCCTACCCTCTTATGGTAGACAAAGTTAAGGAAATATGTTCGACTTGCCGAAATTTGTAGTACTGTTGGTATATTGTACAGGTTAAGCCAATAAAAGCCTGGAAACCAAAATAATAATTGATATTTTTGTAATTAATTCAAATCTATATGTTTGAGGGATCTCTTTGTTTCCCAGGAATACAATTATAAATGAACTTTTTAAATAATTCGAAAAGGTTTTTGTTTTTATAGTTCTGTCACATGTAATTCATATGTATAGCTCATATGGTCATAAATTTTCATACATATTTATGTACGTCAAAATTTTTACTACTTAAAAGCTTAGTAATATCAAACATCAACATATTTTAAGCCATTTGGTAAAAGCTAATTTTCTTTATGGTTCGAATTTTAAAGAAATAATTAATAGATCGTTGCAACAATTATCAACATATTTTATAGGAAAGGTATGCTGACCTAAAAGCTCCACCTTGATATTGCCACAGGGGTCCTTTAAATCGCAGAGTAAATTGCTGGGCACCACATGCCCGTCTGGGTTAATTGATTATAATTACATACATGTCCTAATGCAATTCATCAAACGCGCATTGTCCCCGGATCTCCAGGCCGCCGTGCCCACTCCTCGACTGCCTTTATCCGGGATTGGGTTCGGGTTTCTGTATGGGCATGGGTGTGGGTCTCCTCCGGCCTCCGGCAGAACGCCCTGCACGCCTTTGACGACAATAATGAGCATAATGATGCTGCCGGGGCTGCAGGCCATGCGGATGCTGCTGTTAATGCCACAATAAAGACCGCAGCATGGATGCCGATGCCGATGGCCCGAGGAGCGCTAGCTTGGCCCGGGCTCACGTACAAATTGCATGATTACTATCAGGGATAATTAATGTTGATGCCAGCGAGACTCAAACATGTTGGCCGACGGCGGACTGTTCAACAAAAGGACAACTCGACTCGGGAGTTCTGGCCAACTCAAGTCCTTGGGCCACATGCTGGCTTAGACCGTTGATATGGGGTTTCGAGTCCGGCGGTTGTCAACTGCAGCCAGTCGATCAAGTTAACCCATTTTAGTAGTTTAAATGAAACTAAAACTTGATGTGACCTAACTCTGGTGTCGAGAGCAGCTTTTTGGGCTTTTGGTGGGAAACTAAGCCCCCCGCTGGCAGCAATTAATGTAAGTCAATTCGCATCACATAACGCCACTGCATAAATGCCAAATCATGGGAAATACGTGAGCATTCAGTGGCTTAGCCATGTCCCAAATACTTGCAAATGCCAATTGAATCGGGCAAATTATCAGGTAAAGAGGCTGGGGAGAAAAGAGAGGGCCGCCACACACAATTCTCAAATTGTTTGGCTCGAACACCGTACAAAACCGTATGTAATGTAATCAAACGCATTGAAGTTAATGAGCTACTTAACCGACTTCCACTTCCGACCTGGCTCTGAATCCCATCCACAGTGGCATGTGCGGCTGTGGCGAGGCATATAATTATGGGATGCCTTGAATTAGGTCGAGCACCCAGCCGACCACACATGCCACAGAGAAGGTGAGCTCAGGCTACGATTAACGTTTTATTTAGCTTTAAAGTCATTTGCTACAGGTCAAAATCCATTATTACTATGAATATATCCTACTTCGATTTGTTCTGTTGCCTCCTTCACTTATCATCAGGTCAAATAGGTCGGGCAATTCGAGGAACTCGGATGGTCCTACAAATGCAAGTCACTTAAATAGCAATAGAGCAATATTAACTTTTTAAACAAAACCATTATTAAAAACTCCTTTATATAGCTTTAAATAAAATATTTAATTTAGATTAAGTTGCAGATTAATGCAGTGGGCCATAAGATTCTTGTCCTCCTTTGACGGAAATAGCCACCCCAAGAACTCCACTAAAATTGGCTGCTGTTCAACAACAGTAGAATAGTCCTCAAAAGAAATAACGCCATCCTTGTCCAGATCAAACTTTTTCATGAGAAACTCGGTCATGTCCTAAACAAAATATTTAAATTAATGTTATATAAAAGAGTAGATACAAAGAAGAATAATTTTGATTATTTAATTATATAATACGTTAAAATTGAAATAAATTAAGAAATAACAAGAACGGAAAGCTAACTTCGGGCGGAGCCGAAGTTGATATACCCTTGCAGAATATCCTGTAAAGCCCATAGAAAATCCCAACTTCCTAACTTTACAAACACCAAGTTATGGCATTTCTGATCAATTAGTTATATATACTGCGTGCAAAGGAACAAAGGGTGTGTGCAAAGTTTCAATTCGATATCTTTAAAACTGAGAGTCTAGTTCGCGTAGAAACAGACAGACGATCCTGATCAAGAATATATATACTTTATAGGGTCGGAGATGTCTCCTTCACTGCGTTGCACACTTTTGACCAAAATTATATTAATCTCTGCAAGGGTATAAAAATAAGAAAATAATAAAGATTAGGAAACCCAGAAGATTAAAGTGTTTAACTCCTTTTTCAACTTACCGCCTTAAGTTCGTTAATTTCATCTTCGTCTTCGCCGTAAAAAAACTTCTCACAAGCCGTGCCGACTTGCTCTCGATCAATAGTTCCAGTTCCTTTCGTGTCGTATACCTAAAGAAAAAATAAATTAAGCCTTTACTTAATGTGGGTAAGAGCACTAAAACCGACCTCGAAGGCGAATTTCATGCGCACTTGTATGTCCTTAGTGGTGTAAAGATCGAAGAGATGGATCCAGGCCTGGGGACTCACATACTTGATGTCCTTTGTGATGGCCAGCAGGGTGCGTTCGATTACCTGGACATTGGCCACGTTAAACATCACCAAAAAGATCTGGTAGAACTGCTTCTTGGTCATCTTTTTAGAGTTGGGCCCGTTGGCTTTGCAGAATTTGTAATAAACGCAGAGCAAGCAAGTGATATCCGTCTGGGACATTTCCGAAGTTGCGGCCAACTCCTTGATCAAAGCCCCGTAAAGGGCAGAAAATCGGCTGTTCTCCATGCTATCAATGGTGGCGTCCAGATTTTCCATGACTAATTCCTCTAATTATTTAAAATAACTTTTAGTTAAGTTAGTGTTCTTGTTTTTTTTTGTTTATTAATATTTATATTCGTTGTGTAGTTTTTTTATGTTTTCTCTTAAAGTGTTGTGAAGTATTGGGGTTGGTATATTAATTCTAAGTGACATATATTTTCAAAGCCTTCTGATTTTACATGTTAAATACCTAACGCGTTAATGCATTTTTCATTACTGAGACTTAATCTGAAACAGTCTTAGGGAACAGTTATTTAGTTGCGTGTATTTAATATTTGTAAATATTTATTTTATAATTATTACGGCATATATGCAAGTTTTAAGATATTACAATAATAAGAATTGTGAATATTCATTTTATAATTATTACGGAATATATACAAGATTTAAGATATAACATTAAGAATACGATACTTTTCTATTCTCTGTATTGATTAAAAAAATGTTTGTAAAAGCATAGAATGTCTAAATGAATAAAATAATCAAAGCTTGAAAGGTAATTAAAAAATAATAATAATTGTATCATTCCTCTGAATATGTCCAAAAAAATATCAGCCAGAAAACTTTTCTAATTAATTCAAATATTCAAACACTCCTATTCACGAAGGGTGAGTAAATTTAGAAAATGTATTTGCGAATATTTTTTTGTAAGGTAATGAAAAGTAAAAGTACGTAATTAGTTGCTTAACTTTATAAAATTGAGTTATTTTTAAATATAATTTTCCAAAAAACTTTAATATTTCAGAAAGCAAATATTAGCTTAGTTGTGTTTAATTTTAAAATCACAACTAAAGATTGCTGCGAATTAATCATGTTATCTAGTATATGCACTAAATTTAAATAAATAAACAATAAAACAAAAAACAACATCTGTTAACGAGTTAAAAAAGATTGTACCCTTTACTTAGAAAAATTTTAATATTCCCAATTCTTTTCAAGCGTTACAATGATGAGGAAGGTTGCACAATTTGTGGTTTCCTTGTCGACTTAAGGTTTTTTTTGTGTTGCATTAAGATTTTAAGTAGTAAAAGAAACACTTAGAAGTTCAAAAAATAACTTTTAGCTTAAATTTGTTACTTATTTTAATTTATCACACTGTGCTTACTAGGAAAATTACATGTACAAGCAGCCTAAGTCACTCTGAATTAATAACAGTTTCTGTTGCTTTTGGGGAAATAAAAATAAATTGTTATGGCAGTGTTATCAAAATTATATAAGAAGGGGCAATGCAATCTTTTTTTTTTTAATTTTAGCAATCATTTTTAAACATTGGTATTATAAAAATTAATACTTTTTTAAATACATAATCGCATGTTTGTCATCAGTGTATTTCAAATATATTGAGCAGCAATACTTGTTTGCTACATAAACTCAATCCAACAACCATTGTTATAACGTAAACAAACTTCATTATCCAGCATGATATGATCCGTATGATGATCCGCACACAAAAAATTGAGTGAGGCGGTTACAATCACCCCGCGTCATCATATCCGTGGGATCTGACCTCACATGTAACACTTTCCCTTCATCGAAAACGTTACAGTTACATAAATACACTTAAAAATATATTACATACATTTATATATGCACTCTGTAGCCTTTTAGCTAAGCTAGTATCTATGAACCTTTGTCATATTCATTCAATGAAGTACTTATGACCACGCAGACCTCTTTTTCTCAACGTCTACGTTTGCAAAAACAAAATTAAACTTGTGACCAAGCTGAATAAAGAATGCCTCTAGGAAGATTCTCTAGAAGAATAGAAACATCTCAAGCCCAGAACGACACACAGTTACCAATGGACTATGCCATGACCACCACAATTTAGACCCCGCCCATTCACAAAAGCTGAGTATAGGGCACGAGTACAGAGGAAACCAAAAACGAAGACAAAGGGTAGGGACAAAGGATAAAACTATTACAACTGCAAACTCTTATAAAGGACTTCATCAATATACCGACAACGTCCCAGGAAAGGAACGACCACGTGGGGAATCTCACGGTTATCGAGATACAACTGCGAACTGGTGAGAAGTGACACAATAAGGGCTACATTTATGCCAATGTTTAAATTGACATTAATAATAAACAATTTTAACTCAAGCCTTAAAAAACACTAACCACTTTTAGGCTTTCATAATATCATATAAGTGATGTTGTGATGTAAGTGAAAGAAAAATATTGTAAATCAGTCATATGTAAAGCAACATTGTTTTTTGCTTCCTATATATTCTTTGTGCGATTACTCATCGTGTAGATTTCAAACATATTGGCTTAAGGGTATGTTATTAAGTAATAAGAAAATATGTATTTCTCGAACTAAAAATAATTATGAAATGCAAATTTTGAACAACTCTATATGAACATTTTGTTGTTTATTTCTATTGTTTTTAATTAATTTATTATCTTTAACTGATAGGGGTCCTATGTATTATGGATCCAATGTATGGCCAGTTTCATTTCTTGATAAAACTTTATATATCTTCCATTACAAGGGTTATTTTCACCTGCTCACCGGGAATGGTGGTAAAAACAAGTGCCCTTTTGTGTTTGCGTGCAATGTGTTCAAGTTGAATATTTTGAACTTAAGGTATATTAGAAATGGGTATTCTTATTCATTTATGCGTATTGATGTCGTTGAGTTCAATTGCTGAATTATTTCTTTAAAATAAGCATCTCTAACATAAAATTGTCTTATTAATTAATAAATAGAGCAACATTGACAAATGTCAATATAAGGAGCAGGAGCACATAATAAGGAGCACAATGATTAAATAATAATTGTGTGATCTATAATCTTGACATTACTGACCACATTGGCTGTATTGTCTTTGGTCTGACTATTCCCATAGCCGCACCCACCCATTTTTGAAGTTTAATTTAAATTTTGTAAAAATGTTTTAAATTGTGGCAATGTAATATCGCACTAAATGAAAAACAAAAATATATTATAGTGAAACGCTTTAAAACCATATCGACAATACTTATGTTTAGAAGCTATGGGCAATCCCCTAACTTAAAGTGATACCTTTCAGTCGGTATATTAATCGCTCCTTACATTCCCCAATTGCGAACCGTCACTACATGTATGATTTATGTGGGAAAATATTCTAGCATTAAAAGTTTATAAAATAATTTGGACCATTATTTATTCATTCATTTCATGCAAGTTATTTATCTGATCAGACATTACAAATATTGAAAAATATTAAAATATTACAATTTTATTTTGTCGGGGGTTGTGTATTTAAGTAGGGAGTCCATATTGATGACATGGGCCATAAGATCCTTCTCTTCGTTTGACGGAAAAAGCCAGCCCAAGAATTCAACCAAAATGGGCTGCTGGGACACCACCGAGGAGTAGTCCTCAAAAGAGATTACTCCATCCTTGTCCACATCAAACTTCTTCATAATAAACTCTGTCATGTCCTGAAACAAAATTTTGAAATATAAAAATGTGGTTGGCTGCCAAATAACTTGCAGTTCTCATTAATGTCTACTTCTCAAAGTAAATGAATTACTCACCGCCTTGAGTTCCACGAGTTCATCCTCGTCATCGCCTTCGCTAAAGAAATGCCCGCATGCCACGCCCACCTGTTCGCGGTCAATAACTCCGGTGCCTTTGGTGTCATAGACCTATAGGAACAAAACTAAATTAGTTTTCCAATATGTTTGCTGATCCCGGAACGCACGTCGAAGGCAAAGCGCATGCGAACATCAAGGTCATCAGTTGTGTAGAGATCGAAGAGATCAATCCAGGCCTGAGGACTCACGAACTTCGTGTCCTTCGTGATGGTCAGAAGTGTCCGTTCGATGACCTGGACATTGGACACGTTGAACAGCACCAGGAAGATCTGGTAGAACTGACTCTTTCTCATCTGCCTGGCTGTAGGCCCGTTGAACTTAACGAACTTATAGTAAACGCAAAGCAAACAGGTGATGTCCAATGTAGACATTTTCGAAGTTGCAGCTATCTCCTTGATCAATCCGCTATAAAGAGCGGAGAACCGACTGTTCTCCATGCTACCGATCGTGGAGTCTAGGTTTTCCATGGCGTCTTTAGATGTTTTTTGTACAGAAAAGTACACTTCAGTTTGGCTTAGTTTGAATAATTTTGTGTTTTTTTATTTGTAGCTAGTTACTGGACGTGTCCTAATGTTTTTGTGGTTTTATTTGTTAGGGTTTGATGACAGTTGTTTTTTTGGCCTGCTTAACTGAGGTTGAAACGTTTTTATGCGAATTAAAATGTTTCCAACTTGGTTTCCGCACAATTTGTCTTCCTTAAGAAATTTATGCCGTAAGTCTCTCCCAAAAATATATCAATCAAAACTCTATACCGAAATCCAGCCAGACTCGCCTGCAAATCCGCCAACTCTTGACGATGTCAACTTTTAGGAACATTAAGGAGCGTGAATCCTTGCCGCTCATTCTCCTTTTTTCCGTTAGGCTCTTCCCTTTTATTTTATTGTTATTATGCCGTGTCGGGCGGTTCACCCGCCTCCTCATTTCTTTGGTATTTTTGGGGGCGTGGCATGTGTGAGTGTGGGGCATACAATTACACAACAAAGGGAGGGAGATTCCGAACATTTGTTACCCCAAACAAAATGGCTACACAGCCGTTTCCGCCGAATTTCCACATGGAAGGCTTTACACCCATCTCAGCGCTTTTGTTTGGATTATTATATTCGCGTTTCTCATGCGCACAGCTTTCAGCTTGTGCCTCAGCCTTTTTGTGTGCCGCGTTTGTTTCAAATATTTATTCGAAATGGGGGACAGATGTAGTCCATGTAGCGTGGTTGATGTATTTTTTATGTCGCCGCGTTGTTTTATTGCTTTTAAATTGCGCTCCTTACATTCCTTGTGTTCCTGCTTCGACTTACCCAATCTATTTGCAATTTGTCTTGCATAACCCACACACTTTTAAGTAGGCCAGGGTCTCACACGTTTATCGTTTTCAGCACCCAATAAATCAAAACTCCAAAAAAAAAAAAACAAAATAAAAAATACATAAAAAATAGAAGTTTTTAATAAAACTAAGTAAACCACAATGAATCGCATTGACCTCACGCTAGATGACATGGCCAACAACAAGTTTCTCACAAAATACAGTAGTCTGATCAAGAGCTTCACCGCCTCCACGGATTTCTCTTCCAACGATGTGGTGAGCTTGCTGATCGTGTTCTATAAGTACACGCTCAACAACGGAACCCGCATGATGTCCACCCGGCAGCTCTACAATCTATTCCTCGTCAGTTTTGGGATCTTCGACGTAAGCATTATCGAGCGTATTTCGATGAATATCACGCGGGACGGTCGATCCGTTTCTCCAGAGGACTGGATGAGACTGTTCTCCGTGTTTTTCACCGGAAAGCTGGAGGAGCGAATGAAATTCGCATTTGAGGTGCGAATTGTTCCATATTATTGTCTCGGTATCTTTTGTTACATTAGTCGAGTTGTCAATAGTTTTGCGGGTTTAAATGATTTGTTTCTTTTTTTTACACCAGATACTCGTAGAGATATATTGTATTCTTTAAAAAGATGGTAACACATAAAAGTAAGGGTTTTCGAACTTGCAAAGTTGATATATTCTTGATAAAGATCAATAGCCGAGACGATCTAGCGAAGTCATTCAGTCTTTATACTCTTATAACTCGGGAGTTGGGATTAAGCATACGCAGCGCAAAGTAAAATTCTGTAAGGACTTGTTAGGAAAGGACGTTGATGCACTATGATCAGCACAAACAAGTGGCCCATACGACACCAAGCAGTGCTTGTTACTCGCGGAGCCCTATTACCCAATGGGCGGAAAAACGAAATCGCGAGAAGTGAAAAAGGACAATATAGAAGCGGACAGACTAAGTTAGAAATACGTACGAGACTAATACTAATACTAATGCTAAGTAAGATAAAATTAACACTTTTAGGTTTGGCAAAGAGTCGGTAGTAGAAATAAGATGGTATAGTCTATTATAGTCGTCACACAGTACTCTAAACGGTTCATGCATATCATAGTTAGATCTACAAATATTTAAAGTTAGACTAACATAGTTCCTGGTAATTCTATTAGGCACGGAGAAGTTTATGCGACCCAGTAACTCGGGACTCTCCACATCCCCGTGAATAAGTTTATAAATAAAAGTTGTGCCAAGCATCGGTTTAATAAGGATGGTAGATTAATTAGGAGAAGTCTACTAGAGGAGGATGGTAAAATAAGTCTTGCATTCCAGTTAAGGCCCCGTAGAGCAAATAATAAAAAGTTCTTTTGCACAGACTCTATCCGGTCTATATGTACACCATACTGAGGACTCCAAACTGCTGAACAGTTCTCCAGGATTGGACGGACTAGTAAGAAATATCAACATTAAGAAATTAAGTTTAAACTTGTATATGACGTCAGCGTTAGCAGATTAATTTTTATTTTTTTTTTTCTTCGCCTGTCAGGGGGCATTTTGAAATTGGTTAACAGGGTAACGGGTATTTAATAGTCGTGGCACTTGACTAAATCTTTCTTGTTTAAATTACACAAGTTTATGATAATACAGACTGTTTTAAGCACAACTGCTTTAGTTTATGGCATTTGGAATGCAGTCTGTAACTTATTCGCTTATTATGCGAATATTTGTATAGTATACTATTACATAGCTTGGATGCCATTACTTTTCGTTGAATTTTCTTTTGCCTTTTAGCAGTCGTAGTTTTAGTCGAAATTACTTCAGTTTCTATGAAAATCTAAAGAAAATTCCAGTTGCGAAAATACATCAAAAATGTAAAGGCGCTCTACTTTCTGAACCAATTATTAAATTCCCTTATGAACATTAGGTTTACACAAGTGCTGGCACATTGGTTCTAAATCGTGAGGTGGTCGGATTGGCTATTGAGAAATTCTTTTACGGCGATGATGATGATGAGATCAATGAACTCCGAGCGGTAAGTTGTAGTATTATGAAATATTGCAGCATTTTAAGACATTTTTGAGCAGGACATGTGCGAGTTTTTATTCGCAAAATTCGACACAGATAAAGATGGCGTTATAGCGTTCGAAGAATATGCCGAAATTGTCCAAAATCAGCCTGGACTGCTCGAGTTCTTAGGGAAAATATTCCCAGATGATAAGGACCGATCATTGGTGGCTTACTGCCATAACATTGAGTCAATGTTTCCACCAGAGGATGGGTACTAATAAAGCGATTTTCATTGTGAAACAAATTCGTTGTGTTTTGCATAATTCTATACATTTTTAACCAGCTTTAAGAAGATTCCAAAATAGCGCAAGTGTTGAAAATAGCCGCTTAGAGGCTTTCAAGCCGGCTTACAATAAAGTCATTTCCCATTAAGTACACACTGGGAAAAGTTGAAATTGCCTCCGCAGACTGTGAATGCCACTGCGGGCTCCTCTGTTGTGTTTTTTGTGCCGAGATCTGTGCCTTGTGTTCATGTTCAACTCCTTTCGAATGTTTTTCAATGGTGTGTAGGCGGTGCGGGAACTTTTGTTGTCTATTTTGCGGTTTTGTAAAGCAATTAAATTTGAGCAACATATGCGGGCTTCGTAGGCGAAACAAGGGAATTGTACAAGCCCAGCTAAACTCTAATTAAGTTCCTCAAAAATTATGTGTATGGCGGTTGTATTGTACACAATTTTGAGTGTCTATCTTAGGCTTAAATTCATTTACACCTTAAATGCTAAGCAAAAAAAGCAAGCACAAGTTAAAGAAAAACTACGCTTTTAATAACTTTTCTTTAAAAGGACATTGAAATACCACAGTATTATAAAATCAACATTAAGGATCTGGTATTTCAAAGACTTATTCTCTGCAGAAACATTTCTTGTTGCCTGGAATTTGTGTTCTCGGAAATGCTTAAGAGCACTTTAACCACGAGGCACTCGGCAAGTTTTACTCTGCGGTTGCTTTTCTTTGCCATTGGAACTGCCACAGATTTCTATCCATCTATCAAGAGCTGTGCGTGCGACGGGGCGTATGGGTAACATCGAAATGGAAAGTAGAAAACTGGAAGTTGGCCATCAACTTGTGTGGGGCAATCAGCGAGATGCCAGAAATCGGATTGCCTGCGACAACAATTTGGTGACCCAGAGTCATTGACACGCCTCGTTTTCGGGGGCATTGGCTGGGCATTAAATTCAGCGCGTGACTTTCGCCCCAGACATTTGTTGCTGGCCCGCCCCAGCAAATTCTGCACAGACCCGGTCCGGGATAATGAAAAAGGGATCTGAAAGGGCTCAGCTGAAAGCATGAAAAGTGACCGCGACATCCAGCTGGCAGCTGCCCCACTCCTTCATTTCTTTTTTTAAGCTGGAGTTCAGAGTTCGTCACGACTTTGCCACTTTTCTGCAAAAGGGTCCTTGGTTTGTTGTCCTTTTTTCAGCATTAACACGCGGCCTCCTGTTGCATTTCAGTTAAAACGTCGAGGGTCCCTCAGCCCCTCCCCGCTCGGAGCCGCCTTTTTTCCTTCGCTTTTGTGCCTCGAGTGTGTTCTCACAGAAAAACAAAGCCATAGAGCAAAAACGCAAAAGGGCAGCAACAAATTGGGTAAAAACAAACACGCTCTCACATTTGTATTCCTGAACGATGTATCCTGCTGTTATCCTTTCGCGTTCGTCAGCCCATTTATCGTAGCCAAACTTTTGACTGGCAACTGTTTGGTTTCCTCCGCATTTTTTCGCTGCCTGCAGTAAATCTTGCGGTGCAGCCGGTTGGCATTTTTATGAAGTTATACCACAAACCCAGCTGCATGCCGACTGCAGCCCAGTGCATTAACACAAGCCAGCTGAAAATGTGCATTTCCAAATGAAATGATCGCAATGAGTGTGTGGGTAAAGGCGCAAATTTGGAGTGGGCCAAAAAAAGATAAACTTTTTAACATCAGTTGCGTTACAAATATGATTACCCAACGCTATTAAGGTATCATATTATGTTTTTTACTTGCGGTTTGAAATTCCCAACACGATATATTGTAAACATCCGATTTATGGAGTTCAGGTGAGTGCGAAGCAAAAAATCGTCATATATTTTACGGTCCATTTTCGGAGCAGCACGGTAATCTCGCAATGATACTTGCATTAAAAAGTTCCATTTTATATTGTTCAAACATTTTAATTTACCTCAAAGAAAATGAGCTAAGTCATACCAAGTAAATAAATGGACATCTCTCAATTCTTGTTTCCATTTTTTTTAACCTTCAAGCCTTCAACTTAAGTCGTTAAACCAAAGCAGAAAAATTCGCATGATTGCAGCGCAAAGTGGCTTCATATTTTATTTTGCATTGGCAATTCCAAATGAAAACAAACAATTCGAACAGAAAGATAAAAATCATAATGCAAACAAATTGCCTTTTTAGGATTCAAAGTGCCGACAGAGGCGAAGTCTAATGCGTTTATGCCTCGAGCGAATCTGCGCCTTCAAAGGAAGAGGAAAATGCGCATTCTGCCTTTGCTTTTGACGATAACGATAACAATGATAATAATAATCTGATTCCCATAACGTCGGGTAATAGAGGGGGAGTCCAGGAATGTCGGGGCAGAAGTGCCAGGCGACCTGGAATCGGTTTGATTGTCACATTGTCATCATCTGCATATTAAGTACAAGTGATTACACCCTCGCACTCGGGAGATTCAGCTACAAATACAGGTGAGCACATGTCCTTGGCTCCGGGATGATGTGTGCTGCATTGAAAATTCGGCATTTAAATTCAGCCAAGCAGCAGGGAATAAGAAAAACTCCGAACACATTGCGCGCACGGAGCACAAAAGCCAAGTATCTACGAGATACATATGTATCTTTTGTTAACGAGCACGAATCGGAGCAAATGTAAATGTTTTCCAATGTGTTTTGGGAGCAGTGGAGAGGCAGGATCCCAACACGTTTGACACGGTGGCAAGGAGAAATCAAATCAAATCGGTTTTTGGCCGAGAAAGGAAATCGGAAACGGAATCCATTTCAGGCACGTGAAGTCGTTTGATTATCCTGGTCTTTGTGATAATGATAGAGTGGTGAATCTTTAAGAAAGTGCTGCATTGTTGTGCCGAATTGTATATTGTATACTTATTCCCCATAATCTCTCACGGGGCACTGAAGGGGAAAAACTCATTTGGCGCAACACAAGCTCCAATTAAATATGACCAACTTCCACAAATGACTCTACTGCACTCAACTCGACCTGGGACTGCAAACGTACAGTATCCGACAGAAGAATATATACTTTTTATTGGATATTTTAGTTCTGTTTATTATTGGATATTTAATTATTGGGTCATATCGCTTTTAGGCTAGCAACACATATTTCTCTCCTTTCCCTGAACGTATATCCTGGACTACAAAACTACAAAATATATATTGGTAAACAAATCTGTTGCTATTATCTGGACCTCAGCTGTCTGTACACTGTTTCGTTTTCTTTGTCTTTGGCCCGGAATTAAAACTAAGCACTTCGGAGCACACAACTGGCATAAACAAAAGTCAGACAATTGGGAGTGCCAGGGGCTAAAAAGGAAAGTGCAGGGGGCCGGAAGCAGGAAAAGCTGCAAACCGACTTTGGCTGCGGAAAACTCGTACTTGAAAAACCGTAAAATTGAAATTATAATTGCCACTGCCACTGATTCGAGGCGCTTCTTTCTTGTTCGTTGTCTGCTGCCAAAGATGCTCTAATTACGCCCCTAAGTGGCTGGAATCATTAAAATGCTTGTCAAATAATAGTTGTCCGTTAACAATTCATTTCTCCAGCGCTTTCTTAGTTGTGCAAATTTTAAAGAATCCGTTCAAGATTTTTGTTCGCAGAAGTTGGGAATTCCCTACCTTTCTCTGGGGATCTCCGAGAGGCTTACGCGTTAACCGGCAGAAGTTGGCAGAATATGGTGAAGTGCATGTGGCATGCCGGATGTTGTGACAGTGCCAAAAACATTTCCACATTTTCCCGCAGACCCCAGTAGGGATAAAGTCCAAGCCCCGGCCCTGCGGCACTTTCAGTGCTCCACATAGCTTAGCATTCATTTTTTGTGATCTGAATTCGGATTCGGTCAGTTGTTCTACTTCGCTTTTGTGCGTTGACATTTTTGCTAAATATTCAAAAAGTTGGCCCGCTTCGGCGTCTCACTTGTTTTTTGTTGTCGAGCGGATTTTTATTCCATATCCGAATGTTTGTCGAACACACCGTTCGCTTTGGGGTTCAAATCAGGCTGATGGCTTTCTGTTTTCCGTTCGATAGTTTGGTTAGACAGCAACACACGTCGCCAGGACACCCCGACAGTTGTTAGCCCGAAGTTTTGATTTCGACTGCGTTACGCAGGCAAGTCCACGTTGGGAAGCAAATGGAATGTGAATTTAATCTGTCCAATGGCAGCGCAGCTCAACTTTCAATAGAATCTGTTGGCTCGGCGAAAATCCTGAATTTAATAGGCAAAAAGTTTTAATTTGTTTTTGTTCACTTAAGGCACTTAACTTTCACAAGTTGCTTAGTTTTCATCAGGGTTGCATTGATTTTATCTTTTAAAATATTCTGTGTCGATGTGATGTTTTTTTGGAATTCATGCCAGGTGAAAACAACAATAATACTAAAACTTGATGATAAAATCAAAGAAAAGACAGCTTAGTCATTCAAAATAATACCCATCAATCATATATAATTACTTTCTTAAAATATTTTAATGTTCTGATTTCCTTCCAAGCCTTACATAGTAAATATAACACGCTAGAAAGAAAACTAAATATGCAGCTGTCTATGAGATATCATATATAAATTCGCTTAGGTCATTTCAGTAGAATGAGCAGATACTCTATACTGATATCATAACCCAGAGACTTCGAGTTTTGTTGACATGGAGAGTCACTGTATGCCAGTACTATTGGGCACCATTCAAAAGCTTTATCAGTCTGTAGTAGTTAAGAAATTATTAAATAAATCTCTGCCAATTATTTTGAAGATTAGCCTCAGAGGTCAGAGCAAATTATTCCGTAAAGTGTCTTTTAGGTGTCTGAATGTTCCAGCTCGAAGTTTCCAAAGGATTAAACTGCTCCAAGAAACAAATACAATTTTGTTGTTACATTTCAACATGGTAATGTCTTTTAGTATCCCATCTCCTCATGTGTGGCCATTCATTTCGCATTTCGGAGCTATCGGAAATGCAGCAACACTTCAGATTTCAAATTATTTTTAAGTACCCCAGAACTGTAAATTGCACAAAAGCCAATTCTCGGTATTAGGAAATTGTTTTCTACTTATGTATGTGTGTGTTTGTGTCTTCTACAGCAACAACGATAAGAAATACCAAATAGACAAACGTAAATGTGGCCTCTTCTACGGGTCCAAGTTTGTGTGTTGAGTCCAGGTTCGATTCCCTCGTATTGAAGAAGCTCCAGTAAGCTTTGCCCTAGATGCACTGAAAAAAATTAGAGCAAAAGGGCACTGCTTTCGAAGATAATTGAGCTTACTATGTAATCTTAATAATATCGGTTGTGTCTAAAATAAATGAAAATACATTCAAAGCTAGTTAGATTCAAACATGAATTTACTTTATTTTAAACATAAGATTTACATTTTAAATGTTTTTTTTTGAGACTTATTATTTTAAAACTTTTCTCAGTATATTGAAATATACTAAACTAACATTATTTTGGCTAATGTTATAAACGACACCGAGTAATAGCTATTTCCACTTCTTTCAAATAAGTCAAATTAGTTAAAAAGTCATGCCACATTGACCTATTAACCCAAACCAGTATAATTTTGTGCACTGCACAAAAGCCGGAGGAGGCGCTGTGGGAACATGAACCAAAGTGTTTGTTGCATGCAACTGATTGCAAAGGATTTTATGGCGGCTGCTGCTGCAGTTTCCTCCTCGGCCTTCGTCCTGCGTCCTGCCTCCTTGGTCCTGTTCTTCCTGCTGCTGGCCCCTTGGCAGGGCGATGCAAAAATCCACAACAGCAGCAGCTGCCGATCGCAGCAGCAACAACAGCAGGGGCAATGGCAATGGCAATGCTTAAGTGCTGCAGTTTTCAGGGAATGAGGCGATGAAAAGGGGGTGCAAATGGACTGGCGTGGGGTGAAATGTCTGCTCCGGCTTCCTTGTTGCCACAGAAGGTGTCGCTGCACTGGCACTGGCGCGCTGTTGTGGCAAAACACGAGCCCGCATCAGCAGCAGCAATGCCAGTTGCAGCAGCAACAGCAACAACAACAGCAACAGCAACAGCAGCAGCAACAGCAGTAAAATGTCGACATCAGCATTACATGCGAGAATTGCTCGACTGCGGATTTGCAGTTTAATGGCAATGCAACCAGGCAACCAGGCAACTGGCAACTGGCAACTGGAAACCGGCAACGGCAACCCATCGTTGCAATCGGCAGGCAATCGGTGACGGAAATATGCTGCGGTGCCGTGTGATGCGGTTGCCATCCTGTCATCCTCGCCAATTCCCCCCAGCTGCGTGATTAGCTGGTAGGTGAGATCCAAGGTGGAATTTTCCACACATCGAACAGGGGCTTTGCAGCCTTCAAAACAGTGCCGCGAGGTTCAGCTAAGGCCTTGCCAAAATAATTCGAAGCGGCATTTAACCGCCTCTCAAATCCACACTGTCAGCAGCATAATGCGTGGGTAATTGCTTTGGGACATCAACTGCACAACAGACGGGCAGATTCCAACTTTGGAGCCTTAGCCGCTATGATGCACAAAAAAGGTTTAAGAATATTTGAGTCGCTTGTTTGGTAAAAATAGGTTTTTCGCTAAAATCTATGGATAGCCATTTATTTGTTCTTTAATCTTAACACACCTATTGTTAATCCTAACGGTTTACAAAAATTGTGTTATTAATTAAAAATTAAAATGTTAAGTAAATCATTTTTTAAACTAATATTAGAATAATCAAATAAAAATGAACAACAAATTAAGAAAAACAATTAATGACGCGTAGTATACTTTAATTGGCTGCCTTTTTACAAACCGAGTAAATTCCCTTTGCTTGGCTTTTATTTAAAAATAACAATGCACAGGATCTTTCTCGAAAAGGGTTACAACCAATTTGGAAGTTCACATTCAATGTATGGTAAGGAAATATAAAAACTTTTATTGAATAAGAGTGGTTCATTTAATAAAATTCGTTCTTCTTCATAAAAGGTTAAATAGTGATCAAATGAGGGTCCAACCTATTATATAATTGTTCAAATTTTTAATCAATTTTTTTTCTACTAAGAACCCAATCTCATCAAAGTCGATTATTTTATTGACTTTCGATAAAACAACGTTTATGATATCAGAGATGTTCTTTATACCTTTTTTTCCCACTGAGAATATAAAAATATGCCGAACTGAAAAACTCAACAAGTTTTCCAATAAAATTAAAAGTTTGCCTGCATGCACAGATTTCGCAGATTTCACAGGATCCATTGAAAGTAGCAAATACAAATACTAACGAAAAATAGAGAAAGCTTCGGGGCGGGGGAGATGGACAGGGGGCAGCACCGTTGGCAAAGTTTTGATTGCCAATAAGGATTTACAGGTGATAATACAGCATAATCTGGCCACGTTCCACGTGCCGCGTTGGCAGGGCAACATTCTGTTGGAAAATTGTATCTGAAATTTTGTAGTTACCTTGCGCTGCCCGGTTTTTCCCCGCTTTTCGAACTGCATGCGCGGAAAGGTGTAGAGCGAAATGCATTAAAATGGATTTTGAAACTTTAAAACTCAATTTCAATTGCACAGAAAAAGTTTCGCGCTGCGATTTGCATATTTACGTAAAAGGGAGCTGAAAAACAATATCATCCTGATGCAGCACAAAAAAAATATATGAATTTCTAGGTCCACCTGGGATTTTCACGAATTAATTAGTTTTGCTTGTCCCCAGATCTTGGCCCTTTAACATTGCCTGCAGCTGCTGCCGCTGACTTGGACTTGGAAATGAAAAACAAAAAAATGAGCTCCTCTTTTTGCTGCCAAGTGTAATAATTTGAAAAGCCATTGCGCCGCTGCTGGGTCGGAAAAATTCATTTGAAAAATTAAGTTCTCTCACGGACAACGCCGCGTCACACCGTCGGCCAATGGGGCGTATGAGTGACCTGATTTCAACTTCTTTCTGCACTTAATTACAAAATGAGAATGCATCCAACGGCAGCGGCAATGGCAGGCGAGCAACTACAACAAAGCTCGCGCAAACAAATTTCAATATTAAAATTCCTTTTGCCTCATAGTTTTGGCGCCGCGAAGGAGCAGGACGAAAAGTCCGGTGTCGGAAGTCGGAGGGCGGATGTTGGGAGTCAGAAGTCAGGAGTCATGGAGACAGCGCAGCTGGGTGAATGCAACTGCATGATAATTAAAATCAAAGCGTTCGAAAGAGGTCAAGACTGGCGCTGGGAACGTGAAGAGGACATCGGGTCGCATTCTCGAATACAACAGAGCAGAAAAGGTCTCCGTGGCAGGGAATCTAATCTACATGTAATTCTCTCTAATTGATATATAAAAAGAGATTTCAAACTTTGCAAGTATTGCACGTAGACTGATGCCTAAAAAGTATATTTTTTTGTTTTAATATTATTTTTTTTGCTGTTGCTTAGAACTAAGTTAGAACTTAATGGCTTGTTAAGTTAATATTTATTTTAATTTTTAATTTTGTTATTAACCTCTGACCTCTGTTCTGTTCGGTTATTTTACTCGGGTCACCGTTAATTAAATAATGCAAGTCTTCTGACTTGTTTTCTAAAAACGGACATTTGTGAACCTCCGGAACTTTTTAAGTATTTCCAAACTATCGCTTTCCAGAATCTTTCATGTGTTCCCCGTAAATAAAACACGTTTTTTACGGTTGTCATCCATGGAGTTTTCCTAAAATATTATTTCCCCAATGAACAGAAACAAAAAAACAGATACAATAATCTTATTTTTGTTAAAAAGGCTTAATAGTTTAACACAGTTGAGACAAGATCATCAGCTCGACACCCAACTAAGCCCCCATTAATCAGAAAGGAACTTATATAGAGAAGTTGCAAGTATCATAGCCGTAGCGCAAGTCCTTTCTGATCCCTAAAGCTGCACGTTCCATTTCTGGATTGGATGAAAGAGGAGGGAGCTGCATGCGTTCCTATCAAAACAATGAGGAATAATTAAAATTCACCCTCAAACAATTTGTGAGCTTTGGCGGAAGGACGTTCCCCCCTGTTAGAGTGTGTGTGTGTGTGCAAGGAGGGCGGGAAGTGGGCGGGGCAGCGGACACATGCTCATAAATAAATTTATGTTTGCTGAAGTGTATTGGGCGTGCCAGGAACCTGGCTCCCAGCTTCCATCTCCCAGCTCCTAGCTCCTGGTTCCAGTTCCAGTTGGCCATAAATTTCTGGTTGTTGTTGCCGGCTCCGACAGCTTTTAGACAGGTCCAGGGAAAGAGACAGAGCGTGTTTTTCTTTGCAATTACAAGAACTTCTATTTTAGCATCCTGTCCTTGTATCTGGGGAATTTGGTGCTGCTCTTTCGAGTTTTGTTTACTGTTCGACTAAATCAATTTGCCCAGCATCATCGGGTAACTTGGGCAAATTAGCAGCCATTTAAATGCGCGCTTTAAGCTGCTTTTCCCGCCTTCTTGTTAATCATACTTCACACTTTTCGCAAAGTTAACCTTTGATTCAATTTATCAACTTCAATAAACAGAACAGCAAAAAATGAGACACACACACAGGGGCCACAAAAACCAGGGAGAGCTGGCTTGCGCAAAAGTTGCGCCTGCGAATCGCAAAGGACTAACGACATCCTTTGAACGCTCGCAAATAATCCCGCAAAAACCGAGAGCTTAACTTTTTCAGCATTTATGGGGGGTTGCATTCGCCCATATTTGGGCTAAAGCCCTTTTTGCCATTCGCCTAGTTTAGCACAAAGTTGAAACGTCAACGCTGTCTGATTCTGATCGTATGCCACCAGCAACCAACGCAACCAACAAAAGCAACATTGTCCCTGCCACTGATGGATGGATATATTCCTGGATGTTCCCATGGATGGATGGGCCGCACCAGACCCTAGTCGAGTTGAGTTAAGTTGGTCCATTGCCGCGGTTTCTAGTCCGGCGTTTTGTGCTTCTATCTAGCAGTGATACGCCTGACCAACAGGCAAAGGCATTTTCGGGCAGGATAACCACATGGCGGAGTTTCCTGAAATTCGACATTGATTATCAAAACAGCAGTGGGTCACACACAGAAATAAGTTGTTCATTTAAATCAACCATTTTTATATTAAAATATATTAAAAACAAGAAAGGAAATCTAACTTCGGGCGGAGCCGAGGTTGATATACCCTTGCAGAATATTCTGTAATTTATATTCTCCAAAGTTATTCATATGATGTATTCTTAATACAACTTCCTAACTTTAAAAACACCAAAGTTATGGTATTTCCAATCGTTCAGTTATATGGCAGCTATAGGATATAGTCGGCCGATCCTTATGCAATTTGGTAGGTCGGATTGATTGGCCAAAAATATAATTCATAGAAAATCCCAAATTCCTAACTTTACAAACACCAAAGTTATGGTATTTCGGATCGTTCAGTTATATGGCAGCTATAGGATATAGTCGGCCGACTTATATACTGCGTGCAAAGGAAAGAAGGGTGTGTGCAAAGTTTCAATTCGATATCTTTAAAACTGAGAGACTAGTTTGCGTAGAAACAGACAGACGGACATGCTTATATCAACTCAGGAGGTGATCCTGATCAAGAATATATATACTTTATAGGGTCGGAGATGTCTCCTTCACTTCGTTGCATACTTCTGACCAAAATTATAATACCCTCTGCAAGGGTATAAAAATGAATTCCTCCGGCTAACCTTTAATCTACCAAAACTAAATGACCATTATTGGTTGAATTTAAAGCGAAAAGTAACTGTAATTAATAAAATTAAATGTGACATATTACATCACATATCGATTATAATTTTACAATAAATTCAACATTGTAAGTGTACAAGATGCAACGTTAAATTAAGCAATAGTTTTTGTGGTTATTTCAACGGTCAATACAGTATACAATGCAAATACAAAATATACGGTACAATAATTATACTTTAAATTTCAGTTATTTAATTGAAAAATATTATTTATCATTTTCGCACACTCTATTTATAAATACATTACAACTGGTATTTTATACCCTTAAACTAAAAAAAATAACGAACACTGTTATGTAAAATCTTAAAATTAATCAATAAGATTAAAGTTGTAATTGCTATAATTTTTACAGGGGTAATACGAATTTGTGGCTTAAGTTTGTTTACCACAAGACAAAGAAAAAACCACTAAGTAATAAAAACTTAACTAAATATTGAATCACGAAGACCTCCGGGAGCTTCTAGCTCTGTCAAAAAGTTTTCATCACTTGGACTTGTCTCCTCAGTCCCGATTCCCCGAGCTTGGAAATGTCTTCGATGGCAGTCGACACTCGCCCCCATCATCAATTCATGTCGGTGGATAGACAATGTTTGCCTACACACGACGGCACAGATGCAGACGGACATATAAATATCCAACAAGTCTGAAATACAATCTCAGCCAATGTTTCTGCTGCTGCCGGAGTTGCCGAGAGTCTCTATTTATTTGTTGTAATAATATTAGTTTTTGCATTTATGTGCGAATGTGTATGCACAAGAAGCATCTTTTGTTTTGCTCATCTTTCGCCGGACCTGGGCCACTCCGGAAATAAGATTAATGCAATTGGGAAATCCAACATGGAGCAGTTGTGCTGCCTCTTCTGTTTACTTTTGTCCCAGCTCTGCCAAATATTGGAAATGATATACGTATGTATATTTATTTGTATGCTAGTATTTCATTAATTGTGTATTCGACTGCCCTTACAAGTGTCCCCGCCGTCACACTCGGGCAGCAGATTTATTAAACAAACACTCGAATTGATTGCAATGGAAATTACACATCTAACTGTCATTCGGAAGTGCATGTGGGAGAAACATTTGATTCAGCAAGAATGCAGTTGAATTGGATTGGACACAACCGAAAATGGTCTTGATGCTGAGATTGGATAGATCGTAGAAACTAATAAAAGATTTAGACTCCTTAAAAAGAATAATAAGAGTGTGTAAATTAAATTTTCAATAAACTAAGTTAGTAGATGATTGTAGCTAGTTTTAATTGGTCGAATTTGGGCATTTAATGCATAAGCTTTAATTATTTTTTAAAAGGGTAATATATGTTTGGTAAATTTTTGCAACGCAAGAAAGGAGACAGTTCTAGCTCACCCTCTTGGTTATATTCGACACCACATCCACTGTGATCGGCATTACTAGAAGAGTCGAGATCCGATTGTCCTTCTTTATGTTTCAGTTTAATTTTTTCTTTCAATTGAATCGTTAAGGAAATAAAGGTTTAAAGCCCCTCTGATCGGATGTCTATATACTACAGCTGTCATAGAAACTATCGGTTAAAAAACCCTGGCGAATATATTTTTGTTTTTGACGAAATATAATGTCTTGTAACCCATTTTAAGCTTGAACGGAATCCCATAACTGTGACCTTTTTTTTTGACATAGACGAAGAATTGACGTTTTTGTTAAATCTAATTTTAAACAACCGGCACAATCATGCATTGAAAAATCTTTCAGATACTCGAAAATTGGTAAATTTTACTTTATTTATTGTTAAATTATAAATATAGAATCTCTTAAAATGACTATTTAATCGATTTAGTATGTATTTTGTAAACATTTTAATCTTAGTGCTTTTTGCGGCTTGCGAGGTACATAGTGTTAATGTTTCTGCTACCGTTTATGAGTTAATGGTTCATTTCAGGTCTACAGAATTGAAGCCAACAGAGATAATGCCATAATAGTTCTGAGGGACACCAACAAAATGAGAGATCGCCATGGATGCCCGAACTTGTATTTGGATATTTCTCTCAGCACGGATTGCACAAACTATGCTAGGGTACGGTTTATATCAACTCAAATACCCTGTTTGTTTAATTGATATACCTACGCAGAAACTTGCCAAAAAGCGTAATTATACGTATTCGGACCCCACCAATTCAAAATACTCAGAAAACATCTGCAAATATGAAATAGTAAGAGGAGGACTATCAAGGTGTGTCAGCGATTGGTATCGGGGAAGCCAGCTCGATTTTACAGATCCCAGAGCTAAAGAGTTTACAGCAATGATCTGGCGGTCTTCAAGATCTATGGGGTACGGAGACGCTGACATAAAGTAAGTCTGGTCGAAAACCCTTTACCTATTTATAATCTAAGCCTTTCCTGCTACACTATCGTTTTACTTGCAGTGACCACTACGGCATAATGGTGGTCAGATATACCCCACCTGGAAATGCGCTGGGATTGTACACGGATAACGTGCCTCCTATGAAAAAACGCTACGGAAAAGAAAGAAGAAAGAGAAAAAAGTATAAGTATATTTCACAATTAGATCAGGACCGTTTCTTTTTAATTAAATTTACTTTTAGAAATTGTGCGAGCTGTCAAGATAATAGATGTATAATATTATTTTGTATCCTTTATTTTATATCGATTTTATGGCAATCTATCTCTTAATATTGGCTAAAAAAGTTGTGGGCTACCCATCTTATAAGAAAAAGCCTCCCTCAATGTTAATTTTAAAATAAATTTCAGTAATTTGTAATCAAACTTTTCGAGTTTTTATAGATGTTGTAGCCATAAAAATTAGCTCATGGAAGAAAAGAGAATTAGTTTAAGAAAATTAAGTTTTTCTATTCAGTTCAAAGGAGTACATTGTTTTTGCTCCTATAATATTGATTTTGTTTTATATTCTGGCCTAATATAGGAGCGTTACTTTTTAACAGAAAAATCAGCGACTAAAATACCCATTTATTATTTTCATAATTCGAATATGATGAAAAGGCCAAAAAATGGACTAGTAGATAATGACCAAATTTGAAATTCCCTTAAATTAAATTATATATAAGGGGGAAAACCTAAGTACTTTTATTGTATGAGTATCAATGTTGAAAATATAATATTTTCTAAATATTTCACTGCAAAACGACAGTGAGCAACATCGTACATGTGTTGATAGATAAAGGTTTCGTTAATATACTGTCAAGATGTGCTGGAGCTATGTGTCGGTTCCAAGTGGTTTCGGTATATTATTTTTTAAATCCCAAAACCGTCCTAAAGGGGAAAAAAAATTGGTTTCATTTTTCTAAATTTAACTTCGGTTCCCCTTCTGAAATGGCGCATCATTAACAAACAATTCCAAATTTGTTTTCCAATATATAAAAATTTGAATGTATTTTTAAAAATTATCGCTTAGTTATTTTTCGTGTTTTGGCACTTCGTAGGCGCCGAATGCCCGGACATGTTCCCTAATCCGGACCGCATTGATGGCGATGAAGCCGCCCGCATCCTGCGGCACATAGCCACCATGGACGTCCATGGATACGAGCTCCTCGTTGTAAAGGGCGCCGACATCCTCCGCCGCCTTTCGGGCGATGGCGCGGCAATAACCGGGTGCCAATTCCACGGTCACTTTTCCGGAGACTCGCTGCTCGGCCAACTCGATGCATCTACGGCCATATATCGCCTCCGGACTGAACCAGAATCCGTTGTACACGTAGTCGGCCATCCGATCCCGCAGGACTTGCTTGGTGCGCAGCACTTCCCGGTCCAAGGCGAAGACCTCGAGGTCCTGGTGAGCAGCGAACAGGATAGTGCCTCCGGGCGTCTCGTACACTCCGCGGGACTTAAGCCCCACATAGCGATTTTCGACAATGTCAACACGCCCAATGCCATAAGATCCGCCCAGCTTGTTGAGAAATTCCAGCATCTCCAATGGCTTGGTATAAACACGGCTGCTGGCCAAATCCTCCACACCAGTGGGCAGTCCCCGATCAAACTGGATGACCAAACGAACTGGGTTCCGCGGCGCCGTGGTTAAAGGATCAACGGTCATCTCGTAAAGATTAGTCGGAGCCACTGTGTTCGGATCCTCGAGGATTCCGGACTCGTAGCTGATGTGCAGGATGTTGGCATCGGTGCTCCAAGGAGTGGCCGGCTTGGCGCTCACTTCGATTCCGTGCTGCTGGGCGTAGGCAATTAAGTCCTGGCGACCCTGAAACTGGCGGCAGAACTCCACATCCCGCCAGGGAGCGATGATCTGAAATATAGATAACGATATTTAAAACATTAGTATTGGTTAACATTTTAGCCATCTTCTGATTCTGGGTTTATTTAATTTAATTATGGTAGCTAAATATTTTTGTAAATTTAAAAATAAATCTTAAAAATTGAGTTTCATCCGAAGTTGATATACCCTTGCAGAATATTCTGTAAATTAAATTGGTTGATCAAAAACAAAACTTCCTAACTTTAAAAATATTAAAGTTATGGAATTTCCAATCGGTCAGTTATATGGCAGCTATAGGATATAGTCGGCCAATCCTTATGAAATTTGGTAGGTCGGTTTGATTTGCCAAATATATAACCCATGGAAAGTATAAATATTCTTGATCAGCATCACCAGGAGAGTCGATCTAGCCATGTCCGTCTGTCCGTCCGTCCGTTTCTACCCAAACTAGTCTTTCAGTTTTAATGCTGCTTTAATCTGTTTGAAACTTTCCCAAAAGTTATCTTTCTATTGCAGGTAGTATATAAGTCGGAACGAGCCGGATCGGGCGACTACATCATATAGCTCCAATAGGAACAATCGTAAAAAAAATATAAAAAAGAATTGTGGTTTTTAATTTTTTTATGATATTCTTTCGGATTTAGTAATATTTAAATACTACGGATTTACGGTTTTAAGTAAATTAAAATCGGACATCTATATCATAAAAGTTTAAAATAAACTTTCCCAAAAGTTGTCTTTCTATTGCAGGTAGTATATAAGTCGGAACGAGCCGGATCGGGCGACTACATCATATAGCTCCAATAGGAACAATCGGAAAAAAAATATAAAAAAGAATTGTGGTTTTTAATTTTTTTATGATGTTCTTTCGGATTTAGTAATATTTAAATTTACGGTTTCAAGTAAATTAAAATCGGACATCTATATCATATGACTCCAATAAAAAATTTAAAAAAATATAAATAAAAAATTATTTACTATATCAGAATTACGCATTTAGCTTTGTCAAATTCGGACAACAGTATGATATAGCTGCGATAGAAACGATGGCAAAATACAGCGCAAAAGCGACATAGCTTCATTGCTCTGGAAATATAGGCTTGGAAATCGAAACGGACAGACGAATAGACGGACGGATAAACGGACAGACGTATATACTGACATCTCGACTCACCTGGAGATTCTGATCAAGAATATAAATAGTTTATGGGGTCGAAAATGTCTCCTTTAATGATTTGCAAACTTTTGGCTGAGATCTTAACAGCCTCGAAAAGGGTTTAACAACAAAATTGTTGTATGATAATTTGTACCTTTGCAATCAAAATTTGTGCAAGACAAAGTTAGGTAAAGTCGACTTGGGGAAGAATAACTGTATTGCTGCACTTGGGTCGCGATAAGGAGCTGATTAGCCGGCCAATCTGTCCCTGGCTGGGCTTATCAGCCGGCCTGATACCGCTCGGATGTTCAGACGTACCTTAAGATCCGGTTTGAGGGCGTAGGCGCACAGCTCGAAGCGCACCTGGTCGTTTCCCTTTCCGGTGGCTCCGTGGGCTAGATACTTGGCCCCACACTGGCGGGCTGCCTCCATTAGGGCCACACTGATGCAGGGCCTGGCCAGAGAAGTGCCCAGCAGATAGCGTTCCTCGTAGACGAGGCCCATCTGAATGGACGGCCAGATATAGTTTTCCACGAAGGACTGCTTCACATCGGCCACGATCACCTAAAAGTCAGATAGATAACCAAGTTACTGTACGTCTTTACAGTGGGTAATCAAAATAATTAAATTAAGTGCTGGTGTTGATAATATAAAGTTTAAGTTACAAATGAATGATATTTATTGAATTCAAATCCAGAAACGGAATACATTTATATTCGACATAAGCTCCTATTTTAAGTTTTTATTTTTATTAAAAAAAAATTGCTTGTCAATATGTAGATAGTATGTACATATGTATGTACATATTATATGTAAGTGCGTGTTTTCAACTTCTGCTCAACTAACCTTTTTAGCCCCTATTTTGAGCGCTTTCTCCTCGGCGGCGACAAAGTCCTCCTGCTGACCAACATCGGCTAAGACGCAGATGACCTCATACTGCTTGTCTAACAACCATTTAAGAATGCAGCTAGTGTCTAGGCCACCAGAATAGGCCAAAATTACTGTTTCTCCAGCCATATTTCACTGCTCTACGTCCGTTCGTTTCGATTGTGAACAAATACTGAACACTGGAGTTTTTAGCTGGAAGAGCTTGCACTAATCTCTGTGTAATCAAAACCCGCTTTTCAGTCCGCACGTGCAATACTCTCTATAGTTCGCTCAGATGATAAGACGGCCTTCCCGCCGCAGATAACAACAATATTAGCGTTCTGAAAGGTTTGTTAGTAACAATTATTGAAAAAAGTGACTTTTTCATAAACACCAATCAGTTTTTTACGAATTAAAGTATGAAAAATTAAATTTACAACTTCACAGCTTATACCATTTTATTCTTGAGAAAATTCTCCATATTACAAAAAAAAAGTTTTTGAAAATCGGACAATTACAAGTAAAGTTATTAACGGGCAAAGTCGAATGGGTGAAAAACACCCAGTGTGTGCGTTGTGTTAAAAAACGGAGGTGTGTGCGCTGAGGGTTAGGAACTACTAATAGTACATACATATGTAGTTTAAAAGCTTGGGTGTTTTCAACTCAATTAGACTCAAATCAAAAAAAATAATTTCAAAAAGTAAAATAAATTAATTTATCGAATTGGTGCTATATTCTTTATGAGTCAAACGGTGCTTAAATTATACGATACCCCTTTTAGAAGTTTGTAGGCCATTAATAAATTAAGATAGTGATAACAGGGGTTTCGCAGTTTAATAATGATTTCATATTTTTATTGATATGTCTAAAATATTCCAGTCGTACCTTTCCTATATAAATTTTTCGCAGACCGCTTGGCAGAAAATTTTGTACCAAAGATATTTCAAAATTTCAAAACGAAAAAAAAGATTACATTTCTGTTTAACCGCCGGTAAGCCCTTAATTTTTTTAAATGTTCAGTGAGAAGCGCACGCCAAAAGATTAAATTTTGTATTCTTTTCGCTAGGGTTCACCCAAAGTTTATTTCAGCACACTGACAACGCTATGAAATTTTGTGGTATTTTTTCGTCGATCTGAGTACCGAGGTGACAAAAAGGCTGACGAAAAGTGTACGCCAGCTTTTTCTCGCTCTCTCTCATGACTGGCCGAGTTTTCGTCGATCTGAGTACTAGGCTTTAATATTTTGGCAAAAGTCGATTGCAGGAGTTTACATGTGAGGACCAAATAACATTAAAACTATCTGTGGAGTCCTACCCACAATTGTGGGATTTTTCAAGTAAAAAACATTTGAATGCTACCTTTATAAAAAGAGCGTGGGAGGAAATAACCTGAGATATGGATAAAGATAGTAAGTCATAATTGTAAATTTTTAAATATCTCTTAACGTGGACATATACAATATTTATGTTTAGATTATAGTTGCAAGCTACCGTGTAAGTCGCTGCGGGACAGCTATAAATACCACCTAAAATGCAAGCGACCGAAGAGTGGACAGGCTGGAGGAGTGCCACTGGAGAAGCCAACGGGTGTTAATCTTTTGGGGTGCCTCTTGTCGGAGTGCTTCTTAGATCTAAATTGTAGGAAAAAAACAAATAAAAAACTTAAAAAAATTGCCTGTTAGAACTTAGTGCAGATATGAATTTTAAATTAGCAGAATTGTCTTGTCATGAAAGTTTATAATATCTTTTAAAGGCTCTTTCCCGCAAATACGATTTTTGGATCTTTTGAAAATGCAGTCACACTGGAAAGATTAAGGTTTTTAGTACTAGGCTTAAAAAAACATTTATGTGAAAAAATAAAAAAGTTTTAATAAATACGTTAATCCCTGTTAAGATGTGTATTAAATTAAATTAAACTAAATTATGCTCATTAATTATGTTCAAACTATTTTTGAGTAATAACATGTAAAAAAATGTTGCTTCTAAGGCCTAGTATCCACATCGACGAAAACCGTACGCCAGTCATGAGAGAGAGCAAGAGGCAAACAGCTGGCGTTCACTTTTCGTCGGGCCTTTTTTCACGTCGGTCCCCTGATCGACGAAAAAATACCAGAAAATTCCATAGCGTTGCCAGTCTGCGGAAATGAACTTTGGGTGAACCCTAGCGAAAAGATTAAAAAATTTAATCTTTTGGCGTGTGCTTCTCACTGAACATTATAAAGCCTAGTATCGAGATCGACAAACGATTATGCTAGCGTAAAAACTTTAACCAGTGTGACCAAAGTTTCGAGAGTTCATCAGATTTAAGCGTGCTACGGTCGTACTGTCAATCAGCTGGGTTTGTTGACAAGCAGTTAAAATTCAAATATCGTATTGGCGGGAAAGAGCCTTTAAATGATATTACCAAATACCTTGGCAAGACAAGTCTGCCGCTGTACAAAGATATTAAAAATCAATACAATTTAAATTTAACAGTTGTTTTTTTTAATTTACTGATAATTATTTGCCAATTTAAAGTTCATAGCTGCACTTTTATTGTGTTTTTTCGTACATTCTGGACCTAAAAAACATTTTGCTCTGACAAGAGGCACCCCAGATAGTATTAATGTTATTTTGTCCTCACATGTAAACACCTGCAATCGACTTTTGTGAGTTTTTGGAGTTTTTCCCTTCATTTCTTATAATGTTCAGTGAGAAGCGCACGCCAAAAGATTAAATTTTTTAATCTTTTCGCTAGGGTTCACCCAAAGACAGACTGGCAACGCTATGGAATTTTTGGTATTTTTTTCGTCGATCAGGAGACCGACGTGAAAAAAGGCCCGACGAAAAGTGAACGCCAGCTGTTTGCCTCTCGCTCTCTCTCATGACTGGCGTTCGGTTTTCGTCGATCAGGATACTAGGCTTAAGAAATGGAGGGAAAAAACTCAAAAAACTCACAAAAGTCGATTGCAGGTGTTTACATGTGAGGACAAAATAACATTAATATTATCTGGGGTGCCTCTTGTCAGAGCAAAATGTTTTTTAGGTCCAGAATGTACGAAAAAACACAATAAAAGTGCAGCTATGAACTTTAAATTAGCAAATAATTATCAGTAAATTAAAAAAATCAACTGTTAAATTTAAATTGTATTGTTTTTCAATTTCTTTGTACAGCGGCAGACTTGTCTTGCCAAGGTATTTGATAATATCTTTTAAAGGCTCTTTCCCGCAAATACGATATTTGAATTTTAACTGCTTGTCAACAAACCCAGCTGATTGACAGTACGACCGTAGCACGCTTAAATCTGATGAACTCTCAAAATTTTGGTCACACTCGAAAGATTAAAGTTTTTACGCTAGCGTAATCGGTTGTCGATCTGGATACTAGGCTTAAATGTTTTACTTTTTATGCTTTGTGTCCACTAAAAGGCAACATATAAATTTATTAATAATGTTTTTTTTGGTGTCTTGAATAAAAAATATCCTTTTTGAGGAATTTTAAAAACTTTCATATGAAAATATCCTTAACATTTTCATTAACCTTTCATATGAAAACATCTTTAACATGTTCATTAAACTATATTTCAAATTGGCTTACCATAAAATGGTATTCAAAATACAAAAAATATATTAACAAGTGGTAGTTTTTTTCCCAAAAACCCTTTCAAAGCTCTAATTTGTAATTATGCCCTCTTCCCACAGAGATCCAGTTACTGATCCAGATCAGTTAGCAAGTGATCTACGCGAACAACCAAATCGAACTAATCTGTCTGCAGATTTTTGCCAGCCTGCAGAAAAAATATGAACCGCTTTCGCCTAATATTGTCTAACTGGTAACAAATCAAGTTCATTATATAGAGGGCATTAGTTTTTGGCGTATTAAGCAGCTTGAATCGAAATACGTTTTTTCGACTAGTTAGAAAAGAGCGGCGCGGTGTAAAAAGGACATTAATGAGGCACTTAGAAGCACAATATTTGTAAATCATGGCCACACTGCCCTTCATAATCCATTTTTCTAATTCGTGGAATTTTATAGTGCGAGCTGGCTTAAATAAAACGAGTAAACTTTTAATGAACAAAAATGAATCGCAGTTTCAAATTGGGCATAAATAGTTGTTCTGATTCTGATGTACTTACTTCAAAAGCTAGGCGGAACTTTTGGTTTTCTCTTTTAAATGATGTATGTACATAGGGCCAAGAAAAAGCAAAACAATGTGAGCCTCAACCAAAAGATTTCAAATGAACTAATAGAGACCTTGCAACCGGAGTTTCCTTCCCAGTCAATAAAAATTCATATGTTTGGCTCGCGAATATTGGGCGTTGCCGGTGACGACTCCGATCTTGACATATACGTTGATATTGGTAAGAGCATTTTCTAGAAACCTGAAATACTCATAAACAATATTTTTTGGTGGCAGGCAATTGCAGCGGTAAATACAGCGATAACCCGACAAAAGAAGTTCTCGAACTGCAGATGGTCATAACCAAAGCCATTCAAAAGGATCCCTCAAAGTGGAACTTTTTGCAAACTTGCGAAGGCAGATGTCCTCTAGTCGTTGTCCGTCACAAGAACTCAAATATCCAGTGCGACATTAGCTTCTCGAACAGCATGACCTGTGGCCAGAACAAGCTGGTTAACTACATATTCGAACTGCAGCCAATCGGTGGGTGTTGTTGGTGACCCAAAAGTCACAAGTTAATGGTTACTATTTTCGCCAGCTCGCTACATGGTCGTCTATCTAAGGGGATGGGCTGAAAGACAGCAGGTTCACTCGGCTTTTCGCAGCCACTTGCTCGTCCTTATGGTAATATTCCTTCTGCAAGTGCGCGGGCATCTGCCAACCATCTACATGCTTCAAAATGGTCTGAAACCCGATGTTGGTCGTGAGTACATATTAACTCTTTGAGGTAGCAATAGAAATGTTTAATCTCTTGCCACTTTCCCTATTTAAAATAATTATCCCTTTCTATTACTGCCTCATAATCATTAAGCTATATCGTATATTTATTCAAGCCATTCGCAGCGTGGATAACTAAATTTTGTAATTTTAAGTTATTTCAATTGAAAATAGAGCAAGTTCCAATAAATGGAGACCAAGCTCGCAAAAAACTGGCCGACTTTTTCAGCTTCTATTCGACATTCAATTTTTCCAAGTTTGTTGTTTGTCCATATCTGGGAAAAAAAGTCTCGCGTAGCCAATTAAAATACGTGATGCCTCAAAGGTGAGTTAAAATAAGCATGAAATCAAGCTTAAAGCTACATAATTTCAGATATCGACAATTCGGAGACGGAAGACGCTTCCAAAATAAAGAAGTTGCCATTCAGGACCTAATTCACCTTAATTACAACAAAGGGGCATCCATCAACAAATCGATGTTGGACTGCTTTGTAGAGAAATGCTGCCTAGAATTACAAGGATTCTTTAAGCCATAACTGGTTCAATATTCAAACTCTAATAAATACTCCCACCCCAAACATTGTTATTTAATGATTTTCACCAAGACGTACGCGTCGATTATCGCGTGTATATGTCATAATCGAACCCAAACAGTCAAATATAGCTTCTGAAACTCCATGCTCAATCTGGCTAATTTAAAATATAATAAAACATAAAAATAAAGATTTAAGTCTGATTTACAATCGAAGCTTGGTAGTTCGAAATGTTCAAAACTTAGAATTTCAATGAAGCAGTTCTACCTCTTTAAGCCTCGAGAAGCCTATATGTACAAGGAGCTGCAAATCGAACAAAATGAAAAATATTTTGAATATTTTTTGAAATATTTCCAGCTGCAATTTAAAATTTTTAGGTACTTAGGTTTTTTTAACTGATGAGCTTGAGTCTTTTTTTGTAGCCACTTTAATGTATGTATGTACATATTAATTTGCCAAGCCTTTTTACGTTGTTGGTAATCCAACAAGTGCTAGGACAATCGGTACTCTACGTCATTTCGTGGACCGCCGTTCACAGCGTTTCAATAAAAAACTATCGATACACCAAAATTTGTTCGAGGCTTTATATACTGGTGTAATAAAAAAAATATATTAATTTTAATGAATATTATAGGAGGTATGCCAAATATGCTGTGACCCCACTGTATATACACAGCACAATAAATTTCCCAAGTTTACCACCATTTTTTTTGGCGGTATGGATGATAATATTGTAGTAATTTTAAGATTTCCAGCGCTGGTCACACTTAATCGTGTCTTGTGAAAAAATGCAATTACGCTGCGCTCCGACAAAAAAGACAACATTTTAGCCGCGTAAACATTGAAAGCCAATAAAAATGGAGATAGAATCTGACAACAGTGACGACGAGGGATCGATTGGCAATGGATTGGACTTGACTGGTATTCTCTTTGGCAACATCGACTCCGAGGGCAGATTGCTGGACGACGATGGCGAAGGACGCGGGGGCACTGGGTTCGATGCGGAGCTCCGGGAAAACATTGGATCCCTGTCCAAGTGAGTGAAGCTATCTGGAAGAGAGGTTCTTACGTATAACATATTGGTTAAGGCGTCAATCTACAAATCGAGGTTTATCTCTTCTTTAACTTGCCCAGCAGCCACAAGTGATCAGTTGCCTTTTTTCCTTACCTATTTATGAACTTAAAACACCAGGCTTATTTTTAGATTAAACTACATACATATGTTTTTTGTTAAATGGCATACACAATAACACAATGAATGATGATTTGAAACACTTAAAAGGACGTAAGCTTAATAAATAACTTCACGTAGTAAAATAGCAAAATTGATGTAGTCTCTATCTTATAAAAAAAATTGCATCTTTTCCCATCGATAACAAACTAATTAATATAAATCTCTTTCAGATTGGGCTTGGACTCAATGCTGCTTGAGGTTATTGACCGCAAGGAGGCCGAACCATTGTCCGAAGACGAGGATGAAGAGAAGTCTGAGGCAAGTGCCAGCGGAGGACTTAGTGTCTTCGACGCCCTCAAGGCGGGCGTAAAAAGTGACGAAAAGGAGGATGGTGCTGTAAGAGCTCAGGACGATGCCATCGACTACTCGGATATTACCGAGTTATCCGAGGATTGCCCACGCACTCCGCCGGAAGACACGTCCTCCTACGACGACCTAGAGGATGCCATTCCCGCCTCTAAAGTGGAGACCAAGTTAAGTAAGTAATGTCGGAAAACCAATAGCTCCATTTCCTGCAGAACAAGCAACGACAAAAATCCATAGCCTTACAAATTCAAATCAAATTCCAAATACAAATAAAACACAGTTTCTATGAAAAATATCATCTACGGTTAAACTTAACCTATAATCTTTCTATTTTTCGTACCACTATTACTAAAACACTGATATCTGAAGCTAAATCTTTATCTCAATCTTTACCTTTTATGCGTTGTACTCAGCTTTTGGGCAGTATTTGATATTTTACTGACGTGAATGTTAAATGCCGTTTTAGTTTTTCTTGTTTTTTTGATTTAAGCAATTAAAACTGCATTGTCAAATTGTCTGCCATAAGAATATGGGCCTACTTTTATTGCTAGCATAGTTGTTGACACTATTTGCAAAAGATTATTTTTCTTATGCGTCTAGGTATTTTCTGTCATTGACACTTACAAAATATTGGCCTTTTTAAACGAACAATCATAGAAAAAAACTACTTTTCTTTTCAAAAGTATATAAAACAATTAAGTTTAGTATCAAATCCACTTTATTCTTTTGTAGCGAAGGACGATAAAGAACTAATGCCACCACCCAGTGCTCCTATGCGATCGGGCACCGGCAGCGGGACTGATGAGCCTGGCAAATCAAATGATGCCACGAGTCCCAGTGGCGATTCCAAGTCCAACGATGCCAAGGGTAAACTTCTTTTATAAAAGTGGCTTAGGATGTTATATTTATTCAACTAATGCCTTCCAGATGCGGACCGCAAGCTGGACACACCGCTAGCCGACATACTGCCCTCAAAGTACCAAAATGTCGATGTGCGCGAGCTCTTCCCCGACTTCCGCCCTCAAAAGGTGCTGCGCTTCTCGCGTCTGTTTGGACCAGGCAAACCCACAAGTCTGCCCCAGATCTGGCGACACGTGCGCAAACGTCGTCGAAAGCGCAACCAATCCAGGGATCAGAAGGTAGGCATGTTAAACAATTATAAGATCTCAGGTTAAAAGGAATTTAATTTAATTATCGATAAGCCTCAGCTAGTTCTTCTCTTCATGTGAACCCTTATTGCCTTTCAGCTGACCAACACCGGTGGCTCTGATTCGCCGAGCGATACGGAGGAGCCTCGGAAGCGCGGCTTTAGTCTGCACTATGCCTCGGAGCCAACGCCGGCAGAGTGCATGTCCGACGATGAGGACAAACTGCTGGGTGACTTCAACAGCGAAGACGTGCGTCCCGAGGGACCGGAAAACGGGGAGAACAGCGACCAGAAACCAAAGGTGGCCGACTGGCGCTATGGACCGGCTCAGATTTGGTACGACATGTTGGAGGTGCCTGACTCCGGCGAGGGATTCAATTACGGCTTTAAGACAAAGGCGGCAACTTCCTCCTCCCAGCCGCAGATCAAGGAGGAGAATCATGAAAATAGTCCTGAGGGAGAGGACGAGGAGCCAAGTATTGCGGACGATGCCTTTCTAATGGTCTCCCAGCTGCACTGGGAAGACGACGTTGTCTGGGATGGCAACGACATTAAGGCCAAGGTGTTGCAGAAACTCAACTCGAAGACCAATGCGGCTGGATGGCTGCCCTCCAGTGGATCACGGACTGCCGGCGCCTTCAGCCAGCCGGGAAAAACCTCCCTGCCAGTGGGCAACAGCAGTGGTAGCTCCAAGCAGGGCTCGGCTGCATCTAGCAAGAAGGGCCAGCAAAAGTAAAATTTATTGTATACAATTACTCAGTGCTTCGGACTAATATTCCCCTCAATTTTAGTGCTCAAACGAAGCCAGTGGAGGCACCTGATGACACCTGGTACAGCCTGTTCCCGGTCGAGAACGAGGAGCTAATATACCACAAGTGGGAGGACGAGGTAATCTGGGATGCGCAGCAAATGAGTAAGGTTCCCAAGCCAAAGGTACTCACTTTGGATCCCAACGATGAGAACATAATCCTGGGCATACCGGACGACATCGATCCCTCTAAGATCAACAAGAGCACGGGACCTCCACCTAAAATCAAGATACCTCATCCGCACGTAAAGAAATCAAAAATCTTGCTTGGCAAGGCGGGCGTGATTAATGTACTGGCGGAGGATACGCCACCGCCGCCACCCAAAAGTCCCGACCGTGACCCCTTTAACATATCCAACGACACGTAAGACTCTTGAAGATTTTATTGAAGTATAAAGTAATATTTGATCCTTCTGCAGGTACTACACACCCAAGACAGAACCGACGCTGCGCCTTAAGGTGGGTGGTGGAAATCTCATCCAGCACTCGACTCCTGTGGTGGAATTGCGTGCCCCGTTCGTGCCTACGCACATGGGCCCAATGAAGCTTCGCTCCTTCCATCGTCCCCCGCTCAAGAAGTACTCACACGGACCGATGGCTCAGGTGACGCCCCATCAAGTCTTCCCACTGCTGAAGACCATCGCGAAAAAGGCCAAGCAGCGGGAGGTGGAGCGTATCGCCTCTGGCGGCGGAGACGTCTTCTTCATGCGCAACCCGGAGGACCTGAGTGGCAAGGATGGAGATATTGTGCTGGCTGAGTTCTGTGAGGAGCACCCGCCGCTTATGAACCAAGTTGGTATGTGCTCCAAGATCAAAAACTACTACAAGCGCAAAGCGGAGAAGGACAGCGGCCCACAGGATTATGTCTACGGAGAGGTGGCCTTCGCGCACACCAGTCCATTTCTGGGCATTTTACATCCGGGACAGTGCATCCAGGCGATTGAGAACAATATGTACCGGGCGCCCATTTATCCGCACAAGATGGCCCACAACGATTTCCTCGTGATTCGCACCCGGAACAGCTACTGGATCCGATCGGTAAACTCGATCTTTACGGTGGGCCAGGAGTGTCCGCTGTACGAGGTTCCGGGTCCGAACTCCAAGCGTGCTAACAACTTCACGCGCGACTTTCTGCAGGTAGGTGCTGAGACTCTAACTATCATTCACAAGTTTATATTTTATTTGTATCATCAGGTCTTCATCTACCGCTTGTTCTGGAAGAGTCGCGACAATCCGCGGCGCATTCGGATGGACGACATAAAGCGGGCTTTTCCCGCCCATTCCGAGAGCAGCATCCGCAAGCGGCTGAAGCAGTGCGCCGACTTCAAGCGCACGGGCATGGACTCCAATTGGTGGGTGATCAAGCCGGAGTTTCGACTGCCCTCCGAGGAGGAGATCCGGGCTATGGTCTCGCCGGAGCAGTGCTGTGCCTATTTCAGTATGATCGCGGCAGAACAGCGCCTCAAGGTGAGTGCTTTAGTATAACTTTCTGTATTGTTTTTATTAATAATGCCGAATACATAGGCATTTATTTATATATACACATCTAAAAAAACCTATTTCCTAGCACTGTTTGCAGTTGGTCCAGTTTAAATGAATTGAACTCATTGAGAAAGGAACAAATTATTTTAAATGCAGATATTGCATCTATTTTCAGGACGCAGGCTACGGAGAGAAGTTTTTGTTCGCCCCACAAGAGGATGACGACGAGGAGGCGCAACTGAAACTTGACGACGAAGTAAAGGTGGCGCCCTGGAATACAACTCGTGCATACATCCAAGCCATGCGTGGAAAGTGTTTGCTCCAGCTAAGTGGTCCCGCAGATCCCACTGGCTGTGGAGAGGGATTCTCCTATGTTCGCGTACCGAACAAGCCCACGGTAAAGTGACTGTAAACGTCAATAATATGGCCATTATTAATATTTGTTTTCCCTTTCGGTGCACAGCAAACCAAGGAAGAGCAAGAGTCGCAGCCAAAGCGGTCGGTCACAGGAACGGATGCGGATCTGCGTCGATTGCCTCTCCAGCGTGCAAAAGAGCTTTTGCGCCAGTTCAAGGTGCCCGAGGAAGAGATCAAGAAACTTTCCCGCTGGGAGGTCATTGACGTGGTGCGCACACTGTCCACGGAGAAAGCAAAAGCAGGTGAGGAGGGAATGGATAAGTTCTCTCGTGGCAACAGATTCTCCATTGCTGAGCACCAGGAGCGTTACAAGGAAGAGTGCCAGCGTATCTTCGACCTGCAGAACCGAGTGCTCGCCAGCTCGGAAGTGCTATCCACCGACGAAGCGGAGTCCTCAGCCTCCGAGGAGTCGGACCTCGAAGAACTGGGCAAGAACCTAGAAAATATGCTGTCCAACAAAAAGACCTCGACGCAGTTGTCGATGGAGCGTGAGGAGCTCGAGCGCCAGGAGTTGCTCCGTCAGCTGGACGAAGAGCACGGCGGACCGAGCGGCAGTGGAGGCGCCAAGGGAGCCAAAGGCAAGGAGGACGCCGGTCAGCAAATGCTGGCGACCAGTAACCAGGGCAGGATTCTTCGCATCACGCGTACCTTCAGGGGCAACGACGGTAAGGAGTATACCCGCGTGGAGACCGTGCGGCGGCAGCCGGTGATCGATGCCTACATCAAGATTCGCACCACCAAGGACGAGCAGTTCATCAAGCAGTTCGCCACGCTAGACGAGCAGCAGAAGGAGGAGATGAAACGTGAGAAGAGGCGCATTCAGGAACAGCTGCGTCGCATCAAGCGCAACCAGGAGCGCGAACGCCTAGCGCAGCTAGCTCAGAACCAGAAGCTACAGCCAGGTGGCATGCCCACATCGTTGGGCGATCCCAAGAGCTCGGGCGGCCACTCACATAAGGAGCGTGATAGTGGCTACAAGGAAGTCAGTCCTTCTCGCAAGAAGTTCAAGCTCAAGCCGGACCTGAAGCTGAAGTGCGGCGCCTGTGGGCAAGTGGGTCACATGCGCACGAACAAGGCCTGTCCGCTGTACACGGGCATGCAGAGCAGTCTGTCCCAGTCGAATCCCTCGTTGGCCGACGATTTGGACGAACAGAGCGAAAAGGAGATGACCATGGACGACGACGATCTGGTGAATGTCGATGGCACCAAGGTGACACTGAGTAGCAAGGTGCTCAAGCGGCATGGCGGCGATGACGGCAAGCGACGCAGTGGCTCCAGCTCGGGTCTTACCTTAAAGGTTCCCCGGGATGCGATGGGAAAGAAGAAACGCAGAGTGGGTGGCGACCTCCATTGCGACTACCTTCAGCGTCACAACAAGACAGCCAATCGGAGACGCACTGATCCCGTGGTGGTGCTGTCTTCTATTTTGGAGCTCATCCTCAACGAACTGCGCTCCATGCCGGATGTCTCGCCATTCCTCTTCCCTGTGAATGCGAAGCGGGTGCCCGACTACTATCGCGTGGTGACCAAGCCCATGGATCTGCAGACGATGAGGGAGTATATTCGTCAGAGACGCTATACCAGTCGAGAGATGTTCCTAGAAGATCTAAAGCAAATCGTAGACAATTCGCTGATCTACAATGGATCGCAAAGTGCCTACACCGTGGCCGCCCAGCGCATGTTCTCTAGCTGCTTTGAGTTGCTAGCCGAACGGGAGGATAAGCTAATGCGCCTAGAGAAGGCCATAAACCCGCTCTTGGACGACGACGACCAAGTGGCGCTCTCTTTCATTTTCGACAAGCTGCACACACAGATCAAACAGCTAACCGAGAGCTGGCCTTTCCTTAAGCCAGTCAACAAGAAACAGGTGAAAGACTATTACACAGTCATAAAGCGACCCATGGACCTCGAAACTATCGGCAAGAACATTGAAGGTGAGTCGATCTTTTCAATCAATCTTTTATTTTATTATACAAAATTAAGCGAAAGTCATCAATATATTTTTGCTTTGATCGTACTATAAATTCCATTCGAGCTTAAAAACAATCATTAGCAAAAAAAAGTTCAAATTAAAATAGTAAATAACAACATTTCAAAATAAATGGATAATAAAATAGAATAGTAGTAACGCAAAGATTTTAAGCTCCAGTTTTAATAAATGGAAAAAATTTGAAAAAAAAAACTGTTTGGAAAGGGTTTATATTTTGGTACTAAAATGCTTTTATTGAAGAACTACAGACGTATCTTGATTGATTAAAAAAACCTTTTTGGAAAGTCCTCTAAATTTCGGTACTAAAATGCTTTTAGTATCGTATTAAAAAAATTGTTTTGCTAGCCTATATTTTCTTCATTGCCCCATCCACTTTACCGTCAGTTCTACTCAGGCGAATGCCTTTAAAGACTTTAACTCAATTAAAAAAGATGCGAATCTAAAATATTTATTTCTTACGTGTACTTATCATACTATTTAATCTAGCTCATCGCTATCACAGTCGAGCCGAGTATCTGGGTGACATCGAATTGATTGCCACCAACTGTGAACAGTACAATGGCAGCGATACCCGCTACACCAAGTTCGCCAAGAAGATACTGGAATACGCGCAATTCCAGTTGGTAGAGGTATGTTGAGCATATTAAATACTCATCAGTTGAGCTCATATTATTATTCTACTCTAGTTCACGGATCACTGCTCTCAGTTGGAGGATAATATAGCCAAGACCCAGGAGCGCGCTAGGGAGAATGCACCCGAGTTCGATGAAGCCTGGGGCAATGATGACTACAACTTTGACCGAGGCAGTCGGGCCAGCTCCCCAGGCGATGACTACATCGATGTGGAGGGCCATGTAGGACATGCTTCCTCATCGAACTCCATCCATCGCGGTATGGGTGCGGAGATGGGTATGTCCCATCCAGCACCCTCATCGCGGAAGCCTCCACCTCCTGGTCCCGGGGAAGTGAAGCGCGGAAGGGGAAGACCTCGCAAGCAACGCGATCCCGTGGAGGAGGGTAAGTGGGCCAGGGTCTGTTTCCTTCTTTTAAATTCGCCTGATCGGTCTAGGATCTGTGGCACTATCTCTACAATTGCATACATATACATTTCTACATTTACTGTCTTTTCTGGACTAAAGAACTATTGGTATTGATCACGCTTCCTCCTACATTTCGAAATCAGTAATTTATAAGCATTTTATACAAAATTTGCATATGGCAAACCCTCTGGTTACGGTTGACACGGATCCGAATGGATCCATATGCTTATACTAATCCCAGACTATTACTCCAATTTAAGTGTAGTAAAATTGGATTTGTGAATGAATGATGTTAATACAAAATCTGATTCATTGTATAGACTTCGTGTAGATATTGAGCAAATATTACCATAGAAATCATCAGAATGCATGAACCTAAATTTATAGTGAGCCCAAACCAATTTGAATTGATATATCTAATTAAAATTAAGTAAGTGATATATATTTTTGTCACCCTATCAGGCAATAGAAAACGTATTTAAATATAAATATATTTGTTCTAATATATATATTTTTACTTCAGAAATAATTTTTTTAACTTTAGAGTGCGAGAGTTGGATTTAACTGCAAAAAAATATTATTTTTAAATTTAAAATGTTCTTGAATATGCCTAAGCTTATTTCAGGGATAATATGAATATTGAACTAATTACCAGTTTGTATTCGACCGTTTATATAGAACGAGATTTTGTAGATACCCAGATTTTAAGCCAGACGAAGAACTTGTGTGTTTATTTCTGGCCAAACGCACTTTGCTTAGCGGGAATCCCAATTAAGTCAAGCCTTATACACGAACAAATGAAAAAGACTGAAAATCCTGATACTGTTGCCACATACGAACTGCAAAAACTTTTACCTTTTTCTAGTCAAATCCCAGAATCCGGTTAAGCGTGGTCGGGGGCGTCCGAGGAAGGACAGCCTTGCCTCAAACATGAGTCAGACGCAAGCTTACTTCCTGGATGAAGGTAAGCCTCTAATCGCCGACTAATCGGAACTAAGCCAGTGGGCCACCAAACAAACACTTGCATTAATTGTTTAATACACATGAAATCCAAAATTGATTGACACCCCAACAGCTTTTTCACACGCACCTCATTTTCGGTTTGGATCTATTAGCTTAGATTAACTTTAGTGCTAACCTTAGATACTTGACTTATTAGCAGTTGTTTTGCATGTCTTATAGATTTAAATTTGATTTTACCTTTTACAAATTTTAAATGTAAATGACATTTTATTTCAGTTGTTGGTAATGCACAATCCACAAATATTGGAATTTTTATTAAAATTATGTTGCTTTCCATTAGACCTGCAATGTTCGACGGACGACGAGGATGATGATGAGGAGGAGGACTTCCAGGAGGTCTCAGAAGACGAGAACAATGCAGCCAGCATTTTGGATCAGGGCGAACGCATTCATGCCCCCGCCGAAGGCATGGATGGCATGTTCGATCCCAAAAACATTAAGACGGAGATCGACATCGAGGCTCAGCAGATGGCAGGTGGGTACATCCAGCCAAAGGCCTGTTATTTCTGGCAGGGTCTTTATATAATAATTGTTCTTGGTAATTTAAGCATTCTAATTATAAAATTGCGTATCGGGAGTTAGTAGATCGAGCAAAGGTTATGAAAATGGTTTGATGAAAAATATTGCCGAAATTTTTAGACAAATAATTGTTTAATAAAAATAATTTAATTTAATTCAGTAATAAACAATCTTCAACTATTGTATTTACTAGTCTGCATATGGAAAAACCGAAGTGTTTTTCAACAGACAAAACACTGAAACTTTCACACACTAATAGAAGCGTTAACGACAGAACTCCATCTTTGAAAAAACCAATGAAGTTTAGCAACTCACAATTGCAAAAAAGCTTCTCTGATCGTAACATGGAGGAGTTTCTGGTGCTCGGCTTCTATCCCCGTAGATAGCTGATGAGTCTGAGGTGACGTGCAGACAAAACCAGCTAGTCCTATCATAGTCGGGTTCAATCCCCAGTGAGGGCAAGTGAAAGTTAAGTGGAAAAAACGTTGTGTTATAGAAGAAATAAAAATATAACCAACGTGTGACCTCCAGTAATCCATTAGCTTCCATTAATAATTTAAACAATTAAAACCCATTTAATATTATAACTTATTTTTTTGTGGGTTCTTAGGTAAAGTCAGGTGGTGGAATCGCCCCGATTTGTCTTAAGAAAATGATTTTTTATTCCATTTCTAAATTTAATTCATAACTGAAAAATAATTTATAATCAATGATTACAAAATACTGTAAGTATTTGTGGAAGCGATATTAGATATTCTTAATCCCCAGGATAAATAACCCAATTCTTTAACAAAGTGTTAATAAATATAGTAGGTTTTATAACAAAACTTTTATTTATTACGGTTTTTGGTCCCTGTTTCAAAGCTGTATACTAATCTGAAAACCATTTTCAATCGCTGACTTTGTTTGGATTTTGTTTCTGTTTCTGATTTTACCCAAATCGCCTAAGCAGAGGAGCCGGTCGGCGAGGATGACAGCCAGCAAGTGGCAGAAGCAATGGTGCAGTTGAGTGGCGTGGGCGCTGGCTACTATGCTCAACAGCAGCAAGGTCTTTATTATCCTTACTAAGTGTTTGTGTTGTGCCCTCTCGATGTCCATCTTCCTACCCCACCTTAATTCCTTAATTGATTCGCCCTTTAAATACGCTCTGACTGATCAGAATTCTCAAAATATTTCAGATGAGTCCATGGATGTAGACCCCAACTACGACCCGTCCGACTTCCTGGCCATGCACAAGCCGCGCCAGAATCTCGGGGAGCCCAGCAGCTTGCAGGGCGCATTTACCAATTTCCTCTCCCATGTTCAGGATGATAATGGGCCGTACAATCCGCCCGAAGCCAGCACAAGTGCAGCAGCCGCTTCAGCAATGGGAATGGGTCTTTCGTCCCACGAGGATGATTCCATGGCTTTGCAAATGCCACAGGAAATGCCTGCCAATAACTTGAACAACGGCATGGGCATAGTCGATGACCTGGATATTTCGGAGAGCGACGAGGAGGACGATGGTTCCCGAGTACGGATTAAGAAGGAGGTTTTCGACGACGGTGACTACGCCTTACAGCACCATCAGCAAATGGGGCAGCCATCACAGTCGCAGATCTACATGGTGGATTCGTCCAACGAGCCCACGAACCTCGACTACCAGCCGCCTCCGCACTTGCTGGAAGTGCAGGGGATGGAACAGATGCATCACCAAGTGATGCAGCAGCAGGCGATGTCTCAACTGCAACCAGAGCAATTGCAGCAGCAACAGACACCGCAGGGAGACAATGATTATGCCTGGACTTTCTAATGCTTAAGTTTCATTTATAATTATTGTTAGTTGTAAGAAGCAAAAAAACAGTTCCATTAGGCAAAAGCCTCTATATAAATAATAATTTTTCTACCGCTTAAAAGATGATCTGATCATTGGTTATTTGATTTGACTTAAAAGTCCATTTGCGTAGAAACAGACGGACAGACGGACATGCTTATATCAACTCAGGAGGTGATCCTGATCAAGAATATATATACTTTATAGGGTCGGAGATGTCTCCATTACTGCGTTGCACACTTTTGACCAAAATTATAATACCCTCTGCAAGGGTATAATAAAATCCAATTTAAGCAAATTTTTTGATTTGTTTATCTTTACCTTTATCGGTTTTTATACCCTTGCAGAGGGTATTATAATTTAAGTCAAAAGTTTGCAACGCAGTGAAGGAAACATTTTCGACCCTATAAAGTATATATTCTTGATCAGCATCACCAGGAGAGTCGGTCTAGCCATGTCCGTCCGTCCGTCCGTTTCTACGCAAACTAGTCCCTCAGTTTAAAAGCTGTCTGCTCGAAACTTTCCCAAAAGTTGTCTTTCTATTGCAGGTAGTATATAAGTCGGATCGAGCGGTAACGGGGGCTCCCATAGAAACAATCCGAAAAAAAAATTCATAAAAATTATAACTTTGTTGTTTTAATTTTTTTTTTGTTGTTCTATGGGATTTGGTAATATTTAAATATTATGGAAATACGGTTTTAATAAAATTTAAATCGGACAAATGCAGCGCAAAATCGACATAGCTTCATTGTTTTTAGTAATTTAAATCGCAATGTAGTCGTTTTGTAATAACTGCAAGTGTAAGTATATAAACTTCAGCTTGCCGAAGTTTGGTTCCTTTCTTGTTATACCCTTGCAGAGCGTATTATAATTTTGGTCAAAAGTGTGCAACGCAGTGAAGGAGACATCTCCGACCCTATAAAGTATATATATTCTTGATCAGGATAACCTCCTGAGTTGATATAAGCATGTCCGTCTGTCCGTCTGTCTGTCCGTCTGTCTGTTTCTACGCGAACTAGTCTCTCAGTTTTAAAGATATCGAATTGAAACTTTGCACACACCCTTTGCACGCAGTATATAAGTCGGAACGGCCGGGATCGGCCGACTATATCCTATAGCTGCCATATAACTGATTGATCGGAAATGCCATAACTTTGGTGTTTGTTAAGTTAGGAAGTTGGGATTTCCTATGGGTTTTATATTTGGCCAATTTATCCGACCTACCAAATTTCATAAGGATCGGCCGACTATATCCTATAGCTGCCATATAACTGATTGATCGGAAATGCCATAACTTTGGTGTTTGTAAAGTTAGGAAGTTGGGAATTTCTATGGGTTTTATATTTGGCCAATCAATCTGACCTACCAAATTTCATTAGGATCGACCGACTATATCATATAGCCACCATATAACTGATTGATCGGAAATGCCATAACTTTGGTGTTTGTAAAGTTAGGAAGTTAGGATTTTCTATGGGTTTTATATTTGGCCAATCAATCTGACCTACTAAATTTCATAAGGATCGGCCGACTATATCCTATAGCTGCCATATAACTGAAGCATCATATGAATAATTTTGGAGAATATAATTTACAGAATATTCTGCAAAGGTATTTCAACTTCGGCTCCGCCCGAAGTTAGCTTTCCTTTCTTGTTTTTATTTTATTTTTAAATTAAATATGTTTTGAGAAGGTAAGTAAATACAGTGTTAGCTTCCCAATGCCGGAAAATTAAATATTTTTTTTATTGTGAAATAAAGCACACACAGCTAGCTTAAGCTATTGATTGTGCATTTGAACCCCCACAAAAACCATTTGCTTAGGAGCTTGCAGTTCCAGGCCGGACTGCCAATCATTTAATGTGTGATAGCTCGGTTCACAGTTAACGTGATAACGTAAATCTTAGCTTAACTTGCGTGTCACAGTCGTCGTCTCCTTTTCGCCTCCTCCTCGGCGGCATGACGCCACCTCCAGCCTCATCCACCGCTCCACCCATGCGCCCTATTGCTTTGAGAATTGTCGGGTTGCACTCGAGTGAGTAAGTGATGCCTCATGGCCTGCGAGAGTTCCGCAGTGCGGATCTTACAGCAGCTTCAAGTGGCCGGTGACCCGGTCGATGTCCACGGCAGCTGCTGGACCCACGGCCAGCACAGTCTTGGAGTTCGCCTCGATCTGGGTGCGACCCGCGTCGCGGATGAGGCACGTGTTCAGCTGCTGGCGCTCGGCGGCCTTCTTGATGGCCATTAGCTCCGCCTCGCTCTCCACCCGCACGGCGATCTTGGCGCATCCACAGTTTTCCCACGCCCTCAGCAAGCGGGGCGTCCTGGCCACCGCCCGTTGGTAAGCGCCCACCGCTCCGTGGCCGCATTGGGCGGCAATCTTTCCCTTGCCCATCTTCAGGTCGTTGCGCACCACCAGAACCATCTTAAAGTTTTCGTTGAAGCCTCCGTAGCCCTAAGAAAATTGATAAATCAGTCAGTATTTCATGTCGTAAAAGACTTAAATAATTTATCAGCAGAATATTACCTATGTATATCACCTAAAAAATAGACCAGCGTAAGTCAAATACTTTTAAAAAATGTATCTCTTCAGAAATGTATCTCACCAATTTTAATCAGTTGAATTTATTGGAAAATTGTTATTTTAATCATTATAAATTAAGGAAAATATCCATTAATATGTAACACATTTTTTAGTATGGTTTAGAAACGACATTAGAGCTTTTACTCTATTTTTGAACTATAATTAAAATTAAATTTAACTTGCTGAACCAATATAATATTACATTCAAAATCTTCGGAATACCAATTCTAGAAGTCCTGATAAAATAGTCCTAATAGCCTGAAATCGCACTGCTAATTTTGCGACCATGAGTGTGGGTGCGATTTATTGCATTTGTGATACCAGTAAAAAGTACAGAGTCCCCGCAATGCAGCGATTTAGACCTCTTGAATACCTTCTCTTGGCAACAGATGGATCCTTTGCTCACCTTATCCGAAACTGGAGCCTCGGAAGCACTGGACAACGAGGATCCGGCCAATGAAGAGGCCGCCGCTCCTTCGTCAGCGGACGAATCCTTGGCGTCGCCGCGCTTCAGGGCATACCGGTAGCCCACGAAGAAGGACAGCATCACAGCCAGGCCATTGATAATCTGCGTTGAGTCCAGCAGCTTGTCACCCATGTTGCTCCGTTTGTTTTATTTCCTAAAAATATTTCGCGAAAAAACGCAACCGATGGCGCTCACTTCACGTTTCCGGGTGCGGTCACACCAAGTGCGGATTTCAACGGCTCCACTATGGTCTGACTAATGCAGATGGCTCACCTAGTTATCAATTGCGTTGTCTGGCAATACTGGCGAACGAAGGGGTATTCACTCAAAAAACAATCCAACAAGTTAAATCATTATATTTTCAAATATAAGCTTCATAAATTAATGAGAAAAGGTCGTTTATATGAATAATATTTTTCAGTACATTTTCGGATTTCAAGTAAACTTATTTTTAAATTAGTTTTATGTAATGTGTTTACCTTTAGGTCATTAGAACATCCCTTAATTAATGTTGTTATGCATATGAGACCCAGTGTTAAATTAATATATTTTCCCTAAAAATCGATTCACTGTATAAATTTAATATAATAGGAATGAAATTTTTCATTTAAAATGCTAAAATTATTTGCTGTCTTTAAATTATTTAAGCTACAATTCCCGCGAAAATACTACTCGTAGGAGATGTATTCATATATAGTAAAAATTATAAAAATGTTTATTAAAATTATGTTTTTAAACTGAGTTTAAAAGCAATCTTATCGTTTTGAAAATGTATTAAAATCTTAATCTACAAAATTTATGACCTAGATTTGTTATTTGATGTTTATTTTTAAACAGTCTTTAAATATTGATGAACTTGAATAAGATAGTCTTTGGAAAAATAGATTGATTACCAAGAGTCGAAGGGTTTTTCTAAGTTTTTTATCGATATTATTATTCAACTAATAAAAATTATACACTAGTAAAAACAACGAGAAAATTAGAAACACAAAAGCGGAAAACTCAAAGGTCACGACAGTGTAGTCGAATCTCAGTGCTACAGAATCGCGCTCTTTCAGTCTAGTTATATTTGGCATTTACTATGCGCTGGCCGACGGCCACACCGCCACATACGTGTCTGTAATTTTCTGTCTTCGTGGACGAAGCCGAAGAGTTTTGTTAAGGGCCCGTTTATTTGCATTTAGCTAGGTTAATATCCTCTCCAAGGATCCCAAACACACAGCCGCAGCCATGGGCGTAGCCAGCATGTTGCAGATCGACGAGATGCTGGGCGACTTCAACAGAATGAACAAGCGTCAGGTGAGCGGCGCCGCATTTCCGGGCTTAGGTACATATGTAGCTGGCATCCTGATCCATATTGTCCATTATCCCCCATCAGTCGCTGTACCAGGTGCTGAGCTTCGCGATGATCGTCTCCTCGGCGCTGATGATCTGGAAGGGCCTGATGGTTGTCACCGGCAGCGAGTCCCCGATTGTGGTGGTACTCAGCGGGAGCATGGAGCCGGCTTTCCACCGCGGCGACCTCCTCTTCCTCACCAACTACAAGGAGGAGCCGGTGCGCGTCGGTGAGATCGTCGTCTTCAAGGTGGAGGGCAGGGACATACCCATAGTGCATCGCGTCATTAAGCTGCACGAGAAGTGAGTGTCTTATGTCTGAGGGGAAGTGTTTTTTAACTTGGTCTTAAAATAGGTGGATAAATATTCTTTGAAAGTTAGTTCAGAGACTTAGTAGTCCAGTCAAAGAGTAATCTGCTTATTTTGTCTCAAATTGTATATCTGTACATGAGTTGCCTGAGGAGCTCAATTAGACCGGGATTTCTGATCCGTGTGTGAGCTCTTGTTTCCGAGCCATTTTTTATGTGTAAAAAGTAAAACTTGCGGCAGGGTATGACCAAACAGTAAAGGCAGGATTCGTTAGGGTGTTTTATTTCTTTGCTTACAAAAACTAAGAAGGTTGAGGTAGGACCATACCCTCTATGCGCCGGTTTAAGAAATTAATTTGAACGATAAAATTGTGGCGTGGCAATCATATAGCAATGATATTCAGATCGGGCTTAGACTTATTTCTAATATTTGTTGCTTTAAACCCTCTTGATTAGCAACATCTGAAGATTTATGTATTTACATATTTTGTGTACTTACCAGTTTAAGCAGTCATGTTCAAACTTTTTATTAAAATTGAACCACTAATCAATGTTGAACACGCCAAAGTCAATATGCTTAGATCACTTGTTATATATTCTTGATCAGGATCGCGTCCTGAGTTGATATAAGCATGTCCGTCTGTCTGTTTCTACGCTAACTAGTCTATCAGTTTTAAAGAAATCGTATTGAAACCTTGCACACACCCTTCGTTTCCTTGCACGCAGTATATAAGTCGGAACGGTCGGGATCGGCCGACTATATCCTATAGCTGCCATATAACTGATTGCTCGGAAATGCCATAACTTTGGTGTTTGTAAAGTTAGGAAGTTGGGATTTTCTATGGGTTTTTTGGTCAATCAATCCGACCTACTTAATTTCATAAGGATCGGCCGACTATATCCTATAGCCGCCACATAACTGAAGCATCATATGAATAATTTTGGAGAATATAATTTACAGAATATTCTGCAAGGTTATATAAACTTCGGCTCCGCCCGAAGTTAGCTTTCCTTTCTTGTTAAATCTTATTTATTATGGAAATTGGCAAGAATAGTATTGGTAATTTTACTTATTAAAGTCTTATAGGAGAAAATATTTTATTGGATTAATAAATTATATTTATTTGTAAAGAAAAAATTAATATAATTTTAACAATTAATCTATGCGAAATTAACTTTTTTGTGGAAGATAGGGTTTTGTTTATAATACTCAGCACTAACCTAATAGCTTCAGGTTAATTTTTTTTTAAAATCATTTAGGTTTTTTGGTTTTAAAAAAATAGACTGTTAGCTTTCGCACCTGTGCTGTAAATGTATATCAGTTTGTACTAATCCACACCTCTCTTGACAGGGAGGACGGCTCCGTCAAGTTCCTGACCAAGGGTGACAACAACAACGTGGACGATCGGGGTCTATATGCGCCCAATCAGCTGTGGTTGACCAAAAAGGATATTGTGGGCCGGGCCAGGGGCTTCCTGCCCTACGTGGGCATCATCACGATCTTCATGAATGAATATCCCAAGGTTAAGGTAAGTCGTGCGACTTCATCAGCGTTATTTCCCATACTAATAATGCCCTTAATTCCCCTGTCTTTCCAGTGGGCCATCCTCTCCATTCTGGCTATTTTCGTACTGCTGCATCGGGAATAGATGAGTTTGCTCTTATTTTGTAGGTTCAATTTATAAGTAGGAAGTGCACAATCTCGAGCCTGTCTGCATTTTCGATTTCCTTACCATCCCGAACAGAAAGACCTTTGTGCGGAGCTGAGTTTCAATAAAGATACAAGTAACAATTTTTAATATTTCAAGTTCTTTTCGAAGGCGAGGAGCTGCTGCTTGAGGGCAGCACCCCAGTGGTACTTGTGTGCTCCATTTTGGGACACAATTCGGTGGCAAGGAATGAGGATGGCTACCTCGTTTTTGGCCACGGCGTTGGCCACTGCCCTGATAGCTTTGGGACAGCCAATGCGATCTGCCAGTTGGGAATAGGTGTATGTCTCGGCACTTTTCAGATCCACAAGAGCTGACCACACGGACTTCTGAAATTCGGTGCCCAGGATGGCGATTGGAACCACCTCCGAGTTCTCCTTGTCGCCCTCAAAAAGTTTTTTCGCGACCAGCTGTACGGTAGCGTTGTCCTTTTGGAGGAAAGATTTCGGCCACCGTTGCCGCACTTCGTCATAGGTTTTTGCGACATCCTTATCCACAAAGTGAAGTAAGCAAACTGCGACTTGGTCTTTCGAATCCACTGTGAATGGATTAATAACGCCCATCATCATCCGGCCGTATTTGGTTTCCAGGTAGGAGAAGCTGATGATCTCCGGAGGACTCTCAATGGGAATCAATCGGATCTGGGGGTTCTGAGAAAACCACATCGCCATTTGAGTTTAAACTTAATTTTAAAATATCTTGAAAGAGGATGGACAGTGTGACCACAGCTGCGTCGGCAAAACGTCTAATTTAGGGTATGAAAATGATGGTTGCCAGATCTATTATATTTTGTATTAAAAAACAGTTGAAATATATTTGTATACATTTTTTATTTTATAAGAATAAATGAGTTGGAACATAATATCTTGGAATCTTGTGTAAAATAAATTACCTAATAACTTGCGAAACTTCTTTTGAAATTATTTCATGTGTCGTTTGCTAAACATTTTTTTAACTGTTTTTTTTTGTAAGAAATTAAAAATTAAGTAACATACAAGATTGTGAGGTTGTGATAATAAAATTTATTTGAGATTGTGATTTAAACATTTATTAGTTGTTTTAAACAAAGCGAAATTCTGATTTAATAAAGGTGGTCGGTTCGTAGCAGGACAAAAGCATGTACAACAAGAAAGGAAAGCTAACTTCGGGCGGAGCCGAAGTTTATATACCCTTGCAGAATATTCTGAAAATTATATTCTCCAAAATTATTCATATGATGCATTATAACACTCATAAAAAATCCCAACTTCCTAACTTCAAAAACACCAAAGTTATGGCATATCCAATCGTTCAGTTACATGGCAGCTATAGGATATTATCGGCTGATCCTTATGAAATTTTGGAGGTCAGATTGATTGGCCAAATATAAAACCCATAGAAAATCCCAACTTCCTAACTTTACAAACACCAAAGTTATGGCATTTCCGATCAATCAGTTATATGGCGGCTATAGGATATAGTCGGCCGATCCTTATGAAATTTGGTAGGTCAGATTGATTGGCCAAATATAAAACCCATAGAAATTCCCAACTTCCTAACTTTACAAACACCAAAGTTATGGCATTTCCGATCAATCAGTTATATGGCAGCTATAGGATATAGTCGGCCGATCCTTATGAAATTTGGTAGGTCGGATAAATTGGCCAAATATAAAACCCATAGGAAATCCCAACTTCCTAACTTAACAAACACCAAAGTTATGGCATTTCCGATCAATCAGTTATATGGCAGCTATAGGATATAGTCGGCCGATCCCGGCCGTTCCGACTTATATACTGCGTGCAAAGGGTGTGTGCAAAGTTTCAATTCGATATCTTTAAAACTGAGAGACTAGTTCGCGTAGAAACAGACAGACGGACAGACAGACGGACAGACAGACATGCTTATATCAACTCAGGAGGTGATCCTGATCAAGAATATATATACTTTATAGGGTCGGAGATGTCTCCTTCACTGCGTTGCACACTTTTGACCAAAATTATAATACCCTCTGCAAGGGTATAAAAATAAATAGAAATAATCTTTATAAATGCTTACAATAAAAGTTTAATTTTCGCTCTATATAGTTCCTCGCTCGCTCTATGAAAACTTAATAAAATCTAATTTGGTTCGCCATACATATGTAAAGGAGAATTTAAGAAGAAATACCTGTGACGCAGCCCATTTCCAAGCAACGAAAGCGAAAGGACGACATCTCAAGGATTCGTTTTGGTTTTCTTCTCTTTTTTTCTTTCTTTTCTTATGTATATGATGTTTAAACAAATAAAGTTCAATCTTCATGGATTTTGTTTTCAACTTTTAAAACGGCTATTCTACTTTTACAATTTTGTATGCAATTTTTTAATATTTAAGAGAGGCAAATTTTTTTTGTGCTGCCTGTAAAGACTTTGTTGTTGAATAACGATTCTCTTAGGTTAAAGTTAATAATGAATTTTAAAAATAACCTTTTGTTTATGTGTTTTTTTTTGTTTTTATAAGCTGATTATAAATATATATTTTATATTCAGTAATATTTTAGGTTCCACTTAAGAAGAAATGTATAACCAACTACTATTTGTTTTCGTTTCGTAGATTGCAACTATTTGCGTTGCTTAATTTATGAATCACTCTCAAGAAATCAGAAGTAAAGAATTTTTATTTATTTTTTAACTTCTGTGCAATCTATAAAGTGGTCTTAAAATCCTATCTATCAGCCATATGCAAAACTGTTTGCTAAAAGGCGTTTGATGAATTTCCTAGGTAATTTTCTTGTCGGTAAATTAATCAAGTTATCAATGCAAAATATGTTGAACAACAAGTCCCAGAAATATTCAAATTTTCACCAGCATGTGATAAATATATGAAACAGTAATCCCTTCGCCATGCCTGTTTGCACAATGATAGATTTGCATATGGTATTTTGACCATGAGTCTCGCTTTCCAATTAATCAAGATATCCCAGACCCTCTATGGTTAGAAGGCTCTTTTGGCGGCTGCCCTTTCGGTCAGAATTCCCCAGTCCGGTCGAATGTTACTTCGCTTATCGGTGTACTTGGGAATCGCCGATTACCGAAAATAAATACGTCCACAACTCGTCGGAGATATCATTGTAATGCCCACGCTCGCAATAAGTTGTCCACACGGTTTATTAACAATTTGCAATCGGGTTTTGTTTATTGTTTATTCATACATGTGTTGTACAGTTATAATTATATTACAATTAGGACTAGATTAAATATACAGACGTACATCAAAATTGTTTTACCGATTACTTTCTAGCACAAAACGAAGAACTCGGGGGCATCCTAAAACTTAGCTAATAATACTACATACGAGTGGTGGTGGTGGTGGGGAGGGTTTACACTAGGGGTTCGTCTTTGTATAGTTCTTGTAAAGATTTAAATATTTCAGTTTTGGATTTTCCTTTTGATTCTGTTTGTATTCGTATTTTGTCAATTGCTCTGCGTGCTTTTAAGTAAGTTTAATTTTTCATATAACCCTGAGTTTAGTTTATGCTAGTCCAATAAACTACGGCTGCGGCAATGCGAAACGTTTGTTTAAGTATTTACATCCCCTATATGAATATGGCACCTCGATTCCACAAGTTCCTAGCGTTTGATTACGGATTTTGTATGGATTTACAATTTCAATTTGCTACATGTATGACATAATATTTATTTAATTATTGTATTTCCTTATTTAGTTTATTTCCTTCTGATCTTCTGTGCATTTTCTATTAATTTATCACAACGAAATGCGTCAATATTTTGGCGGCAACAACAACAATAGCATAACAAAAACAACTAAAACGAAGCAAGGCGTTCAACTCTGCTTGGTCGTAGGTGCTGTCAGTGATAAAGTTGCTGGCGGTGCTGAAGTTCCTCCTGTGCCCATATCTTCCTGCGGCTTCATCTGCAACTCTGGCGGTTGCTGCTGTTGCTGCGGTGGCTTCTCGCTGAGCACGGGCGTCGAGTGCTGCGTCAGGATGTCCGCCGGAATAAGACCCTCCTTCACCCGCTTCTTCTGCTTCATGCGGCGGTTCTGAAACCAGATCTTGACCTGCAAGAAAAGGTAGGAATGATAAGTCAAGTCAGCAAGGGCAGCTTAAATATTTGTATTTAAATATCCCCTAATGTATGTAGTCACCCCTAACAACAAAATCACCTGAATCCTTGTCCCATATGCCTATGTTGGTTTATAAGGTCATTTTGTTTGCTAGGTGTTTTTCCATTTTTAAGGAGCTTTAAGGTTAGTTTCTTTCTATGCTATTTAGTTTATTGTGAAATTAAATATTTAAGTGATGATCTTCAAAAGTGTTATGAAAGTTAGAGATTCAAAGTTTCACTTAAGTTTATTTGCTTGGTAAAATCGAAGTGAAATGGTGATCCGTGTCTATGATAAAACTTGCCAAAGATTTGTCTGGACGTCAAATCAAAGAGTCGAGCCTCTATTTAGTAAGTGAAAGTGTGAAGAAAGCTTAATAAAAACGCTGTGTTATGGAAATATTATAGCCAGTCATGACCTCGAGCAGAGCAAGCAAATAAATATACATTTATATATTTGTAATTTCCACAATTATTTGGCTAACAATTTATTTATTTTGATTTAATTATTTTCCTACCACCTGATATGAGTTTCTTGCTTAAGTTTCTTCTCTCACCTGAGTTTCGTTTAGCTGCAGCGTGTTTGCAATTTCGATGCGCCGCGCCCGCGTTAAGTAGCGATTGAAGTGGAACTCCTTTTCCAGCTCGGTCAGCTGCTTGTTGGTGAAGTTCGTCCGGCCGGAGTTGTTGGTGTTGCTGGAGAGGCTGCAGCTGCTCAGTCCGGATCCGGACCCGTTGCCCAGGCCCACGCCCATGCCGCTGGGATGGGCACTGCCCGACGTCGCATTGTTGGCCATCATCAGGGAGTTCTGCACGGCCAGGACGCCTCCGATCCCAGCGGACCCGTTTCCCCCCACGCCCACAGGACCGCTCACCACCCCGCTGCCCGCGCCCCCTCCTCCGCGGCACATGTCCAGCTGGCCATTCATCTGGTAATCGTGTATGCTGGAAATCCCGCTGGCAGGTAGTTTCGATGCTGCAAAGGAAAGGAAGAGGGCTGTGAGACACACTTGACAACATTTGTATAAAAAGTTATAATAATTTTTAAAATATTTTTAATAAGAAAGTCTGAAGATATCTTCATGAATTGACCCTAGATTAATAAACATTTTTTGGAAGGGTGGATAAAATATGTTTGTATCCCATTGATTATTAAAGAAAAATAGAATTAATAAAAATGAAGTCGGATATGTAAAATACAATATATAAAAAAGGTAACAAAAAATAACATTAATTTTAATAATTTTTTTTTAATATGTTATGTTTGCATAGAATTCATAAAAGAGTTAAATCATCCTAAGTAATATATCTTTTTTTAAAAACCAAAAACCCGGAAATTATCGAATGTCTTGAGTACTGTGGATAATTTTTTCGGTGTAATATTGGTTTCTGTGTCTGATTTTGTTGTGGTTTCCTTGCAGGCAAAGGGAGTGAGGTTCAGGTGAGGCTGGCGATCCCTTAACGCTGATCTTTAGCTGTCGCAGCTAATCATTGTGAGAGTTTCGACCCTCGCCGGCTCATCCTACCCTCCTCCCCAAACTCTCTCTTTCCCATTTGACTTTTGGCTTGTTTGCGTGAGTTTGCATTTTATTCATAATTTGACATGCGCCCCGTGGCTAAAGCCGACGATGATGAAAATAATTCCTTTTGGCCGTTCGCCTTTCCATAGAAGGATTTAATGTGCTCAATAGGTTTGTTTGAAAATATTGGTATTATCCTGACAGCGGGCATTCGGTTTTCTAACTTGTATCCTCTGATACTGGCTTTAACTCTCACTTTGTTTTGTGGGAGGTTCAGGAATTATTATATTTGTGGGTTTGTCTGGGCTGTTACTCCGGAAATTTCTTTGAGACGAACTGAGTTCGAAAAGCGGATAATTGGTGAATGCTTAAATCTTTCTTTTTGGTTGTTAAGTTGCAGGTGTCATGTATTTGTAATAGGAATTAGAATAAACGAATTTTGGTTTTATGACATACTTTTAAGTATATACGGTTTTAATTACCCTTGACCGATTTATAATTATGCGTTAAAATAAAATTTGCTTTGTATTTAATCAAAATAGAATTTATGAAGCCACCAGTAGTAGGTGTATAAATCGCTGGCGCGGAAAGCTCATAAAAAACCTTTTAACACAATCATAAATCTTAAAGAACATTTCTACAGCATAAATCAATTAATGAGCATTATGCGACCATCACAATCGAATCTCAAGAGTTTACCTATAGCGCGATGATGAAGGCGATGAAGTTAAAAGGTGCCGATCGGTGGCAATATTAATATGAACTGCCCGATCCCGTTTAGTTATCGAGTTGGTTTAACAGTTTTTAGGCAATTGGCCGCTGCGAGTGCAATAAATCAAACCAAAAGCCACGGGCAATAAATAAGTTTTACAGAGCCGAATGAGTGATGAATTTATGACTGCTCTCTAAGTGCTACCGATACCCAAATTGGCATCGAGTCGAAATATCCGCACAGTAGCTGGCGCGCACCTTTCGGGGATTTGGGAACTGTTTGCGCGGATCGATCGATAAGTGCCAAGTCGGGCTGGAAACTCTCCTATCGTAATGCACACAGGAATGTCTAAGAAAACAAGCCCCAGGATTACCGCGCCGAGTGGCTTGGGCTACATTTGAATTTTCCCGCAAACAGGCAAACAAAACTGAACAAACGCGGCGGCAGTTGCACCGCCATCCACAGTCACAGTTGCAGTCACCTTCATATTCACATTCACGGTAGCAGTAACAGCAGCAGCAACTGTGACAGTTGAGAGTTAATGCATTCCGGTTAGGTTATCAATATCAATATGCTGCCGCCCATCGGTTAACAGTGGTGTGGAAATTGGCCATAATTCCGTTTCGTTGATAATATCTTTCAGAATATGAAAATTAAATCACTTTCTAACAACTAAAAAAATTTTAATATGGATTCCACACAGACATACATTTTTGTTATATGCCAACAAATCAATAAAATCCTTAAGTAAATGCCATTAATTTCAAACATTTTTGCGCTCTTCGTTGTTTTGCCTTCTATTGTTCTTGTCCGGACACAATTTGTAAAAAATTACTTTAACTTTGAGAGTTTTTAATGATTTTAAGGTTTGCCGCACATCAAATGTATTTAAACTTATAATTTCATGAAAATGAATGTGCGAAGCACTACCAACGAAAAACCCGGGATACTTTCTTTGCTCTATAAATACAACAAATACCATTCGATGTAGCATGGTAGGAAAGCGTTTTAGAGTCTTTCGAAGTTTGAATTTTTGTTTATTCGCAAATATAAAGAAATAGCCCAAATACTTAAAAAAAATTTTGTTATCCCCAAAGTTAAGGTTACTTTGTTTTTTACTAATATGTCATTTTCTAATATTTGGGAAAGATAATTTTGGTACATGTTCAACAATAGATACAATAAAAAACTATTCCAGGTATTCCGAATAAAATGATAAAAATAGTCAAATTTTCTGAGCATAAAATCTATTCACAGCCCTGGTTTCACTGTGGCACGGTGCGGCCTCTGTTAGTGGCACGGCTGCCTCAGCCGCCTCTGGTGTCGCTCGGGTTGTCAAACATGTCGCGGCCAGTTGGCGGCACTGTCGCTTTTGTCCGGCGCCAAACGATATCTGCTTTGTAATATTAGTTTTAGAGAGCATTATCGGGGGATCGCTTCCACTTCAGTGCTCCGAATGCCGGGTTCGACGAGGAGGGGAGCGGGCGGACTGAGCGGTGGAAAGTAGGGAAACTCCGCGGCCAACAGAGCACCACCCCCTACCAGCTGAAGGCCATCCCAAAGGGGGTGGGTGGGACAGTGGGCTGGCACCATGGCGCTTAACTGACACTGTTGACAATCAATGTAAACAACCAGAGTCTCTGCTGCAGAATTCACCGAGGGGGCGGATGAGCAGGGAAAAGGCGATGGGGGTTGAATGCAACTGCTAGGGGCGCTACGCGGAGTCAACGTAATTTGATAACATCTCAACTAGCGGTAATTACAATTGCAGGTTTAGCCCAGTCAAACGATTGTTGACTTTCGCATATCTTCCCGTTCATCACACAATTCTCATGTGAAAAGTGGATTGGGGAAAATCAATACAGGCCCACAATAAACTCTGATTGTACTAGCCAGGTCAAAGAAGGTGTTTAAAATGGAAAGATATTTGAAGGAAATGTCTGATACTAGATGTTACCAACAATCTAGGCTTTAACAACATGTGTACTCATTTTTTTTTAAAAGGAAAATAGTAGTTATAAAAAACTTTTTTTAAAATATATTTTAGTTTTTAATGTTCTATGGTATTGACGAATGCTTCAAACATTTAAAAAAAACGGAACCAGTTTAAATTCTTTACAGGGACGTTGTAATAATAAACATATTTTGAATATATAAGTTTGGTGTTACCAATTTTTTACCTTAACGATTCCAAAAAAAAATATTTGCTTTCGAAAAATATATTTTTGTTTTCAATTTATCTTAAATATCCTTTTTTGTTTGACTTATATTGTTATATCTTAGGTTTAACTTGACGAACTAGTCTTACCCATTCCCTATTGCCCATAAAATTTGACTTGCAAAAGCCCACTCTCCGTCCTTGAATTCTACTATTCAAGTACAGTTCCCTGAGGCCGTGAGTCATCCGCTGCGGAACGGCCATTTTGATATGATATAATGATATTATCATTTCTATTATGCAGGCGCCACTGCCACTTTACGGAGATCCCCCAATCGCACACACTCGCACACACTCACACACCCGCACACACTCGCCGGCAATCTGTGAGCCCGGGTGGCATTACATGGGGTCCGTTTTGGGGCGATTAAGTGGGCCTGAGGCCGTAGACTGGAGAACGGAGACCGGAGTGCGTGGAACGCCGTCTGGCCGGCGGCTCAATTGATAATAATATTTAATTCGAGTGCAAATAGAAAATTATATTTCAATTAAAAGTAAATTGTTTTAATTGTTGATTAAACACAACATCAACATCAACGTCATGTGGCGAAACTTTCGAGAACCGATTCTGTTGGCCCTAATCTGGGGCCATAAAAGTGCACAGAAAGCTGACCAAAATATGCTGACGATCGGTGGCTTTGGTGACGATGTGATTGATCACCTGCGGGTAATTTATGGCCCCAATCGGAAAGAAAGAACCCGAAGTGCCGATATAGACCATAATATTTTGCAATCCACAGAGGCTGTATTATTTGCTTTGGACGGGACAGATGTTCAAGTCCAACGGCCAAGAGGTCATTCGGCACTAATTGAGTTGGCAGTCTCAGCATAAACCCTTTTCGGGGGAGGGTTGACCCAGCTAATTAGGCACAGTCAACACTCTTTGGCATTCCGGAGTCCGAACTCCGGACCCTCGGACAGTCGGACTCTGACTTGACTAAACTGCCATAATCCCGTCGAAAATCCACGAGCCATGTCCATTCATTCTGTCAGTTTTATTGGCCGCCTGTCAACCCGTGACTTTTTCCCCATGTCATGCGATGATGCAGTCGTATCTTGGTATCTACATTTCAAACACGAATCGTGAAATGCACAAAAACCGAATTCTCATAATTGTATCTACATATCATCATTCCCCAAAAAGTATCCAACTCTCTGCCACAAAGGTGAAGTAAAGTTTTCCAGCTTAATTGAAAGTTTTGTATGGGCATAGCAGACGTCCCGCGGCTTATTAGTCACGATGTCTAACACACATGGAAATTGTTTAACAAAGGGTTCAAAGTTTTTGAAAGAAGTCCCAAAAAAGAAACCTATCTGCTGCCTTTCTGAGTCAGATATTAGCCGTCCATAGGGTATTGGGAAATGTCTCAACTGGCGCCCAATTTTTAATCTTGTTAACTGTCTCTTCTGTCTCCCCGGAAGAAGTTTTCAATTTTCCTTATCAAACATCTTCGATATGTTTGAGCTGTTCGTGTGTCTGTCTCTCAATCGGGTTGTTTACCTTTCCGAAAATAATGTCGCCGTCACACACAACACAACACTAAACTCGATTTAAATATTTACACAGATACTCGAATGCACATATTTGTGTTATCTTAATAGCAACGTTTTGGCTACTGTTTTCTGTTTATGTTACTTTTATTTTCTATTCTATAGATTACGCTGAATTCCGGTAGCCATCTGATAGACACGAAAATCAAAACTGTCGACGCTATTTGTACTACATATTTTTTTGGCGATAAGAAATTGCCCAACATAGTGAAATGAAGTGTTTTCGGGGGAGAAAATTAAATTAGGCATGTTGTATAGAACTGATTGTGATGGTTATGATAATTTATAAGAGGACTTGATTCCCATGGAAAAATAAGAATTAAAACCAATTCTATATTATAATATCTTAGGAGGTGGTTTAAGTTTTTAATTAATTGTAAGACTTTGGTTATTTTGTTATAAAAATGTACTTTTCTGAAATTTTTTTTTCCGAATTTCTATCATTTCAATAACTTCTAATAACTAATTAAGGGATGCTTATCGAAAAATTAGTTTTAACTTTTGTTTTTATTTCGTTAAATTAAATAAATAGGTTTGGAAAATAAAGCTACATACATACATAATACATATAAATTATCTAGTGGCTTTTCCAAGAACGTGGTCGGGCTAATTTTAGCTGTCATTAAGTTTACATTGATAATGCGTTAAAGTATTTTGAATTTAGTTGAGTTTGACCATTATTTGGCAGATTATCTTTTCTTGCTTTGGCGATAATTGGCTCAAGTGGCTTTCTTATTTCTCAACCGATAGCATTGACAACACACCATTTCCGACTAAAAGCTATATTTTAGGTCTAAATTGTTGGTGGATATTTATTTTTAAACATAGGCTAAAGTGTTTTGATTTGGACGTATAAATAGAAGTGAGTAAGTGAAACACGGTATCCAGGTGGTGGGTGAATATGGAAGGGGGTTGGTTTTTCATTTGTGTGAGTTACAGCTGCTCTTTCGGTCTTGTGTTAATTCAATTCAATGGCAGCAGCGAAAAAAGTAAAATCTTAATTCGAATAATACATTCTGACAAGATGACGGATCACCAAACGAAAATGCACGCACACATGTGCAGATGTGTGGACGTTCATAGTTTCCCTTTTTGTATTCGAACATAAGTACGAAGTATATACATATACGGACATTTGCTGAAGAGCTGTTGAAATAAGGGTGTTCGATAGGGTCTAAGAAAAAGAAGGAAGGAAAAAATGTTCAAATAAAAATGGCTTCCAAATGCCAAAAAAAAGAAATGTGGGCTGGCACACATAGATGTTTCGATATACATGAGTGTATTTCTATATACTCCAGTTGGGTGTGCGTGTGGCTGACAGTCAACACTTTGAGTGGCTCCACTTGACATGGCCCTTCCCCATCCAGGAACCTCCCCTCTCCCCGTGCTGTCTTCCACTTTTTGATGATTTAATTCAATTAATGCTTCATTCGTTCACACACACGTCCATGTCTATATTCGCACACACCAAGTATTTGCAAATTAAAATGTCAACAAAACAAATTTCAAAACATTTTGCCTCTCAAGTGGATGGCAAGAAAAAGGTTGCTGCTTTTCGTCCTTTAGCTGGCTTTAAAAGAAATATTTTTGGACAATGATGCTAATGTCATCATCAATCTTCGTGCCTGCCGTGGAAATTCGTGCAGACAAGACGCCGAGCCTCAGACTGTCGCCTTCAATGCTACCCGCATGTCTATATCTGCGGCTCGGCTCATAGGCCTCAGGTTTACTTTGGATTTTCCCGAGTCCCCCCACAAAACGTATATGAAATTTTCATTAGACAAATTAACAAATTTTACTGACTGGTGCGAAGGGGTGTTGGGTGGTTTTTGGGGCCTCGCCTGAGACAAGTGGCATTAGCCAAACTGGCAACTGACTTGACTTGTTTACACGAGATAATTTCTATATAATAAATCATTTTTTCTTTCTCGGTGTATTTTTTGCTTAGCCGTTCTTACAATTTTGAGATTTTAATTTTGTTGTTTATTTTTGTCGCTTTTTTTTTGCTTGTCCTTGGATTTGGACTGTCATACACAAGTGTTACGAGGCTTAGGAATTACTTGGGTATAAAATTATGAATCATGTGGTTCAAAGTCCTCTATTTATTCGAATTAAGCTTTAGGCAAAGTATTTTTGGGTTGGAGAAAGAAAATTAATAAAGTGCTCTTAATATAATCTTTTGATGAGAACGTTTTAGCTTGTTAAAGAAATATTTATATTCGACATTCTTATTTACATCTACAATTTGTATCTATATAGAGATAATAATGGCGTTACTAAACGTTATTTATAAAAAAAGATTTGTAAAGCCATAAATGATTTAATTTAGCCAATAATTGTAATAAAACTTATATTATTATTATTTATTATATCTACAGTCTTAAATTTCCACAAGGCTTCAATTTATTTCCCATCAACTCTCAATCACCATCGAATCAAATCTTTTCAATCTAAACTAAGCCCATATAGGGTCGTACAGTTAAGACCCTTATAATACCGCCCTTCTGTCCCTAGTGGCCGGGCCTAAAGATAGATAGGATACATCCATCAGTTGGCCTCGCTCGCGGCCGAAATAAAAATTAAATAAATCAAATCAGAGCTGCGCGTGTCGCCGGCCAAGTTGAAGTTCAAGCGTTCATGGCTAATACCTTTCTGGCCACTAGAATGTCCACTTTAAAGCCGCCCGCTGTCCATTGTTGTTATCTCCGGCGAGGTGGGACGGATCGGGTGGATCGACGGATCGGTTGGATAGGCTGGGAGTGGTGGACACCTTCCCTAATGTTGCCCGCTATCGCCAGGCAAACGAAATCCAGAGCGAGAGCAGTAAAGTTGAAAACAATAATCGAAATCAACAATGGGACTTCAAATTGACAGCTTTCGTTTACCATTTTATCTACCGTTCGAGGGTTAGGAGAGAATTTTGGGAATGAAATCACCTTCGCACACCGGCACACTGAGAAATCGAGACAATTGTAGAGCTCTGGGGCTCAGAGCGGTCCCTTTGATTCGCAGATCAATTGCTAAATGCTCGAGCTTTTTACCAACTATTCAAAGCGCACCGCAGAGCAAAAGTTTTCATTGCCCGAACCATTTGTCTCATTGTCTTGCCCGTTTTTTTGGTCGCAAATCAGTTTGGGAACAGCTTAAATTGTTGGCCGACTACTGTTTGTCTCGTCAAATGATTCATTAGGTCGCGAAGTATTTTGTTTACTGCCGCTGCTTACAACGAAACTCCATTTGGGTGGAATGGGAGCTTCCTCCAAAAAGAAACAACGGGCAACTCGAAAATGAGCGGAATTTCCGCATTCTGTTAGGTGTTTCTATGGATAAATACTTATGAAAAATAATTTGCATACTCTATTATTATTAATATGTTCAGCCATTCTGTAAGGTACTATTTTATTGGGTGATGACTAAACTTTTTATTATGATTATTATTTAGCTTGCTAATGGTCTGGATTGATGTATACACTTGCACTTCTAGACGAACCACTTCAACGGAAACTTATTTTTAGCATAATCAACTTAAAAATAACGTTTAGCTTTAGAAGGACAGACCTGTAGTCCCGAAGTTCCCGCCACAAATAAATCACAATCAATTAGCTATGTATTGATAACCCTATCAGTGCAGAGACCGGGAAACGAAAGTTCTCTGGAAAATCGAAAGACTATGATGACATTGTGCAATTTTGCAAACGAATAGGAAGGAAAACAAAAGGCAAAGCCCAACGATATTAAGCCACATTTATCGTCGATATCGACGTGGAGGGGATTGAGTGTGTTTGGGCTTGTGTCAGGGCACGTAACGCGATACTTATATAATTTACTAAATTATACACTTGAAAAGTATTAAGGCGGCCAGCGAAACGACGCCGAAGGAAACGGAATACGGGGCGCCATGGATATGGAGAGAACCTTGGGCCAACGCCAACCGAATGCAAACAGCAGATAAGATATCCGTATCCTCCGCTTTTGGCGCACTGTTTGCACCAAATGTCCGTTCGAGGCAAACAACTCCACGCAGATACCCACATCACTGTGTGTATATTTGTGCTTAATATTACATAACGCAGCGCAAGGAAGGACATCGAGAAAGCGCACCCTTGAAGGGACATCCTTTAATGCAGCGGTGGTTGGGTGGACACACATTTTCAAAAAGTGAGTTCGTTTTTGTTCGGTTTATTTTTACGTTCGCGTGGGCTCAAGGGTATGATGAACTCGGACGAATAGATCAAGAAATAACAAAAAAACTTCATGATTTTTTCAACACAATTTTTTTTTGATATTTGAAGTTTTATACAACTGAGATGTGGTGGAAATAGCAGCAAATAGCACATCTTTAGATAAAAATGTCTTTTAAATGACTAATAAGTAAATAATAATTTAGTGCAACATTGAACAACGAATTACCCAAAACGCTTTTTAAATGCTAACTTCTTTCTATGTGATGAGAAACAGATAACTGATAAATAAACACCATAAAAATGAAAGTTTGATGGTACTAATATATGATATTTCTTCTGTTCTGGCTTATAAATCCCATTACCGGGTAACTAGTAGTTCGTATATTCTATCTCCTTTTAATTTTGGAAGCAGCCTTCCCAGTTTCTCCTTTTCCAAGCCCCGCCGGCTGTCACACGGACTGGACTAATGTGGTTCTCATGTTGTCTCCAGAAACTCGCCTGGAATCAAGTCAAGTTTTATGAAAACTGACATTTTAGGTGTGTAAATGTCACTGAGGCAGGCAGTGCAGACGTTCAGTTGGCAGTAGAGGTAATTTGGAGTGCGACAGGGACTGGGACCCAAGACTGACCCTTTCCTAACCCACTTAAGTGGTAATTATTGTAAGTACTGCCCGGGGCTTATCTCCTAACAAATCGATTCGTTGATCGGACGAATAAAAGTCAAAGGCCAAGTTTAGGCTCCTTCGGGTTCTGGGATTTCCCTTGGACCCCTTAACCCCGATTGCGGGGAGTGGAGAAGGAGTGGGGGAGATAAGGAAAGAAATTTAATAATACGCTTTCAAAATGTTAACTCAGCGCGCGCCAGCGAACAAAATTTGTCACGACACATGCCATACATTTTTTTGGCCCCGGTTTTGCCTTTTTTTTGGTTTTCGTTGAGGTTGGAGGAGGTATATGAAATACCTTGGTTAGAGAAGGGAGCGTGACACGGTCGTGAGCAGGCATTCAAATTCATGAGTTCATCTCAAACGGTTAGGCTACTGATCGTTAACTGTGACTGCTTCGGTTCTTTAGCAGGGCAGTTTGGCTCAACAGTTGTCCAAAAATCTAGTCCATCATTGTGTCTTGTTAAACATTTATTGGCAGCAGAGACATTTCATTAATCTTTATTTTAAATTTTTATTTTTAAAGGACCACTGGGATAGAAAAATAACATTTTAATCAATTTTCTTTTTTGGTATATCTTCAAAATTATTGTACTTAGCGCAATGAGGAAAAGAAAAGAAAATGTCTTCTTTGATTACACGAAATACAATGATTTTTGGTCATAAGAGGTTCTTTTTCTGTATTTTGAATTGTCTAGATCGGAGTCGCTCACGCTGCGATCTCTAGGCCTGCGGGCTAACTAGCCTCTGTGACGGACCCCAGTCAGAGCCAGAGCCACAGCCACTGACGATGACGATGACGATGTCGGTGACAGACAGGCGGGCGGGGCTCCTGGTTCAGCTCTCAGTTCTGTTTGGTTAGGTTCGGTTCGGCTGGGCTTGGGCAAGCGTTTGATGTTATCTCGCATTCCTGGTGGTCACTTTTCTATCCACAATATCATTTCATTTAAATAGTCTGCCTCATTTTTTGTCCAGGGGTTTTTGTTTCGGGGTTCTCGGTCGCCGCTCGCTGGCTTATATATCTTACCAATTTTTGTTTTGAAATGCACGTAATTAATTCATTTCGTTTTCATTGTGGCACATTCGTCGCTCTTCGGGTCGCGTCGCGTGTTGGTGTCAAGAAATATCAAAACATCACATCAAATAAATGTTGAATACCCCAAGCGAAGGACCCCCCTTCCACCATCCGAAACTCCCCTGAACCGAACCTGCAGTGGCCCATAGAACTAACACCTTTTGCAACCTTTTGGCCAAAAGTTTTCTGTTGTTTCGTTTTTCCACCAACATTTATGTTAATTCGAGTTTCCTTCACTTTTGTCAGCTATTTTCATATTTCATATTTTCTGAGCCCTAGCTTTGCGTGTGGAAATTCCCACCCGCCCTCAGGGGAGTGGGCGAAATTCCCGAACAAAGTGGTAGATCGTTTAAAAAACAATAAAACACGAACAGAAACAGCAGAGAACTTCCAGTTGCCAGGCATTAATTAAACTGTTCAACCACAACAAGGCTGGCCCGCCTCGATGGGAACTTTTCATTTAAGTTAGGGCCCCATCAAAAGGCTAATAAAAGTAAACAAAATTATCACTAAATCAGCTCGTAAAAATTTAGATGGCTGCTAAAAGGGATAGATATTTTAGAGATATGAGGTAAAATCAATGAAAGAGGGGAGTTCTTTAACAATTTGGAGAGGACAGATTATTTTTAATGATATTCGAATGTTTAAAAAACAAAGAAGTAATATTTTATCTGATTTCCCTTTGCATACTAAGCTTCAGTTTATTCCACTCCAATCCCGCATAATTCGTACGCAAACGTTGAGTTCCTAAGAGTTCTAAATACTTTACCCCTGACATTTGAATGATGGATAAGTTTTTCGTTTCCTTGCCTGGTTTATTTTGTTCTACTTTAGCTAATTTTAGTTTTATCTAGGTGTCATCATAATCTTGTCAAAAGTATTTTCGAGATTTCGCACATTGATTGATATTGGTTACTGAAAAAGTAGAAAGTTTTATGTGTGTATTTGTGTATCTTAAACCAATTCCTAGTCAGTGACAAATCCCTGTAAAAATGTCCATTAATCTTAATGCGAGCGAGCTCCTTTTTCCTTCCTACTCCAACTGCCGATTGTGGTCTGGTTACTGAAAAATGCTGATTAACACATTAGAGAACTCTTTGGATCGAGGACTGGTCAGCGCACATCCAGTCGGTATACGCGACTGCGTTTGTGCGTGAATGCCAATATGTCGAATGCTACCATTTATAACCACGATTGCTGATTATGCTGTTTCCCTGCCTGAAAATGGATGACATGACAGATGGACCCAAGCATGTGCGCGAAGCTCACAGCGAGCAGCATCCCCTGGCCTCCACTGTTCAGTGTTCAGTGTTCAGTATCCAGCATCCAACATCCCAGATCCAAGATGCAGCACCCAGGGATTCCAGGGGAGCCACGAGGCAGCAGATCATTGCTCAGTGACAGTTCGGTTGCAGTGAGGCTCAAACGAGAGACTCTTATTTAAATAATCATTTTTTCTGACAGCCAACTTGACTTCCAGTTCCAGTTCGGCATGCCGAGGAGTAGCCCCTGCCCCCCAAATTATCCCCCTTGCCCCTTTCTGCAAGTTTCATTCTGGATTCGAGCTGCATCTCCCGACCGATGGCTGCACGCTTTAATTGTTTGTTTGACTTGCGGTCGCCCCTGCAACACGTCGAGAAAATTCAACATTCCAACTTGGTCTTAAGGAATCAATGATTAAGCCATTTAAATTATAAAATATTGTCCAAAAGATCTCTAATAATTTATCTATAGTTCTAACATTCTGCTTTAGTATTGAGTTTTCCCTGCAACCAATAAAAATGTTCTTGTTGGTGCTTTACAAATTTAAAATAGTTCTTATACACTTAAATAATTATTGTATAAAAAGCTTACCCAAACCATTTTTAAATACTAAGAAGTATATTAATGCCTTTCATATTTGCTAATAGAAAATCCGCCGAGGGCTTGCCATATTAAAGATAATAAAATAAATAAAAAACTAATAATCTTAAAAAATAAACTAATTTTTTCCCTGTGCAATCGGCCACTCTCCGCCCCGCCCAGCTCCCCATCTTAGCGCCTGGTTCCACTTGCACGCGTCATTCGAGGGGCTTTTGGGATCGTATTTGGGTCTCGAAGCGGTTCGTTTTGGGCGCGGCGCGTGGGGATCTCGGATCGGCGATCTGGGATATCAGATCGGTTGCGTTCGACCCGGCCTCTGTGGCGTCGTTTAATTGAAAACGATGCATGTAAATGACACTTTTCAGCATTAATAAGCAAATATTTGTATGATTATTGGTGTAGCCAAGGGATTAACGTTTGAACTGTAAGTGGTCCAACGCTCGATACCCCGATATCAGTGATCAGCGTCAGTTGAGCAACTCGAATCACGAACAGGTTAAGTGCATTACCAAGAGGCCCGCAAACAAACTGAAATTGGTCGACAGGTTTGCAAGGATGGATGGATGGAATATTGAAATGTGGGTAGCAGAATACTGTGTTTTACATGTGAAATGAATAACTACAGGATTAAAAACTAATTGTAATGAAAATTATGTTATTCTACAAGGGGTAAAAAATGCGAAAAATAATATTTTGTTGACAACATCTTCAGTGTCTCTTTTCAAACTTACAGATGTCAACTAAATATTATTTTATCCGTAACCTAACAAATAAAAAATAGTGACTAACAAAATAAATATTCACCCAAAATTCAAACACAATTATTTATAAAAGTTTGAACTACATACAATTTGGCCTTAAGTTTACTCCCTGTTTCAATAACTATGTTTAATTCAGGGTGAGCCATAAACATATTTGTCTCATTCAGTAAGCATTTGTTATTTATTTGACTGGCCTCAAACTCTTTAAAGAGCAATTAAAAGCTTACCCTGGTATTTTATGCAATTCATGAAAAATCAATAAAAATACTCGTTTTTTCAGTGGCAGCTGCTTGATTTGGATAATCAACATTTTATTTATTATATGATTGTCTGTCTTTTCAACCTTTTTTTTTATCAAAGCAAATACATTTTCTTAGCTCGCTAATTCCGAGATACAAAACTCCAGTCGGCAATGTGACAAGTGACAACCTGACTGACTGCACAGGCATTGACAAAATTATCTGAAATATGCAAGAAATATGCCAGAAGGAGAGTCCAAGAGAACGGCGAAAATTATGAAAGGTGAAGTGGGGCGTGGAGATCGGGCAGAATCGAGATACTGTAGCCGGGGGCTGTAGAACGGGGGGAAATCTTTGGCATTTGAAGAGACATTCTTATTTTTAGGTGACATGCCCTCGGTTGGACGTCTTTCTTGACATTTTCTTTGACGCATCAGATGCTTTCGGCTTGCTAATTTTACTGCAGTGCTAATTGTTCATATTTCTGATCTTACTATTGTTGATGTTTTATGTTTTCAGATACTTTTAACATTCTTTTTTAAATATATGTTACTAGTCTTATTGTCAAAAATGCACCTTCGTTCATATTCATCTTCTTCTGGTTTCACTGGTTGACTGATTCTTGTATCTTGGCCTGTCAATCAGTTTTGAAAGTCATCGCTTGATGATTTTTAAAATTTACTTGGATTTCTTTTGTATGCTCATTCTCAAATACAATCTTTTGTATGTGTTCGAGAGTGTGTTTATTTGTTTGCATAATTGCTGTCTGATTAGCTTAATATATTCCATAAACTAAGTTGTGATATATTGAGCAAACCATTTGAGTTGACACTGTTTTTATAGTCAGGCAGGTGAAAAGCTGCAATGCGACAATTAGCGAAATATGTGGTTCTTAAATGCTGGGCTTCCTAATGAGTCTTTGACGTTCGTTTAGTTATTTTTAGAAAGCGCGTGTTATTTAAATGTGAGGCGAATGTTTAGCAGGTAAGTTTACGACTTTGGAAATATAAGAAAATACAAAGAATGGGAATGTATATGTTTAAAACGCATAGGAAATTTCTCAAAATAACTTGACAATGAATAGTAGTTTTGTTAATATCTTTTACCAACTTGCAATCTTTCTTTTCTTGCAATCGACTTACAAAAACTTGAACTTGATATCGCGCTTTAAACTCAGTAATACCAATTATATGTTGTTGAAAAAGCGATAGTTCGATTAATAGTTCCACGACTTTTGGGTGAATATGATCAATATTTATTGAAAAAAACTTTGGAAACGATATACCATGACAGGTTATTGATCAACACTGCTTAATTAATTGCAAGCAATTAGTTTTTATCAAATTCGTCGGCCAAAATCTTCTACATTCCTAAGAAGAATGTTTTTGTCAATTAAAAATACCATACTTTCAAAACAATTTTTTTTTTTGGGTTGAAATGCAATAAACTTTTTAAACACAAGTTTGGATAAATATTTGTTTATTTATAAGGACCGGACGTTTTATATTTCAGTTAAAGCACACATATTGATTAGGATGTTAGATTTTCTCTTTACCTATTTTAATCCGTTCTTCTGATCTTAATTCTAAGCTCTACACTTACCTTGAGGCTTGGGCACATTCCTCTTGAGCTGCATCCACTTGTAGGTAGGAATGCTGCTGGAATGATTTGGCGATTTTGATTGTGTGCTCGCAGGATGGGCGCCATTCGAGGCGGAGGCGGTGGAGGAGGACGTGGAGCTGCCGGGGGAGATCACTCCTCCGCGTTGCTGGCGACTCAATCCGCCGTTGGGCGACACGGAGATCTGGTGTTGCTGCTGCTGTGCCGCTGGCGATTGATTCTGCGGGTGCTGCTGTTGCTGGTGGGCCTGCTGCTGTTGCTGCTGGAGTTGTGGGTGTTGCTGGTGCGAGTTGCTGGCCAAATTGGCCAAGTGTCCGTGGGTCAGGCCGTGGTGCATGTGCGCGTGCATTCCCAGCGAGTCCATGGCGTCCAGGGCGTAGCCCCCCGCCAGATGTTGCTGGTGGTGCCACATCTGCGACTGGGTGGCCTGCTGCATCATGGGGTCCTGCTCCTCCAGCACCAATCCGGGGGCATAGCTGGCATGCAGCACGGCGGCGTACTTCTCCTCGATCTGACCCGCGTATCCATGAACCGGAGCCTGAGCCTGGGCCGTGGGATACATGCAGTCCAGATTGGTGTACATCATTCCGTTCTCTGAGCTGATGATTGCCGCCTGTTGCTGCTGCTGCTGGGTGTTGCCGCTGGCACTGGCATTAGCGGCGGTCACAGGTGAGCTGTTGCTGGGTGGAGCCACTGTGGCCACGGCAGCGGTGGCGTAGTAGGAGTGCACGGAATCGCTTTCGTAGTAGGAGTCCGCCGGCGAGTGGCTGCTGGGGTGAAGTGGGGTGCCCGGATTCACCGCGGCCCCCGTGCTCGTGGTAATGCCATACTCCGCCGCACTCGGGCTAAAGAGATGCGAGTGCGGATAGAGCTGTTGCTGCTGGGCCTGTTGCTGCTGTTGCTGTTGCTGCTGCACCACCTGGTGGTTGCCGGTGGGCGGTGGGGTCAGCTGCGCCTGCTGCTGCGGATAGTAGTTGCCAGGCGAGCTGCTCTCGTAGCCATTGTAGGTGAGATGTTGCTGATGCTGCTGCTGCAACTGCTGATGTTGCTGCTGCTGCTGCTGCAGGTGGTGCTGATGTTGCTGCGGTGCAAAGTAGCCGCTGGCATTGGCAGTTGCCGTGGCGGTGGTGCTGTAGCCGTCGTAGGCATTAGCATGTGGGTGGTGGTGGTGCGGGTGGTTGCCGTACATGCTGCTTACGTCCATCATATTGTCCAGCCGGAACCGCACTTTCTCCCAGCTTCGGTATGACCGGTATATCACTAACTTCACTTCACTTGCCACACAGTTCTTGAACTATATAAGTGTTTGGTTCTCAGTATTCTCAATATAACGCGACGTTCGACGAGGCTATCGGTTAGGGGTTTTATCTTTATCGAACTGCAAACACGACACCCGATGATGATGACGATGACGACGACGACGACGTGCTGCCTGCGCGCTTACCAAGTCGTGACTGATTACTGGCCCGAACCCGATTTCTTTCAGACCATCCAACCGCTCGACCCAGGCCACGCCCCTCTGCCGACAGCCTGTTGTCCCGCCTTCACTTGTATGTGCTGCATAGGGGGTGCGAGTGTCGTCTCGCTCGCTCACCCGACTTCCCCGCATGACTGCCCTTATCAGTGGCAGTGGTTCGGGGGTTAGTCATATATAGCGAATATCCACTACCGGTTTTTGGCAGTTGCCGTTTCCATTTAGATTTTCTCGTTCTCCGTTTGTCGTGTTTTTTTTTTGCTAGTCGCCATGGCAGGAGCGGATTGTCGGCGACTCAAGATGGGAGATCTGTGAAAAGGGAGTCGAAATTATGCAATTACATAGCTGGTGTTGTGCTGGCTGGGAGTTTCTGCACTTGAGAAGCCATGGAATGCTTTAAAAATGATCACCAACAAAATAAAATGATTTTTTATTACATCTTTAGGCTAATATTTTTTAAATTTATGACATTTTGGTTTTTTGGATGCAGTTTACTTAACAAAAAGGGTAATTTTGTAGAATCAAAAAATAAACTTTGATGCTGTAATGTTAATGTTTCTAATTTAGCAATATGAATTCGACTTGCATTTTGTGTTTCATTTTTATTTTGTATTAGTGAAAGATATTTTGTTTAAATTAGCCGAATCTGAATTGGATATCTCCTAAAACGAAAATAACTTAAATTCTTGTTGGCAATTTATAAAAAAAGAAGCAATTATTACCGCTGTGATTTAATAAATTAATAATTAAAAACTATAACTAAGAAATGGATTGGTGAAAAAGTCATTTGGCGAAATGGTCTCCTTGCAGCATTACGATTTTATTAAAATGTCCTAAAACTTCAAAATTCAATTTTTTGCCGGCATATGATGTCCAAATAGCTCACTATTCATTTTTATTTTCAAATCTTAATCAAATCAATAGTCCAATATTAGCCATTAAAGCAAGAATGTAAAAAGTTATATTAAAAATCACAAACTGTTAAGAAACATTTGGGTACATTTATACTTAAAGATTGCCTTCAAGCATAAATATTTTCTGTTGGTTAATTAAAAGAAAGTAGGGGAAATGTGTCCGCCTACAAGTTCTGCATTTTATGTACACATTTCACAGCTCTTCTGTTTTGGGCCCAGATAGTTTTCCGGTTAATCCGCCCCTGCCGCCCGCTGATAGTATTTAAAGTTACGCCCCTGTCCATGCTCATGTCGACGTCTTGTTTTAACTGGAAACCCAATGTTGTGTATTTGTTTTGTGGTTTTGGCACGTTTTAGCACCTCGCACGAAATTCCCAAATGAATTGACAGGCAGGTAACGAAGAGGAGCTTGTCCGGCAACTGAAACTGTTAACTGGGAACTAGGAATGGGTATTGGCAATGGGACAGGGATTGCGATTGCAACCAGGAGGAGCTGCAAACGGATGCTGACTGTGGCAGCTGTCAATCGTCATTTGCACATATGACAGCTCATCTATGGCAGCGCTGTGGAATTTAAATCGTCGTCGAACGACTTCCCCGACCCCGATGGCAGACATTATCTGACTCCGGCTCTGACTCTGACTCAGTGGGATGCAATTCGTAGGCGCCCCTTAGAGTTATCCGGTGTATGGGTCAGTCACTTGGCAGGGATAGAGATACAACCGTCAGATATCTTCATGCACCTTTCACGCACAATGCATCATCTTTGGCTGTCTCTGTCTGGAAAACTTCGTTGTTCGCTCCTTCCTTTTTCGGATTGGGAATTTTTCGTTTTTTGTACAACTTGATTGACATTTTCACAAGTTTTTGTCTCTACACTCGCACGGGCAATCCGGACGGGGGATGGGAGGTGGCCATTCGTTTCGTCCTTTCGGCCGTTCCTGCCCAACGCTCCAAGGTGATTTGTTATATTTTTCGGACAGCAGCAATTAATAGTAACAGGATGTGTGCGAGTGTCTTTCCATATACACACATATGTACACAACTAACATACCTCGGCCCAATCCCAATCCCAAAACTGAAACTGTCCCACATGGCTGAAGCGAGGACTAGCTAAGGTATCCTTGTTTCTGCAATGGGCTGGGATTGGGATATTGCCTGTCAGTTGCTGGGGAGTTAAGTGATATTTCCTCTTTTCGCAAATGTTTGTTACCATAATGAAGTTGTTAAACAATTGGAAATGTGAGCAGAAATAAATTTAGGCTTGGAAATTTATAAAGGAATTTTTTGAATATGAATTTTTAACAATTTCTTTTGATCTGACGCAATTATATTACAATATTTTCACAATTCTTATTTTAAATGTTAAGGCTATACCATTTTATAGATTTTTAAAAATAATTTAATTTTGTTTGGAAATTGTTTTAAGCGCCAACCTTTTTGTAACAATGCGTGTAACGCAGATACATTTGTTAGACATGTTTTTAACACGTCGATTATTTTAAAAAGTATATATATGCGGCACTCGAATAGTGTATTGTATATTTTTTCCAATATTTTTTTTTATCTTTTTCAGTCACAAAAACAGAATAGATCAGATCGGTGTGTATTTATTATTTTTTTTTTATTTTAAGGTAATTACATACACACAGAAAACTAGAATAAATTTTATGAGAAAAAACCGGGTCGAAACACTTTAAAAAGTAAAACCCAAAAACATTTTAATTTATTCTTATTTTTAAAAGGTTTTACCCTGCTTTTGCACTTCAACATTTTATAATTTTCGAGCTCAGCTTTTTATGTACAAGGGGGTACTACATAATTTCCAAAATACTTAAACGTTTGAGTAAAAATTGACAATTCGAACTTCAAAATGTTTTTAGAGGAAGATAATAAGCACAACAAACCTATTTTGTAAACACCTTCTTGTATATAGAATAATTCGGAGTGCATATAAATATTATATTATTACAAGTGAAGATCTGGCATGTATAAAATCAACATAGAACATTTTTTACTTTATTGTTTCGAACTGTATTATAACAATTAAAACAGTAGTAAAATAAATTGTATTTTTATTTATTTAGCTGTTTTCTCTTTTGTGCAAGTTATTTATAAATTTTAGTTTGACATATTTAGCTGTTTTTTTTAGAAAATCTAATTGTAACACCACAATTAAAATCGTAACAAAACTATTTCCTTTCAAGTATTTTATTTTTTTTAAGTCATCTAGTTTTAATAGACAGTCGAATCTTCAGCACTTAAACAAGTTCGAGGGAACGTGGCTCAGAGTGTCAAGCTAATAATTTGTGAGTCGTGAGTTAAGTCCCACTTTTGCAACAACAATTTTTTTTTAAATCATGGAATTTTAATTTATAGTCCATTCAATTTTCTCCCAAAAACAGGTTCTAACGCTCAACAAAGCTAATTAAAGATAATTTCTTGTTTGCTTTTGCCCATTTACTAGAAAATGTTATTATTTCGGATTATAATCTAAGCCTTATGTAAACCTTATTTAATTCCCTCTACCCCCATCCCCCCAACAATACCTTTTCGGAATATCTCTGTAGATCATCAAATCACAATCGACAACAAAAGCTTTTCCACGCCCCACTTGTAAGTGCATATGCATGTCTAGTCAAGTGCCTGATGCACCCTTTGACTTTCGGGGGATTTGTTAGTCGCGCCATTAACGTCTGTTTAGCGCCATGAAAAGCGTCGGAAGTAAGATATATGGGCTAGATGACGTCCCGAACAGCCGTGAGAGGCGTCAAACCTTTACAATCGACCGGAATGGTGGAAAACTGACCACAAGCTGACGCCAAGTTGATGGGGGCGCCGTTTCCACAGCCCCGAATCTCCAAAAACTTGAACTGCCGTCGTTCGATTTACGCTGATTCGATTCGATTTTTGTTAAACAGCTCTGGTGTCTCCCCACGGCAGCCCGTATCTGTCCCGTGTCCGTTGTCTGATGTCCGTTGTCCGTTGTCCGTTGTCCGATGTCCGCCGGTGTTCGAGACGTGACGTGACGAGTAACTGGCGTAATTGGCAACTGCACCAAATTGATGGATTGCCCGGCGCCGACTGTCACCGCTCCAAGAACAAAACTTGGCGGTACTTTTCAGGTTTCCTTTGTAATTTTTGGGTAAATCGATATTTGTGCCATTTTTTTGTTTCGTGTTTTTTTTTCTGGGCTTTCGGTTTTGTGCAGCTTTTGACTCTGGCGTTTTGTTCGCTCCTGTAATGATTAATTAATCGAATGTACTTATCAGGCTCTGGTGAGACGGCGACGGATGCCTGTTGCATGGCGGCCAAGAGTTGTGCTAACTGGTCCGTCGCCTCTTTAATTGAATATGAAATTAGCTCGGACAAGCTCATTACCTTTATGAATAGGATTTTAAGCTACCTACCCCAATTAGTTGCTGAATTCATCACATGTTCATTTTTCGGCTAATTCCAAGACCCCTTTGCGGGGATCTCGTCCAGCATTTTTGTGATTGATACCTGTAATTGCCAACGCCCAATATTTAAAAAGTTTTTATGAAAACTCCTCAATATACACATGTCGGTGTCTTTGATTCGATGAAATGAGATTGCATTAAGCTATACAGGAGTTATGTTTTCTTGTCTAAAATAAATTTTTGTAGACGTTTTTAAAAATATGTTCTTTATAAAATTTGCAAGTTGGTTAGCCAAATATGTTTTTTTCTTTACAATTAACCCTAAAATCTTTCTTCAAATATTATTATTTTTAACTCATGATTAAACGAAGACTTACATTACTACAATAATCCAGTTGTTACATTAAACAGGATAAAAAGCTAACTTCGGTAAACGGAAATTTATACTCTTGCAGTTATAATTAGTAATAACATTTGATGGTACTTTTAAAGTTGTACTACACTCTTTTTGATTTCTTTATGATTCTATATCAGACCATATACGATAAGAAATAAGTCGGTGGAAGACTTTTGCTAATGTTTCATCCAAATTGATTTAAAACTGAGAGACTAGCTTGCGTAAAAATGGACGAACAGCCGGACATGGCTAGTGCGACTCCTAATAAACAATAACAATACATTATGGTGTTAGAAATGTTTTTTTCGTTGCGTTGCAAACTTCTAACTGAACTTGTAATACTCGAAGAGTAGGTTTAAAAAATAGAATATGACGTGGCGTCATAATCAATGACAAGTAAGATCGTGCGCAAGGAATGGTTACAAATCTTAAGCAATTGTATTAATCGTTATAAAGAAATCCAAACTTGCAGTCAATTAAAAATTAGAGTATACATGGATTTCCCGTATCAACACCATGTGTCAAAAAGTTGTATATTTTAGTTTAAGTACTTTTTTTTGGTTAAAGGACATATTATTAGGTTCACGTATGCTTAGTATAAAAAATTCGTCTTTATTTATTTTTTTTTTTAGCAAAGCCTCCAAATAAAGAGGAAGACAATATAGATAGACTGATTTTAAAATAAAATTAAAAGGATCTTTGTTCTGTTAGCCCATATATACCAAAAAATTTATAAAACGGATTCTTATAACAATATGTTAGAGTGAGTTTTTTTCGTAACTTAATCGAAAACAACCTTACCCCAAATGGTGATACTTAAAAATTTGTTAATATTTAAAGAATTTTAAGTCAATCGTTGTTAAAATAGATATTGGCATTTTAAATACATATGTGTAAAACATTTTATAAAATATTGTATCATATCTTTTAAGTTAGTGTGTCCAACGGTTCCAAAACTTTATTTCCAAGGAAACTCAAATGAGCTGCCACGTTTTTGGACGAAAAGCGCCGAATAACATATAACAATTTCGTGTAAAATTATTGAAGTAATAAAGATTTGACCCTTTGAGAAAAGTTATTTATAATCAGATATTGCACACAAAGGAAGCTATGATTATATTACCCTTTGGAAGATAATAGAATAATGATCAAAACTCCAATAAATTTTTTTGAACTATTTTGAATTCATTTCTTTCGATTACGGCATATTCTTTGTTAAAACCTTTAAGGATTGTACCATTTTTTTTACAGCTAAGTCAATAAATTTCTATAGGGTTTTCCATATAGTCATTTTTATTAATTTCAAGCTAATGAAGATGTTTATTTTGGTATTATTTTTACCTTTCTTAGCTTTATGGTTTGTGAAAACGTTGATTTTGGCCATATAGTTCTTATTAAGAGAGTTTAAAAAGCTAACGCCGTTTTACGGTTAACGGCCTTGCTACCTTTATTAAAATGTTTTAAAGTAATATCTCTTAAAAATGTTTTTATTTTACACAAATGTATTATAAGCTTTTTTTAAATTTAGATTTAAGCTTTGAGGCACGGGACTTATTGTGCGGTACAATTTCGTATTTGATAAAAGCGGAACATAATTTGATTGAAACACATTCAATTATGTACAAATGTTTTTGGCTATTTTTTCCTACAGTGCATTGGCCTTAAACTATTTTGAATCTGCCCTGACCGTTTTATTTACTTTACTTTAATCTTTCGTGTTATTTGAACAACATAAACATTGCCGAGGCACTCGAGAATGACCTTGACTTTTTAAGATGCAAAATTATGCAAAAACGACTCGGTAAAGATTATAAAGCCACCCGGCATTAAACCAAATCCTATGCTTCAAGAGTCATTCATTTTTGAATCGGATAAAGTTAAAGCGAGACAACCGTCTGCACACTCTCTTTATCCGCTTCACAGCTGAAGCGAACCAATCGCAGCAGACTTCTATAGAACAGCCCCCGCTTCTAAAATATTCTTCCTAAAATAACAGTCTACCCTTGTTTGCCTGGGCAAAATGGGATTTCTTCACAACGCAGCTGAACAGGATAATATAAGTAATGGTTAGGCATCGGTTTTTATTGTTGATTGGCAGGCTTCGAGGCTGATTCGCAGTTTGGGTAAGTTTCTTCGTGAGAGTAAAATAAGTTTTAAAAACATGGCATAAAGAAAATTCCCAAAAAAATCTTAATGATGCAAGATACAAAATTTCACTTGAGCTGTTAATATCCATTAATTAAAATATAATTTTTGTATAAAGTATTAACGTTTTTTTCAATTTCATGAAAACAATTCAAGTAAGGGAATCTACATTTAAATATCACGCCACCATAAACACAATTCCAAAATAAAATCAATATTATTGACCGGAAATGTAGCATACGTTAATTTCTAATTCAAGTTGAACAACACAATTTGTTCATTCCAAAGAAATATTTAAAATTCAACTCATAAAACCTTTTTTCTCCGGAAATAGAGTTAGTGCATTTAGCACCACCTATTGTTAAAATATAAACCCAAAAATTACCCTTGCATACTTTTCGGCGGTCTTTATCGCTCAGTTGTGCTGCATTTGCAATATCAGCATGGAAATAAAATTGACATACGCATATAACTGAAAAATTGTCAATTAAGAAATAAATTCGCGTTACATCCTGTTTTTTTTAAACAAATAGTGACCTAGGTGCATTGGCCTTTGAAAGTGTTTACCAAGCCTTTCAGCGCCGAAATCTACCAAATTCCCGAGGGACTTTCTAAGGTGTAAAATATATTTTTAAATTATTAGTAGTTTTTCTGTCAGGTTGCCCACATGCAACTATATTTGGTCTGAAAAGTCAGTTTGCCATATTGAAACTTGATTTCTATAACGACGAATTATGGAATTCTGAAACCAAAAAAAATGTTTAAAATAATGAGAATATGAATACGAATGTCTATAGGCAGCTATAGAATTTAAAATGGAATCCAAGCAGATGTTAAAATGTTCTTCCCGAGCAATAAATCCTTAAAAGTGAAATTGTTATCAATAAAAGGACCCCGATATAAGCGCGGTATAAGTAGTCGTTTCCATTTGAAAATAAATCAATAATGTACTTTATTGCGAACTGACTGCACCAAATTATGGAAGGAGCCAATACCTCGAATATAGGTAAAAAATGGTCTGAAAACCTGTCGATTGCCTGATAAACTCGTTGGGGCATCTCAACGCCAATTAGGCGGTCTAGAAAGAGACTGGCTTGGAGGTCCCTGCGATGACCTTGCCAAGATCCAGATGCAGGGCACTGTGGCATTGGGTCAACGAGCAGTCAGCCGCCTATATAAGCCGATGGCCAGTCCGAAGTGGACTTGTGTTAAATCAGCTACCGACAGGAGCAAACCTTAACCTTCTGCACAAAAATCATGTTAAATAAAGTAAGCTTCGATGTGCTCTATATGTATCTCAAGATATGATCTTATATCATCTGACCGTCCACAGGTTGTGTTATTTGTGGCCCTTTTTGGCCTGGCTCGAGCTGGCTTACTGCCCGTGAAAAGTTCCGGAAGTGAGGACACCTATGATTCCCATCCGCACTACTCCTTTAACTACGATGTCCAGGATGCAGAGACCGGAGATGTGAAGTCGCAATCGGAATCTCGGGATGGGGACGTGGTGCATGGTCAGTACTCCGTTAACGATGCCGATGGCTACAGACGAACTGGTGCGTGGTTTCAATGCGGTGGTGCGCCGTGAGCCACTTTCTAGTGCTGCGGTGGTGCTGAAGCCAAAGGCGGCAGTTGTGGCCCCCAAAGTTCAGTTCCAGCCGCTGAAGAAGTTGCCGGCACTGAAGCCCCTCTCTCAGGCATCGGCTGTGGTGCACCGATCCTACGCCCCGGTGATCCACCATGCCCCAGTGACCCATGTGGTGCACCACGCTGCTCCGGCGCACTCCTTCGTTTCACACCATGTGCCACTGCTGAAGACCTCCTTGCACCACGCTCATCACCCCCATGCCATTTCATATGTGTTCTAGAATCAGTTAATTACGATTTTACCGTGTCTGAATAAAATACTTTAAATTTAATGTTTTATTCTCTACCCTCTTTCGCTTTATTCCCTATAATTATTGTTACAATGGTATTACTTTTATTAAGGAAAAAAAAAAGTATAATGAAAATTATGATTGATAAATGAAATGCTGAAGATGAAATAACGTTATTTAAGACTTTTTTGCCATATTTTCTTTTCTTTATAAACTATAAAATTTTAAGCCGCGTCAGATTGATTTAACAAAGCTCAATATTCCCTATCTCGAAGTCTCTACTTTTCGCACAAGAAAATCTCCATAAATTCAATATTTTTTTTCGGTGGCAGATATGTTAAGAAAATGGTAATATTGTGTAAGTTCTGTTAAAAAATCTTTTGTTTTTAATTGAAGTTATTGATTAAACTCGACGTGTAACGTTGGCTACATTTTCATTTCTTGTATAACACAACGTTTTCCTTATTATCTTAATATTAAAATAAAAATGATTTTCCAAAGGGTTTATAAAAATACTTCGTTAATATATTTTCAGTTAAACAACAAAAGACCCGCTAACGAACTACATGTTAACCGTGTCTTTTATATTGATCAAACACAAGAAGTACGAAATTTCCATAACGAATTATCGATGTAATCCCAAACAAACAAGTAAGAACGTGTCGAACTCATTCCATAACTGAATTCTCAGCAAGAATGCCGCAGAAACATCCGCAATGACTGCTCTTTGTTGGGTGGGCATTCGGAAGTATAGCACTAGACATAAGCCCGAAATCCAATTAGCGTTCAACTGGAGCGACAGCCACCGAAATAAACGCTTAAGGTCGTCGGTGGGGTGGGGTGTCCAAACTCAAAGTTACTGTTTCTGGGCAGGGGTAATGAATTCGGAAATCGGTATGGGTGAGCAGCTTGCAAGTGCACAGTCGATTTGAAAAACCGTTGTTATGCATTTGCGCATGCGCTGCATACGATATGGTTGTTATTAGTGAGCGAGTATTTTTCGAAAGCGCAAACAAATGCCAGCGATCATCATTACCATCGTGATCGATTTTGGGGGTGGGGGGGTTTCTGGGGCAGGGCAGGACTGGATCCATAGTGCACGTTCGGGTATGCGACTTCTGAGGCCAATATTAATTCGGCTGCCCGCTCAAGTGCGATTCAATCAAGAAGGCATTATGCTCGCCGCGGCTTTGTCACCGCTCAGCCTTGGCAGCGTGCCGCCCACCGCCGTCCTACCTTAACCCCCCCTACCCCACACCGCTCCAGCAACAACCGCTTCTAGTCTTGAGCGTCTCGCATTTTGATATGGTCGGCGTTGTTTTGTGACGCAAGTGCACACCACTGACATCGAACCCGGGCAGAGTGCCATCGAGGCGGTATAAAAGCCCCAGTTGGACGCTGTTCAAATCAGTTCACAACCAATTTCGGTATCTAGAGCAACCAACCCAACCCAAGCAACCAAAAATGGCATTCAAAGTAAGGATTAAGTTCTTAGTGCAAACAAAGTGATAAGTGATAATGAGAGGAGGAAAATTAAATCAACATGATAAATTTATCTATTGTTTTAATCTATTACTTGATCTTCCCTTGCAACAAGTGAAATCTAACTTAATAATCGTATTAATATAAGAAATCGGTTTAAATTTCTAAATCTTTTCTTTGAACAATTTCAGTTCACCATTCTTTTCGCCGCCTGCATCGCCGTGGCCAGCGCTGGCATTATTCCCGCCGCAGCTCCTCTGGCCGCCGTGGCCCAGGTGGAGGAGTACGACCCCCATCCCCAGTACACCTACGGCTACGACGTGAAGGACGCCATCTCCGGGGACTCGAAGACGCAGGTGGAGAGCCGCGACGGCGACATCGTCCAGGGCCAGTACTCGCTGAACGACGCCGACGGCTACCGCCGCATTGTGGACTACACCGCCGACCCCATCAACGGATTCAACGCAGTGGTGCGTCGTGAGCCCCTCGTGGCCGCCGTTGCCGCCGCCCCCGCTGCCGTCGTGGCCGCTCCCGCTCCAGTTGTCCGCGCAGCCGTCGCCGCCCCCGTGGTCCGTGCCGACCCCCTGACCGCCGCCTATGCCGCCGCCCCCGCACCCCTGGCCTACGCCGCCGCCCCTGCTCCCCTGGCCTATGCCGCCGCTCCTGCTCCCCTCGCCTACGCCGCCGCCCCCGCGCCCATCGTCAAGGCCGCTCCCCTGGTCGCCGCTGGACCCGCCATCGTCAAGACCCAGTTCGCTTCGCCTCTTATCTCGTACGCCTATTGAAAACCCAAGGAATAGGCCACCACGACCCGATAATTGCCGTTAGTTGTTATTGAATAAAAGGATGTGATCTTATTGAATGGAAATCAAGTTTACTTTTACTTTTTGGGAGGTCTTAGCTTTATTAATTGTCCAATTACGCGATCATAGAGAACTGCAATGTTTCATATCTATGTCCGGAATTAGATAATATAATATCTGGTTAGCACAATATTACTTATTAAATCCTTATCCAAAATTGTTTTTTTAAATTCAAGAAAAAAATGAAGGAATAAAAACCAAAAAATTCCATTTTAAACCCCTTAACTAAAAAAAAAAAAGGATATATTTTTTTTAAAAAAAATAAAAAAAAAGAAAAAAGAAATTTTTACCCAAAAAAAAAAAAAAAAAAATTTTTTTTAAAAAAAAAAACCCCAAGTAATTTACCCTTTTCCTTTTTTCCTTTTTCCTTTTTTTTTTTTTTTCCTTTGAAAAAAAAAAATAAAAAAAAAAAAAAAAAAAAAAATTATAATTTTTAAATATAAAAATAAAAGAAGTTTTTTTAAAAAAAAAATTTTTTTAAAAAAAACACCCCCCCATATAACCCCCAAAAGATTAAAAAAAAAATGCAAAGGAATAGCTTAGTTTATCATATCCCGTCAGGATTTACAAAAAGTTAAATTTTAAATATTATTAAATTTTTTAAGTACTAATAACGCAGAGATAGGAGACCACAACTTTCTCCCCATTTGGATATAAAGGTATTTTCTACTATTGGAAAGTCTGGGAGGATTTTATGAATTGTATATTAATAATTTAATTCCTGCAATTTAAATCTAGTCAAAATGCAAATCAAAGACTCAATTCTAAATTTAATTTTATTTTATTACCCAAGTGAAACTAATGTTTTGAACTCTAACTCAATACTGGTAATTAATTGATAGATTTCCAACATAAATCATGTGCATCAAGTTCATTCGCGGAATAAGTAAATCTATTTTTCAAAATTTATTTCGGATGTGTTTTTTTTGGTTAAGATCGATATATTGCTGATGACTTATTGAGCTAAAACAATTATTAAAACCACTCTATGTAATTTTAAACGGATTTCAATAATAATAGTTATTTTTGACTTTAAATTTTTCATGTCGACGGACTTTTCCATCAAAACTCCAAACAGACCGACATTTTAAAAAAATGTGGATTGTTTGTTGCAACCTGCAACCTACCAGGCAGTTTTCATATTCTTCAAACAATAAACATATCTTTTTTCTCAATTATTTAAATGTCTGCCTGTTTGGAGTTTCGATGGAAATGTCCGTCGACGTGAGAAACAACAAGCTCTTGTATTTTAATTTCTCAAAAAGTACTCCAGGAAGTTTTTAATGGTAATTCCCTTCTGGTTTGTTAAAACCGAAAGTGTTGTTCACTTTCACTCTCCCACGACCGTTTTCAAGGCCGCCGCAAAAGAAAGAATGCATTAAACAGCGACAGCTACTGACAAAATAGCACTCACTGTCACAAAAAGGCAACAATGAAATAATGTCGCATAATTGGACAGCGAAGCCGCGGTCCAACACGTCCAAGAACGCACAAAATGCGCGACAAAACGGTGGAGGCAATGCCAGAAGCGTTTACACCGGGCCAATGTAAGGTCCGTAAAATAGTTTCAGCGAATATAAATTTAAAGAGGGAAGCCCCAAAAGCTGTTTACTCATTCATGGAGCCGGTGCAAACTGGGCCCAAGTGAGGTGGTCGTCCGTCTGGTCTGGTCTGGTTTTCAATGCGATACGAGCTTTGTTGTAATTCGCCTGGTTAACTTTATGGGCCTCGCCGCGAGTTGCGCATGCGCATTGGCATTAAAGTCTGATGTACTTACATGCTAAACATGGGAATGGAAATGGAAATGGGTAGCGAGGTCCGTTCGCTCCAACGGTAATTAACAATGCCAACTGACTTTGACCTTAACCCTCGCCCTCGTCCGTTGGCCGCCGTCCTCCTCAGAGTACCTTGGCATTTTGCACTTGTCCGCGTTGGAAAGGCGGTCGGTCAGATAAGGGAAACGATTTGGCAGGTAAAATAATGTCGCGTAAATCATTCTCAAGCTGGCCGAAAAAAATCCAGAGACTTGGCGAAAGGTTTCTGACCACGCCAAAGCTGCAACTACATCCGACGACCTTAACTGGTTTCCAAAAGCGGACCGCATTACATGCATTAAATTCAATAAGCCTTCGACGCAGATGGTTTTATTGAAATGTTCCGATCGATGCGTTTTCTTTCCGATCGGATGTCTACCCCAATTTTCGTTGATTGGTGTAAAATGGGTCGGACGCGAACGCCTGATCAATTTGGGCCCTTAATGACTTATTACTGCCAGAAAATTGATTACAAAATGCATATGGTTGAGAGAGCTTTGGGAAGAGTCAAGGTAACGCATAATAATCACTTCCATTGACGTTTATTGGGTGGGATTAGGGTAACTACGATCTTGCTTGAGTACTACTCACCTTGTATGTCGAAGGCTAGAATGAACCACTTATGAATATTTGGTTAGCAAATAATAATTACATAGTACTTTGAACTGTGTTCTTGACTTGATAATTTTACCATAACAATTGGCCTAATGTTTATAATAATATATTTGATTAGGACATAATTATATTATTTATAAATGACGGATGGTAAAATACTCCCAACATCTAAGGAAAAACGCTTTCTGTATTCCTTGAGCTTACAAATATTCAACAATTTATTGATCTACAACGGATTCCACAAATCTGAAAGGGAGTTTCTTAGTGGTGCTGGTGGTAGGCCACTGGAAGAGGGGCAGCAGCAACGGGCAGAGCCACGGGAGCCACGGTCTTCACCACGGTCTTCACATGTTCCAGGGGCACGCGGTTGACGACGGCGTTGAATCCGTTGACCGGGTCGGAGGTGTACTGGACGATGCGCTTGAAGCCATCGGAATCGATCAGGGAGTACTCCCCGCGGACCACATCTCCGTCGCGCTCCTCCACCTGGCTCTTAGAGTCGCCGGAGAGGGCGTCCTGCACATCGTAGGCGAACTTGTACTGGGGATGGGGGTCGTACTCCTCGGCGGCCTTGGCCAGGACGGGCTGGGCGTGGGCCACGGCGACGGGGGCGTGGGCGTAGGTGGCCACGGCGGGGGCGGCGTGGTACACCTGCTGGACTGGCAGAACACCGGCACTCACAGCCGAAACGAGGGCGAGAACAGCGAAAAACTGCGGTGAGAAAGGATCAGTATGTAATACTGGAAAGGATCAGAAGGTCCTCCTCCCAGGATCGCTCACCTTGAAGGCCATGGCTCTGGGTTTGGAAGTGGGCTTGTCAGTTATCCGTTTACTGCTGCGAAGACAGAGAAGATGTGGAATGATTTACTGGACCACGAGCATTGCTTTTTATACCCACTCAATGAGGGCAAAAAGCAAAATGCGAATAACGAATTGAAATTGATTAATTCGCTGCTGGGCAAAAGCATTTTTGTCACTTTTCGTATTATATCTTTTTACATTTATTATTGTATTATTGCTATGCTATTTACCTTATTAATTTATCGACTGGAAAAGGGGCAATTACAACTGCCCACGCCGCGGGCGAGAGATACGTATATACATTTATGCAATATGTGGAGATATGCAAATGTGTTGGGGCTTAGTGTCATAGGAGAGACCCTCGGATTTCGGTACTTGTCTGTCTGTCCCTCCTCGGACTATTCGCGGATCAGTCGCTTTCACTATTCTGCCTTGAGTGGTATATTATGTTACCGACACCATATTTTGGTAGAGCACAGGGCTTAAGTAGATTACAGACTGTGTGGAACTGACCTACACTGTTGATGAATCACTTTTTATAAATATAAGAGTGTAAATTATTATTCTCAGTTCAGAGTTCTCAATGTGATTTTATGTTTTGACTTCGATCAAAGTTTCATTACATTTCCTTTCGCAATATCATATTTTGGTTTGCGGCGGAATCTCTAGAGGTCGTTCATTTACCAGTTTCTCCTCCTCCCATACAAATCTACCTTAAGACTTATTAGTTCCATTAGTTTTCAGTGATAAGAGAGAATAATCTTCTTAATACATATGTCATTCTCCCCACAGCGTTACAATCGATGTGACTTTGGGATCAATTGGGTATAATGAGGATGACATCCTTTCAAAACTATCTGTTGCGGAGCCCTTTTGGTTAGTTTATTTCAAAATGCAGGTAAAGATGGTCGGCGTTCCACAAAACCCAATTGTTTAAGCGATCGTACACTTCGTAAATTATTTGATATCAGGACACCAAAATACATATTGCCTAATAGCTAGATATTATATTGGATGAGGCTTTCGGAAATTAGTTAATATATATTTAGTTTATATAATTGTAGGCAATAGTTTTAAGTTTTTAAGTTTTACCCAATATACTGTTAAACATTATTTGTACATCCATTAATAAAGGATTCTTGTCGCGTAAAATACCCAAAGACAAATAAAAACATATTTCAAATTAACATAACAAATCACATTTTATTATCATAGAAACAACGGATTGGATTAATTGTGGTCGCATCCTCAGTATTTACAAGTTGGCGATGGTGTAGGTGGGGGCGGTGTACCGCAGGGGAGTGGCATACGCAGCGGTGCGCAGGACTGGGGCGGGGGCAGCCAGCGCCAGGGGCGCGGAGCGGACGAAGGGCGTGGCAACGGCCAGGGGAGCGGACTTGATCAAGGGAGCGGCAACGGCCAGAGGAGCGGAGCGGACAATGGGGGCTGGTGCGGCCAGGGCGACAGGGGCGACGGGGGCGGCCTTGACCAGCGGAGCGGCCACCTTCACCACCGGCTCGGCGGCCACAAAGGCGGCCAGAGGTTCACGGCGGACGACGGCGTTGAACCCGTTGACGGAATCGGCGGTGTAGGTCACAGTGCGTTTGAAGCCATCGGCGTCGATCAGGGAGTACTCTCCGCGGACGATGTCCCCATCGCGCTCCTCCACGTGTCCCTTGTTGTCGCCGGAAAGAGTGTCCTGCACGTCGTAGCTGTAGGAGTACTGGGGATGCGGGTCCACCTCCTCCAGCTCGACGGTCTTGGCCAGAACGGGTACCGGAGCAGGAGCCACTGCCACCGGAGCAGCGGTCCTCAGAACGGCGCCATGGGCCACGGCGAACAGAGCCAAAGCGATAACAATCTGCAGATATTAAATCACATTTTAGGGATATACTTCATGATATTGAACTTAAAACATTATATCACTAATATCAAATAGGATTTTGATTTTATGGCAAGTGTTAAGTTCTTTTTTCGTATGCACTGGTAATCCTCGGGAACGTTTATCCTCCAACTGGTCACACAAACCTTTGCTGCCATTGTTGATTGGATGATTTTGATTTACTGCTGCTGTCTTGGGCTAAAGCCAAACACTGAATGTCTGATCCAGTGTGGGCCATTGGATTTTATACGCTACTTGGTGACATTGATGACACCTAATTGGAATTCATTTTTGGCGCATCACCTCGAACGTCGCTGGTGGCTTGTAAAAATAGTCACGCACCTTCTTCAGTTCTGCCCAATTGAAAGTGTTCGATTGAAATACCCAGCTGCACTTGATTACGCCAAGCCAATTTTAATTACCAATTTCTAAGAAGTTTCAGCTACCTTACTATTGGTTGATTAATACAATCCAATATACAATATATCACTTAAACTAAAACTTAATTGCTTTTGCTTGAGCTAGTTTTGATAATAAATACGTTACATGATATTACTCTGGATGTTATTTTGGATGCATTTACGAAAAACATTTATACAACTTTAAAAACGTTTTTAAAATTTTGAAATGACAGACAAAATATGAAAGAAATATTAACATTGTATTAAAATTAGTTTGTCAATCTTGGCAAAGAGAATTGATGTTTAAGTGATGTATTGTTTGTTTAACAAATTCCATTTGCAAAAACATGTAATCTTGCCCAATTTTTATTTATTTTAAAATGTCACACATAGCTATTAAGCTATATGAATTAAATGATATTTATATTAAAGAAATAAATATTGACTATTAGAATTCTTGTAGGAAATCTTGTAGAAAGAACAAAAAAAAGGTAAGTTAATTCTATTTTAAACGACTCATTTATTAGTTCATTAACTGTTTCGTGAACCAACTGGTTACGGCCAATGCGCTCGCTATTCGTATCTCTTGGATAAATTGAATTTATTTTGATGACAAAACACAAAGATACAAAGATTGAGCACGGCTTCAATGCTACACTTTTCCCCTCTCCACACACGTTTAGCATAAATGAATTGCACTAATTACGCCAAGAGCGTGGCCAACCGGCAATAGCAACTTCGGCAATCCAACGGCAGCAGCAGCTGAAGAAATAGCTCCATCTGTGTATATAAGCGAAGTGTTGGCCCAGTAGCCCTCACAGTTCACTTCGCCTCCCAGCAATCAACAGCAGCAGCAGCAGCCCCCAAACCAAACCAAACCACTCAACATGGCATTCAAGGTTGGCCCCGAGGACTTAGCCCCGCCCCAGATCCCCTGATCTTCCAGATCCTAACCTATATCCCTCTTCCAGTTCGTCGCCCTCTTCGCCCTGATCGCAGCCGCCAGCGCCGGTGTTCTGCCCGTCCAGCAGGTCTACCACGCCGCCCCCGCCGTGGCCACCTACGCCCACGCCCCCGTCGCCGTGGCCCACGCCCAGCCCATCCTGGCCAAGGCCGCCGAGGAGTACGACCCCCATCCCCAGTACAAGTACGCCTACGATGTCCAGGACTCGCTCTCCGGCGACTCCAAGAGCCAGGTGGAGGAGCGCGACGGAGATGTGGTACGCGGAGAGTACTCCCTGATCGACGCCGACGGCTACAAGAGGACCGTGCAGTACACCGCCGACCCCATCAACGGATTCAACGCCGTGGTGAACCGTGAGCCCCTCGTCAAGGCCGTCGCCGTTGCCCCGGTTGTGAAGACCATCGCCGCCCCCGTCGCCCACTACGCCGCCCCCGCTGCCTACACCTCCTACGCCGCCCCTGCTGTCGTGAAGACCGTGGCGCCCGTGGCCCACTATGCTGCCCCCGCCGTGGTCAAGACCGTGGCTCCAGTGGCCCACTACGCCGCCCCCGCTACCTACACTTCCTACGCCGCCCCCGCTGTCGCCTACCACCACTAAGAACTGCCATCCCACATTCCCCAAGCCCTTATTGTTATAGTTTTACGAATGACCCCTACAAATAGACAAATACTTTTCATATAAAAATATTCAGTATTTTATTTATCCTTAAAATCCAATGGGATCAGTAAAAAGGTGTTCAAATAGGTGTTGCTTATTACAAAAGCAGTGGGAGCAGAAGTAAATTAAAGTAAAAGTGGGAAATTGCTTTTTTATAATCACACCTAATTATTTCGGATCCGGAAATTATCTTTTGAGCAAAACCAAAGCTTTAATACGGCTATATATGTATATAAAATGGACTCAGTTATGTTGTCGGCTTTATTCTTCTTCTCTAATGCTACCTCACATGACAACAGGTTTGACTCGTGCCCAAAAGCGTTATAGGCTATTTTATTATTGTTCTTGTTATCCTTTTCATTTCAAAGGTATATTATTTTACTGAAATAAAATTTTGTGTTGTCTGTCCTATGAAGCTGTAATGATTTCGGAAACTATTGAAAATTTTGCATGCAGATTCTAGGAGTTCCTACGCAGCGCAAGTTTGTTTCAAAAGGTGCCACGCCCCCTTTAACGCCCACAATCGCTTATATACGATTTTAAAAATTTAAATATTTCTGAAAAGTAACAAGAGAGAACGCTATAGTCGGGTGCCCCGACTATCAGATACCCGTTACTCAGGTAAAGGGAGTGCGAGGGAGATGGAGATAGAAACTTTGATCACGCATAACTTTTTAACGAATGGTCCGATTTGAAAAATTTCTTCTACATTTCGATAGGTATTGATAAACACAATAAAACTGCATTTTTACTTTTCCGAAATATTTAAATTTTTAAATTCGTATATACGCGATTGTGGGAAAGGGGGTGGCTTTGAAACAAACTTGGCTGCGTAGGAACTCCTAGAATCTACATGCAAAATGCCAATCTTCTAGCTTTTATAGTTTCCGAGATCTCAGCGTTCATACGGACGACAGACAGACAGACAGACGGACGACAGACGGACAGACGGACATGGCTAGATCGACTCGGCTAGTGATCCTGAACAAGAATTATATACTTTATAGGATCGGAAACGCTCCTCTACCTGTTACATACTTTGACGAATACAATATACCCTTTTACTCTACAGTAACGGTATAAAATGGTTTTATTGTGTTTATCAATACCTATCGAAATGTAGAAGAAATTTTTCAAATCGGACCATTCGGTAAAAAGTTATGAAAGTTTTATCTCCATCTCCTCACCCTTTCCTGAGTAACGGTATCTGATAGTGGGCCCGACTATAGCGTCCTCTTTTCAATTTATTTTCATATATTATTTTACTGAATTAAGCTTCTATCTAATGATTTAAATATTCAATTTTACTTACTAACACTTTAAGCCTCGGTGTATATATTTATATTACATGTTTGAGAGTTGAATCAGTTGGTTACCGGTTTTTTTTTTTTTTTTAAATAGTTTACTGGCCATCAAAAGTAACTTTTATGTTAATTGATAATTTGGTAAGGAAACAAATATTGAAAAATATGTAATATTAAAATTTTTGCAGCTCAAATGATTTTAATATGTATACTGACCAGAATATATGTTTTATAAAAGAATTACAGAAAGGTTATGACTTTTCGCTTAAAACTTGGTCAACAGAATAGGGCAATAATTGCGGGAATATCTTAGAAATATAATACCATATTTTTGGGCCATTTTCCATAGACATCAAGTTTTAGTTAGTTCGTTTCGATAGGTATTTTCAATGTAATCCACGGTGGGCATTGGCCAGTGCCGAGGCTGTCGATCATTATCCCCCAGTGCCAGCACTCAACCTCAACCGTTGCCAACCAAAGCCAAGCCTCAGCCGAACAACCCAGCTGGCCAACAAAGAGGAGCGAAAGGCCAAGAGGTCTGGCTAATGTGGTTGCGTTAGACCTTTGTGTGGGAAATGTGGAGCAAATTATTTCTTGCCCGGCAATTGGACACACATATTTCGGGCCCGAGTCAGCGTCAGAGCCTGTATATATTTGCCGGACTTGATAGCAGCCGATATGTCCCAAGTAATTTGAGATTCAGTTTGTGTGCGACATTAAAATTGCAAAAAGTGCGATTGTTGCTACCGGATATTTTGGCAAGCCCGAAAACCGGTCTCGATTTACCCCTCTCCACTGAAGTGCGAAAATCGAGCATGGGCAAATATTTGCGTCGAATTGCTCACGCTAATCATGACCAATCGGGAAATACTAGGCAAGTGCTTAAAATGTAGATCTCACAGTTCATAAAATTAATGCTAATTGTTCTCTTTGCACGCACTTTTTATTCGCCTAGGGCTTGCGAAATAACATTGTTTGCTAAGCTTGCTTAAGATTGATATTGGAGAATGTAATCTCACAAGAACACGGTATGAATACATTCCTAATCAGGTTGGCTTGGGGGCTTTCGAAATGGAATAATGCGAATCATTAATTGCAGTATTCGTGTCTTTTAATAATTTGGCATTGCCTTGGCCTTGACATTCCACTGGCAGAGTTTCGAAGGCTTTTCGAAAATTTGAACGAATACAATTTTCAAATAATTCTTTTTATATGTTGTTAATGTCGTATACTCACTTCAATAAATATCCTTACAAGATAAAAATATAATAAAAAATGTATAATCTTAGCTCATATTCTCCTGTAATTTTTGTAAGTTTTTTGTTGCCATAGGAAGAAATTTTCGCAAAGTATTTGTTTTTCTAAAAATTAGATTAAATCAATTAAAATAATCTCCATTTTGTTATCCACTGAATACAAATAATGGCACTTTGGTACACGTAAAGGTACTTTGTTTTTTAAATAAAGCATAATAAATAAAACATAATTAAAAGCATAAATTTTATATAGGTATTTCCATGGTTTGGGCTTAGAACATTTTAAAAGTAATCCAAAAGTTCAAATATTATATATGTATTTCCTTGGTTTGGGCTTAGAACATTTTAATAGTAATCCAAAAGCGTTATTTTTCTGAAATTATTAAACTTCACACATATTCTCTGCATGGTCAAACGAAAGCTTTGTACGTAGATATTTGAAATTTTATTTAAAATATGTACATTGAGGCTATAACTAATCAACATTACTAGGTTAATGGGCTAAATGAGTTCTCATAATGGGATGCATGCGGGATAATACTTTCGCTTGTCAGGTGATCTGCGGCTGGGAACTCCTTACTGGTGGTGGTAGTACTCGTGGCCTTCGTGGGCGGCCTGGGAGTGGGCGGGGGACTCGTAGCTGGCGTAGTGGTGCTGCTGGTGGTCCTCCTCCTGCGGCTGCTCGACCTGGTGGGCGGAGTAGGCGGGGGCGGTGTAGGCAGGGGCGGTGTAGGCCGGGGCGGCATAGGTGGGGGCCACATAGGCATGGGTGGGGCCAGGGGCAGCGTAGCTCTTGATCACGGCAGCGGGGGCGGCAGGGGCGTGGTGGTATTGAACGGGAGCAGCAGCCACCACCTTGTGGTGCACATGGGCCAGGGGTTCGCGGTGCACGACGGCATTGAATCCATTGACGGAGTCAGCGGTGTACTTCACCGTCCGGCGGAAGCCATCGGCATCGTCCAGGGAGTACTCGCCCTGCACCACATCCCCATCCCTGGACTCCACCTGGCTCTTGGAGTCGCCGGACAGAGCGTCCTGCACGTCGTAGGCGAAGTTGTACTTGGGATGGGGGTCGTCGGGATACACCTCATGGCCGTGGGGATGGATCTCGTGCTGCTTCTGGTAGATCACCTGCTGCAGCTGCTGCGGCTGGTGGGCCTGGTACAGCTGGGGCTGCTGTTCGTGGTGCTCCACAGGGATTATTCCCGCGGAGACGGCTGCCAGGCAGCAGGAAACCAGAGCGATGAGCTGGGATAAAAAAATATAAATTAAGCTTTGAGCCAATGTTCGAATTACATCAGCCTTGGCTTACCTTGAAAGCCATTTGGGGAGCGCTTGAGGTTAGTGGGCGAATTGCAGAGCGAAAGAAGCGAGACGTTGTCCTCCTTCTGTGGAGTTCGTGGTTTGAATAATAATCGAAAAGCCGCTGCATTTGTATTTATAGACGAAAATTTCGTTGGCCTCACATCTCGGGCCCATTGTTTCTCCTTCGGCCTTTCTTTCACTTTTTCCCTTGGTGGCTTACAAAAATCACTTCGATCGTAATTCATTTGCATGCCTCCCTCTGCGTCGATCGGTAGATTTACCCAAAAAGATTTGCACCCACGAGTCACACCCATTTCGCTATTGTTATGAATGGGAGACGGACAGGCGAATAAGCGGACAAAGCAACCAAAGTCGTTACATACAAAAGACTTAAGCGAGCAACTCGCCGCGGATCAGCGGTTTCAAGATCGGGGGATTGGGGATTCGTGGTTTTGGGGCACACTCAAGACATGTAAGTAACCCAATAAATTGCCGCTTGATCGATGAACAGCATTGCACTTGACACCAGCGCACACATTCGGGAAAAATAGAGAAATACAGCGAGAGACACTCCTCCTCCTCTTCCCTCCCATGGTAAATGACCCAAAAAGACGTCTGATCACCTCACATGGATAAATGGACAAGTAACATTTGAGCTTTCAGGTTGAAGCTTTTTACTCTCAGTTTTACAGCTATAATTGTGGCATTGGTAAGTGCTCAATCATGGTCGAAATGGGCAGGAAAGTGACTCAACCTGCGGCCAAGTGATATAATAAAATACCGTGCGGGGGCTGGCTTGGAAAGAATTTCGTTTGAAGGTCGATGTCAAAGTAATGAAAGTACTAAACAAAATTATCTAGGCAAATACTCCAAAAATGGTGTTCGAAATGGTAATGTTTCTTATTATTGGAATTGATTAATATTGTTTGTAATATATCTTAAGAATACATAACAAAATCAATGACCGCTCAAGGCAATTTAAAAGTTAAATTTTGGATATTTAAAGCGGGTAACTCAAAATAGTAAAAAAAAACTAATAAAAACGAGAAAGGTAGAAAGCTTTGCCAAGCATAAGTTTCTATGCTTTAAGAAAATATAGAAAAATTTGCTATTTTAAATACAACATTAATTACTTCGTCAAACAAATAACACAATACTAAGAATATATCCATGAATCAATGACCGCTTGAGGCCAATTTTATGTGCCACTCATTTTCGATTTCAATTCTGAGCAATTAAATTTAGTTTATTTTCATTTCACTTTCAATCAAACGTTTTAATTAACAAATTTGTTACTTGGCATTGTGCTGCAAAAGGTCCGAGCTCATTACCAGACAATAAAGCAATGAGACTACAGATAATAAGAACAATTCGAATCTCGTCTGACGTGCGTCTGGCAGCAAGTCAAACCAGTTCCTGTTCACTTCTATTCGACCAAGTCATCGTAGGAGTCGAAATATGTGCTATAATTGGAAGGGAAAAGCCGGTAACTTAGATCCGTTAGAAATGAACTGAAAATCGGCTAAGCACCAACCGGAAGTCAGTTGCCTTCGTGATAAGTCACGTACTTTTAAAAACCAAATTGATTTGTTGATTTCTTATTACTTTTCTAACCATAGTGGATTTTAATAACTAATTTAAGAAGTTATTTAAACTAAAGCTGACTGATTTAACCGAAATCTATTATTAGATATGACGGATAATCAAATCATGTAGACGTTATATCAAATTTAAAAAAATTTATTTATTTATTAATTTAAACATAATCCAAAAGAACATAAAAATGGTTTGTTATCATGTCCTGTAATTTATTGATAAATGATGTGAACTACAAGGGATTGCGCAGGATACTGATCAAAGTCTATTGTTTAAAGCCTGAGGATTATCAGTGGGCTTTGGGCAGTGCTCTATTGTAAGTTATGTTTCGCTTTCTCTCACTCGAAAATTATATTTTACGATCAACTTTAAATAATCTTGATTCAATAATTTATTTTGTTGGCCGAAGTTGAAAAGACACTCGTTATAATAAATTGTTAAATTCCTTAAATTTTTAGAGTATTTAACTAAACCTTTATCTGACCTAACAGTATTATTATTTAATTTAAATAGAGATAAATTAGTAGCGCCACGCTTTTTATTTTATTTGTCTTTTGCAAACCGCAACCTAACGACTATCAGCCACGCTTCGTAATTAACTTTACGGTTGCAAAGCGATTACAAACAAAAAAGTGGTTGTACTTAAACAAACATTGTTTGATTTAATAAAGGGAAGAAAATGGATATTTCTTTTTAAAATAAGCAGATATTTTCGTACGTTTTTAAAAAGAAAAATGTTAGCTTATGGACCAACGAAATACTCCTGATTACAATATTTTTGGAAGTCGTGTACATAATTTGAATTTCGCTCACATGGGCATTACTTAATTAATAAATTTAATTAAGTACTAAGGAAATTAATGACTCTTTTTTGATAAACGATATCACGTTTAGCCTTTTATAGTCTGATTAAAAAGGTGGCCACGGTCGCAAAAATGTGTATGAAAAGAACTAAACCTCGAAATGGCAGCTCCTTGAGAAAGAGTTCAGCAACCGACGGATCCTCGACAAGTAATAGATCTTTAAAATACAAACGCTTGAAGCAACAACATATTTTATTCTATCAGGGAGAGTGCCGCCATTCATGCTTCATTTGCAGAGTTTTTCGGGTGCAGGCAGACGGCATTTTCGCAGCTTTCCCCAGAGAAAACTCACTCGCCTCGGCCTCATTCGTCAACCAGCATTTTGGGTTTTGCCTGTCAACGTTTTAAGGTATTTGTGAGAGAGGTGCTGGACCAGGACGACTGAGCCACATGATGCCAATGCCGTCCCATGTCGTCGACTACGCACAATTCTGACAGAAGCGGTGAAAATTTAAGATTGATCACCGGGCCGAGTGTTTGCTGGAAATTGGTTGAGCTGTTTGGGTGTCCGGGTGTCGATGTCGAGTGCCGGCTAAAACCTAAATAATGTCAGAAAATGTCTGCCCGCAGCAGAATCCCCCGAAGGACGGGCTAGACCCCGGGAAGAGGGAGTAGCCGTCAGGTTGGCTTAATTTAATTAGCAGACCACTCCACCGAGCGGACACCCCTGACCAGGCACATTTCCAGCTGGGAGGTCAATGCTGCGTCGAATTAAAAAATTCCAACGGAACGAACTTGTATTGAAAATAATAAAAGTAATCACTTCAGTAGCCTGATGACCGTCAACGGCCGGCTAACTCGAAGACATTGTCTCTATTGGACAACTGTTGAAAAAACGTCTGTTAATTACAATTTAGTTTGCTTAATTTCTGAGCGAAACACTCGACCAATTGAGCACCGGCATTTGTTTGGCCTAATCATCCGCGAGCGCAACTTACCAAGGGTTAAGCTGGAAATAGTTTATGGCGATTACAATGCGAAGTAAACGCTGTCCAGCCGGCGACTCGAATAATGCCAATTAAACTGGCACAAAACCAGTTCACTTACCGTTTTCCTCATGCCTTTTTTTTTGGCAGTAGCCGCAACACCATCACCAGCAGCCCAGCACCTGTGAACACCTTTGAAATCTGCTGACTCTTTGCTGGATTTCTGGTGGCAGTCGCCTCACCTCACATACGGTGCCAGAGCTATAGTTTATAGGCTTTGCTGCCGGGCCTGACCTTGATACACATAAATTATTGTTCGCACTGCGGCCTTTCTTGTAAGATAATAACGAAATATTTGTGTACACCCGTTGAACTATTTTTAAGATCATACGGCAAAGTAAAAGTCAAGGGAGGTGACCAATGAAGTATCAACTAGGGGCGTGTCGAGGATCGTTATTTTAAGTACTTAATAATACTTAATAATAACAGAGTTACAGAATTCTGCAATGTCCTCGCGGAGCATGTTGTCATTCTCCGACAGTAGATAACTATTTTAAGGAAAGTTATTCTAAACCTATGCATTTTATATCATCATTCTCATGCCATTAGAAACTATTTTGTTACAAGATTTCAAAACGTTTAAAGGTAAGAATTCAATAAGCTGGTTAGCTTCTAAAAAAATTCTTTATCTTCGGATTAAATATGGATAAGTCGATAAGAACCCACGAAAGATAAACGCTTGATTGGATTTTTCTCTTTTTTTGGTAGCCTATTGTTGTTTTTTGTTTATTGTTTACACCTAAACTTAAACTCAAATGTAAATTTTGTCCAAAGGGCCGAGACGACGTTTGGTTGGTGATGGATGGATGGGTGGAGGATGGCTGGTGTGCGGTGTTGTGCGGCCTTCCAACGATTCAATGTTCCGTGATGAGTGCCAATAGGTGTTCTGGCCAGTGCAAGCCCTGATTGAGCCCTAGTATTTGGATCTTGGACGGATCCGGGCTGTCATCATGAACAACTGGATGTTGATTTGGGATGTATAAACTTTATTATTTTAGTAAGCAGCTGCAAGGCCGATACAGAAAGGAAAAATCTGCAAAATAATTGAGTTTATCAGTAAGCAGTAGAAATTCGTTGAAGGTAAATATAAATATGAAAATACACACATAAATTATGATTAAAAAGTGCTTTATTAATTAATTCTTTATGCACACTTTATGCAAAAACTGGATAACTATTTTTTATGTGTTATCAGTTATGTTGAAAACATATTTAATAAGCCACTTATATTTTTTTAAGTTTTCACAGTATAACAATGAAATGTAAGTTTTTCTAGGGCCTTGCACTCTTATTTTATGAAAATTATCATATAAACAAGTTGCTTTTCCAAATACAAAATCACATTATTCACAAATAATTACCTTCACATGTCTGTCATTTGGAGGTCTGCATGCAGGCTGAATCCTGAAGAAAGATATCCAAAGTCGAGTTTTTGGTGGTTAGATTGGTCTGACTGGCCCCAAGGCGCGATCGCAAGCTGCTCCTGATCCTGAACCTCTCGGACTCAACACAAAACACTGAATGAGCCAACTAGGAGTCCCTGGCCGCCTTTTATACGAAAGCCGCGAATCGAAAGCCTGTTTACCCCTGTTGAGGTTCGACGATCCTTCAACTCACTTCACCGGGTTTGTTTTCTGGCTTTTTTCCCTGTTCTCTTTGTTTTCCTCGGGCTTGTGCTTTCTGTTTTTGTCCGGTTGCATTGTCAGTTTGCATTGTTGTTGGCTGCTCTCTGGATGATAATGACGATGGTGAAGTTGAGAAGGGTTTCGGCTCCGTATCGACGACGATAAGCACCCGAAATCAGAAATCTTCCACTTGATTAGTCGGACTTTGGCTTGGAAAAAGGGTGATGTCCAAGGCAGCAGTTGGCTAGCTGAGATTACACACAGAGTCTGACCTTGAGGGGCCCCTCCAGAACTCTGAGTTCAGGATCCAGAATTGTTCTTTAGAAAAACAACAGGTGTGCGCCGTCTAGCCCCCCAAAAGATACGTATTCTAGTTAAGGCTGTGGGAAAATGCAGCTTCGAACTAGGAACAAACTGAATTTTAATGTTCAGCTCCCCCGACGAGTTGTAAGACCATTTATCACCCGGCAAGTAGAGTCATGACCCCATAATTTCCGTTTTATATTACAAAGATCAACAACAAAGGGACTCTCTTTGCGTTGCGGTAGACGAGTCCTTCCATTCAAATGGAAATGACCGACACAAAGCCCAGAACTTTGTCTGCCCCTACAGACAGACAGAGGGACTGGGATCAGGATCCGTTTGGGTATCGGAATCATCAAGCAGGCCAACACAGTTCGTTGCCCTGGCAGCATCCTTAAAGGATCGCGAAACAAAGGTCCAGACTGCACCACCAAGAGCACCACATGCGTTGCATTGCTCTAAGACTGCAGCACTTCTGTGGCGGGGATCGCTCCTATGATGTCTGTGAACTTTTCGCAAATAAAAGGGCAAATAACTCGTTCTGAAAACAAGCACATAAATAATGCAAACCAGAACAGGACAATGTGAACGACCTCTGAGAGTCCTTTGCAAGATTTCTCCTTCTGAATAAACAACTCAAGACACTCTTGTTTTCATGATATGTCTACATACTTGTATGCATTTTTTTATTGGTGCTGTCAATAAATAAATGTACAGTAATAATAAAGCCAACAATTATATACAACGTCGATCTTGGCCAGGACTTAGTGGTGGTAGGCCACGGCGGGAGCGGAGTAGGAGGTGTACGTGGCAGCTGGGGCGGCATAGTGGGCGGGGGCGGCGTAGGAGGCGTAGGCAGCGGGGGCGGCGTAGTGGGCCACAGGAGCCACGGTCTTGACCACGGCGGGGGCAGCATAGTGGGCCACGGGGGCCACGCTCTTCACAACAGCAGGGGCGGCGTAAGAGGTGTAGGCAGCGGGGGCGGCATAGTGGGCCACTGGAGCCACGGTCTTCACGACGGCAGGGGCGGCGTAGTGGGCCACAGAGGGGGCAGCGTAGTGGGCCACAGAGGGGGCGGCGTAGTGGGCGACGGGGGCGGCGATGGTCTTCACAACCGGGGCAACGGCGACGGCCTTGACCAGTGGCTCACGGTTCACCACGGCGTTGAATCCGTTGATGGGGTCGGCGGTGTACTGCACGGTCCTCTTGTAGCCGTCGGCGTCGATCAGGGAGTACTCCCCGCGGACCACATCACCGTCGCGCTCCTCCACCTGCCCCTTGTTGTCGCCGGTCAGCTTGTCGTCGACTCCGTACGAGAAGCGGTACTGGGGGTGGGGGTCGTACTCCTCGGCGGCCTTGACCACGACCTTCTGGGCCAAGGCCACGGGGGCGTGGGCGTAGGTGGCCACTGCCGGGGCGGCGTGGTACAGCTGGGGGGCGGCGATGGGGGCGTACCCGGCGCTGGCCACGGCGACGAAGGCGAGGGCGAACACGAACTGGAAGGAATGATCGTTAGGGTTCATCCAGAACTTGTAGGGGGCAATGCTGATGCCGATCCCGGATACCCGTTGAGGTGACTCACCTTAAAGGCCATTTTGCTTGGAGTGCTGATTGGTAGTTCTTTACAGAAGTGAACTGGATCTGCGAATGATACTTTTCTGGGCCAGATCGACAACTTTTATAGTAAATCAAGTCGCCAGCTATGCTCTGCTTTGGCCCAATCCGCTGGCAGCGAGCGTTATTTCGCGGTGACAGCGAAATACATTTAATGTTTCTCGACTGCGATTGTTGTCGGGCAATAACTCGTACTTCCTGTTCGTGGCGCTAAGCTCTGTGGGTGTGCAAATTCTCTGGGCCGCAGATTCTAAGCCCGTCCGTACCAAAAGAGTGAAAGATATCCGGCGAAAGGTCTGCTTCGAAACAAAAGGGCTTGGCCCGGCTTAATGTGTGGCTAATTATTTGACTAGATTGCTCGGCAACAAATAATTTAATAAAATTCACTGTATTTTTTACCTTTCTTCATACAGAAAAGTAAGCAAACATTTTATTTGGCTTGTTTTATTTGTACCTTCTCTACATATTCTGAGCGTAAGCTCTCTTATAATCTCCTTAGGAAATAGATGAAATGATAAATATTAAAACTGTTTTGTAATCTTATACATGTTATGTAACTTTCTGGTTGTTGGCGGAGACGGTTGAATGAACTTTTTTAGATTTGCTTTATTAGATATTAGATATCATGCACGAAATTGTAAGATATTCATAAATATTCTTAATAATAAATTAAAGCTCCAAAAAAAAACTATTTGTTAATGTGTACATCAATCTATAAGTTATTATTATTACTTCAAAGTTAACAAATTGGTATTAAATAGCTAATTATTTGATAATATGATAAAGTGCAAAATAGTAAGAAGTAAGTTAAATTAAATTTGGTTATTGCCCTTCCGATATGTAATATATCCGTATATGTAATATCAGGATGAAGGTACCTCAATCATTTTTATGATTTTCTTTACAGATGATTTAACCTTTTAAACGTCGAATCTAGAGAATCACTCCTTCATTTCCAATTATGTCAGACACATTTCGCCACTTGCGCAATTCGCGGGAGTCAAGGCCACCCAGCGTTAACACACATCCCATATCCCACATCCCATCCTTTACAGATCTGCGATTAATGGGACCGACTATTAGCAGATGCATTCACTTCACAACGACCAATTCGTACGTGGGCACCTGGCAGAAGGGAAATCCCGCGCGAATCCGCCGAATCCTTTCTAAATAATTGGCCTGCAGTCGCCATCCGCCAATCGCTTCTGCTCCTCGGCCCTCTGCCCACTTCTCGGCCGGCGTCGCAGTTGACTTCGCAGAGCGGTGACTTCGCGCTAATTCGGAGCTTGATATTCAGAAGGCCAAGCGTAAGCACCTTACCTCACTCGCGCAGAAAGTGCAAGCGAGGGCTATAAAACCGCTGGCCGGGCCAGAAGCCACATCATTCAGCCCTCAGCACCGTTTCTGCAAAGAACCAGCCCACCACCAAAAAAAATAAACTCCTAAAATGGCATTCAAGGTGAGCCCGTCCCACATCCTTTATCAGAGTCAATCTGACCATCATTCCTTTCAGTTCGTGTTCGCCCTCGCCTTCGTCGCCGTGGCCAGCGCCGGCTACGCCCCCATCGCCGCCCCCCAGCTGTACCACGCCGCCCCGGCAGTGGCCACCTACGCCCACGCCCCCGTGGCCGTGGCCCAGAAGGTCGTGGTCAAGGCCGCAGAGGAGTACGACCCCCACCCCCAGTACCGCTTCTCGTACGGAGTCGACGACAAGCTGACCGGCGACAACAAGGGGCAGGTGGAGGAGCGCGACGGAGATGTGGTCCGCGGAGAGTACTCCCTGATCGACGCCGACGGCTACAAGAGGACCGTGCAGTACACCGCCGACCCCATCAACGGATTCAACGCCGTGGTGAACCGTGAGCCCCTCGTCAAGGCCGTCGCCGGTGCCCCGGTTGTGAAGACCATCGCCGCCCCCGTCGCCCACTACGCCGCCCCCTCTGTGGCCCACTACGCCGCCCCCTCTGTGGCCCACTACGCTGCCCCCTCTGTGACCCACTACGCCGCCCCTGCCGTCGTGAAGACCGTGGCTCCAGTGGCCCACTACGCCGCCCCCGCTGCCTACACCTCCTACGCCGCCCCTGCTGTTGTGAAGACCGTGGCCCCCGTGGCCCACTTTGCTGCCCCCGCCGTGGTCAAGACCGTGGCTCCAGTGGCCCACTACGCCGCCCCCGCTACCTATACCTCCTACGCCGCCCCTGCTGTCGCCTACCACCACTGAGAACTGACATCCCCCACTCCCAAAACCCTTATTGTTATAGTTTTACGAACGACCCCTAAAATTAAACCAATATTTGTCATATAAATCGTTTTTCACTCGTTCACTGTATCCGGCTCTAAGGATAGATTTGGCCTGAGGCCCATTTCCATTCAAGACTTGAATACGATTTAATTAATTTTGCCTCATGAGGGCTCAATTCGAATTGGTGTTTGGCCATTTAATTAAGTTTGGCTGCGACATTGAAATTCCAAAGTTAGGGCTTTAAAGTCAAATTGAATTTTTTCTTGCAATCGTTCCATTCCATTTAGTGCTCCATTTGCTACACCCGCTACGATTCGATTCAGCTCTGGAAATTGACCAATCCTATCAGCAAATAATAAATCATATTTGGATTGATGTGAACTGTGAATGCTTATATAAGTATGTCACGGATATAACTTTGGCAACTTAAGAGTTGTGGTTTTAGCACGTGGTCGGCTGGCTTCCGGTTTGTTTACTTTGCAAGTCTTGCCAAAACAGTTTGTGGACCTGAGGAAACTCCCATTTATAATTCTACCATGACGCGGTAGAATGGAAAGCACTAGAAGCTGGTTTGTCCAGCGGTCAGACTCAGGTTACCCAAGATCTTTTATTGTTGTCATCTCTTTTTTTAGAACACATCTGATACTTCCCTTAATTAAAATTTCCCTTAATTTTTTGTTAAATGTGATTGTTACACTACAACTTTTTTAAGTCATTTTAACAACACTAAGTATATTTAATTTTTTATTTAATTTATAAAAAAAAATATAGAGTATAGAAATCAGGCTCTTCATAAATTTATACAAAATCAACTAGTGGATTGTAGAGATTATAAGCTTATTGTGTTGGTCAAAGTTCCATATTCGTTAGAGGCAATACAATTTATGCTTTTACGCGTTTATTTTAACAGCTGTGTAATCTTGGGTAGTAGCGTCTATTTTAACGAATTTCGATATAAATTTTTGAAAGCTTAAGAACTCGGTGTATTTGAGCAAATTATTTATAAATTAACTCCACTCTTTACATAAACGGACTAAAATTAGAAAATGAAATGTCTTTTCGGGACTTATAAAGTCGAACTATGAAATCTTTAAAAGATCCGCGTCGGACAGTCCACCCTTTATACGATATTGAAACTAAACAATGGATACAAATTTCTAATTGACACGGTGCGTTTGAGCAAATTATTTATAAATGTATTAAAAAACTCCATGGAAATAAATAAAATAAATAGTAAACCGTCCGAATATAAAATTTCATCATCCTCTCTGTTATCAAACGGCAACACTTAAATCCATTATGAAGGATACAAAGAACCTCGTTTCTATAAATAAAAAAAAAAATGGAAGTAAATAAATAAATAGTAAACTTATATATATACACGATTTATAAAAGGGCAAGACAAATGATTATGAAAAATTCTTTACATACAATAAATGGGTTATATTCAATATGTACAATAATTTTATTTCGAGCACATCTCAGAAATACGGTTCCCTTCTCATATTTTATTAATCGCTTTGAGATAAGAAGTATTAGTTTATCTGAACTACGAAACAAAGTGTTGCCTGGGAGAGTGTTATTCTCGTATCTGTCGTTCACATAAAGGCAAAGCTTTAAAAGCTTCTTAATTAGATAAAACACTGTGCGGTGGATTATTTAGATTTAAAAAAAAGAACCAATTCCAGCATTATCATCAAAAACCCTTTAAAATGGTTTACTGTAACCATTTATCATTTGACCATACATGTTTTTCCAACAAACTACATAAAAGCTTTGAAGAGCTGAATTATCTTACGATCAGACGGGCTTTAATACCTTTGCATCGTTAATGCTAAAAAAACAAAGAACCCTATATCTTTTAAAGACTTTTATTTTCGGCGTCGAGAGGGAGAAATTATCTCTCTTTAAAATGTTAAATGTAAGTCCAAAAAAATATGATAGAGCTGTCCGATTTGACCATTTAATTTGCCGTAATTCCATACCAAAAATATTACCAAATCCAAAAGAACAAGGCTAAAATATCTGACGAACAAGAAGGGGCTTTAATTCCTTTGCGAGCAAAAGTTCATAAAAACCAAAGAACCTTAATATATCTTTTCGAACTTATTATTTTCGGCTTCATAGAGGAAGAAATTATCCCAACTTCTTCAACTTCAATGTAAACAGCTCCAAAATTATTAAATTTTTTATTCATGCTGGTGGAATCAACTTTCAAACCAAGCCAAGCAGCTCACAAATAAATTTGTTAAATACATAATCAAAGTAAATAAATAACGTTAAGAATAGATTATTTAAATTTACGCAAAAAGTTAAGTCGGAAAGCCGAGGTTTATATACCCTTGCAGTTATTACAAAACAATTCGCTAGGCATTTTAATTTGGCCTAAAAATAAAACTACTAAAAACAATGAAGCTATGTCGATTTTGCGGTGCAGTTTGCCATCGTTTCTAGGCAGCTATATGATATTGTTGTCCGATCCTTTCGATTTAAATCAATAGAAAGCGTAATTCTGGGAAAGTTGTAAGGATAGCTTTAAACTAGGGACTAGTCTGCAAAGGACGATATTTTGATAAATAGAAAAACGGAGGAAAATAAAATTAATTTTCATTTTAATTTTGTTTAATTTTTCGATTGTTTTATCAAGAGCTATATATATAAACCGTAATTTCATAGCAAAAATATTATCAAATCCGAAAGAACAAAGACAAAAATTAAAAACAATAATGTTATACTTTTTAACATTTTTTTTCCGATTGTTCCTATATGATATAGTCGCCCGATCTGCCTCGTTCCGACTTATATCTACCTGCAAAGAGAAAGACAACTTTTGGGAAAGTTTCAAGCAGAAAGCTTTAAAACTCAGGGACTCGTTTGCGGACATTCGGACGGGCGGACGGACCGACAGACGGACATGATTATATCGACTCTCCTGGTGATGCTGATCAAGAATATATATACTTTATAGGGTCGGAAATGTCTCCTTCACTGTGTTGCAAACTTTTGACTGAATTTATAGTACTCTCTGCAAGGGTATACAAAAAAGTGATACAAAACTTAAATAAATAAATAAATGAAATGAAATAAAAATTGAAGAGGCATGAAAACAGAATCAAAACTCATTTTACCATATAATAAATTATTTAGTTCAACGTCAAGCGAAAACCAAAATTTCGTTTTTGCAGTACATTTCCGATTTATTTTTGTGGTCTAGTGTTATACAAACATCTGGTCAACAAAATATACGCTCTTCAAAGTTAAACAATGCACGAAATTTGTAATTAACACGGGGTATTTAAAGAAATCATTATAATATATTGATTTGCTCCACTTGACAAAAAAAAGTATAAAACTATGATCGGAACACATAACAGTTTAAAAATTTGGTTAAAGAAAAACAGGTCAATCCAGGAACCAATATGATTTTTATTCAGTTCGGTTTATTGATTCTCGGTCTTTTCGTCACGATTTTGATGGCCAACGAAATTCCTAGGTGTACTGCCAAGGACAGCAGAGTTTGCTATTGGTCAAAAAGTATAGCGTCCTGCGTTTGCAAGAAAAGACCGGGAACATAGTTCAAATGGAGGTAAAAAAACCAAATAATTAAAAAAAAGGCAGAAACTAAGTCGAGAGCGTCGACTAAAAGATGCCAATTACTCAGCTAACCAATTTAAAAATAAATCATGCCGCGGCATGCCGTGCAAGCCTCACAAGTTCTCTACCGCGCTCTCAAATATATGAACTACTATACATACGTTTTAAAATATGCAGCGACGACGTTATAAATACAATATATCCTATAACTTGTTAAAGTTTTGTCAATTATGGGCCTTAGAGTGGGCGTGGCAACATTTTGAAACAAACTTGCACTGCGTGAGAAAAGCTAGAATCTTCAAATCACAAATCTCGAGCTCTTGTACTTTCACCGATACTCAATGTTCATGTGGACTTAGATCGACTAGGCAATTGATCCTGATCAAGCATAACTTTATAACGAATGATCCGATTTGAAAAATTTCTTCTACATTTCGATAGGTACTTTCCAATAAACACAATAAAACTGCCTTTTTACTTTTCGAAATATTTAAATTTTTAAAATCGTATATAACCGATTGTGGGCGTTAAAGGGTGGCACCATTTTGAAACAAACTTGCGCTGCGTATGAACTCCTAAAGTCTACATGCAAAACGCCAGGATCTTCTAGCTTATTATAGTTTCCGAGATCTCAGCGTTCGTACGAATCCACTGACGGACAGAGGACAGACAGAACAATTGGTTTTAATTAGATCTATCTCGTCTAGTTTGATCCTAACAGATAGAATATTTCTTTAAATGGGCTCTTAAAACACTTCCTTAAACCTGAGTTACATACTTTTAAACGAAAAAACAATAAATTTTTTTATTTTATCGGTATAATTAATTTTTTTTTTTTTATTTCTCTTGATTTAATATCTCGAATATCTCGAATGGTATCTGTTACTTGCGTAAATAAATAAAAATTTAAACTTTAGGTACATTAACTGCGCTGTTGGCTATTTTACAAGGAATTTTGACCACTTGAAATATATTTAATGCACTATTTTGTGTAGAAAAGGAACATATAAATTAATTCAAAATCAACTAGTGGATTGTAGAGATTATAAGCTTGTTGTATTGGTCAAAGTTCGAGTAGAAGAAATACAATTTCTGTTTTTCCGCGTTTAATTTCAATGTTAGCCATTCTCAAGTCCGGCTTAAGCGTCTGTATTAATGAACTTCGATATACTTTTTTGGAAAGCTTAAGAGCTCGAGATAAAAAATTGATGAGGCCCGCAAATGGTTAAAAAATCAACTTTTAAAGAAATGGTACCATAAAAAAAATGTTAGTGTCTTTTTCTGAATCATGGAGTCCAAATGCCACGGAAAACCAAACATTCGTTTCTGCAGAAAATTGTCGATTTAATTTAGTAGCATAGTGTTATACCAACATCTGGCCAAAATAATATATTTATAAAAGGGCAAGGACAAATAAAATGTAAACATTCTATAGAAGTATAATTTAAAGTATTAAATGACGGGTGCTGATTTTATCTGTTTGGAAAACTTGTTTTACCATTTCAGTGCAATATAACGATAACGATATACGATATATTGCAAAAACTTTCGGTTAAAATTTTGGAAGTGCAGTTGCACAGACATAATTTTTGAAAAGTTCCATACAAATTTTTTTTTTTTTTTTTTATAGATATTAATTTATTAATTTTAAATAAGGGCATTCAACAATTCTGTGTACTTCCCACTTCCCTTCCCACTACAATCTGTCGCTCACACAAAGGCAAAGCTTTTAAAGCAACTGCTATAAAATATGGTGCGGTGGACATCTAGATCCAATAGGCATTATTTGATGGCTCTGTTCCTTTTCATCCAACGTGATATCCAATTAAAAACCGTTTAGCTGCAAAGAGATATTTAACAAACCGTCCAGAATACCGCTGACCCTACCATACTTATTCGAATTACTGTACATTAAAAGAACTGCCTACAAAAGTAAGTACCCCAAGTCAATATTTATAGCTCACCTGCTAGTAGCTCTGACTAAAAAGCCAATATACATATTAGTGTGTCCCCTTATTTACTGTAATATTTGTTTATATCTTCTTAGTCAGAACGAATGTATTCAAGAAAGGGTTAATTCTTAATTAGTTTTTATTCTTTCTCCTTACAAAGTTATCTAAGACAATTATATAATCATATAATCATCATATTATAATCATATTTATAATATATGTTTGTTTAACATTATGGGAAAATGTGGAGCAACGCACAAACACGAAAAACATTGAAATAATTGAGAGTGCCTTAAGATTCTAAATCAAAGTTCTTTTATAGAGAAATTGCACTTGAATCGGGAGCGATCCAAATATTTATTTCTAGGTTTTCTGTAGGTTTTTATTTATTTTATTTTTACGTTTTGATTTAAGCTACTTTAGATATATACAAAACACAGTTAATAAAAGGTAATTCAGTATTTTATGTTAATTGATTAGGACTTGCGTGAAAGTTTTTTCATTTTTCTAACTATGTACAATTTTTGTTCTTTTATTTCTAAATGGAATTTTCAAGATAGACATTCACTTTGACTTGAAGCCAAAACGAAATCGCGACATTTTCTATTTATGTATCATAGAAACGGATCCTAGCCGTGGAATAGAGCTCCTGTTAAGATTTGAATCTTTAGCGTGCTATATACAGATATGTGCTACGGACAAAGTGCTTACGAGACTACGACACTGAATAGAATTACAAGACTCTCGCCCACTCGGCGAATTAGGCTAAGACATATTTACACTGGCCTCTGGCTCACTTCCTACATGAACTAACTGAGTTGGTAGTACTCCGGCGCAAAGTCGTTGGCTAGGTTGCTCAGGAAGTTGAAGTCCGAGCTGTTCGAGTTCTCCAGTCCACTGATCGCAGTCCCAGCCCCAGTCCCAGCCGCAGTGACCCCGTTGTTGCCGAATCCCTGGCCCTGGCCAGGTGCTCCCCCGTTGAGGGCGAATCCGTGGATGTGCGATGGCGGTGGTCCAACTCCAACTCAACTCCCACTCACCCACGCCCACTCCCGCGGGAATCGCCGCAGAGTTGTGGTGGGCATGGACGTGGGCATGCGCCTGCGCCGGCACCTGCACGTGGTGGTGGGGGTGGTGCCCATGGCCGTGCCCGAGGGTGGTCGGACCAGGGGGCTGCTGACCCGCCTCGTAGTACCCACCCCCGCTGGCGGCGCCTCCGAAGTTGTTGTAGCCCTCGCAGTTCTCCATCTGCAGGCCTAGAGCGCTGTATGTCTCTCCAGCGCCCAGGTGATGCATGTGCCTGTGGGGAGATAAATAGAGCCGGAGGTGTTAGCCCACTAATTGCTGAGTAAAATAAAGGGTTATAGACTATACTGAGGAAAACAAGTGCGATCCAATTAAAGAACGTTTTGCCTTGATGCAAGACCGCTTTCATTAATTTCTACCGCAATTTTTCTCTGTGTACAAGGTGACGAAGAGGACAACTAAGAATACTAATAGCTTATAAACTTGTGACACTACACTACACGAAGTTTATAAAGAAAACATGGTAACTGAGCTCGTTTAGCGAGGCTTTTAAGATAAAATTGCATGCGAACCGATGGAAGCTAATAAATAAATTAGAAATATGTTTAATTATAAGTGAATTAAAAACCTGAATTGTTGGAAAGCCAAATTTGTTTTACAAAACTACAGCAAAATGGCCATAAACTTAAATAGTTAAACAAGAGAAAACCTCTTGTTGTTTTAAAAGTATACATTACTTATTAAAAGGGAGTGCGGGAGTTGGAAATAAAAAATTTACGATTCACGCTAAACTTTTTATGAATGGTCCGATCTTGAAAAATTTCGATCAGGTATTGATAAACAGCAATAAAGCTAATTTTTACTTTTCCGAAATATTTAAATTTTTAAAATCGTATATATGCGATTGTGGGCGTTAAAGGGGTGGAACTTTTTTGAAACAAACTTGCGCTGCGTAGGAACTCCTAGAATCTGCATGCAAAATGCCAATCGTCGCTTTATAGTTTTCGTGATCGCGTTAGACAGACAGACAGACAGACGGACAGACAGACGGACGCAAATGGCTAGATCGTCGGCTAGTGATCCTGAACAAGAATGTATATACTTTATAGGGTCGGAAACGCTTCCTTTACCTGTTACATACTTTTGCACGAATACAATATACCCTTTTACTCTACGATTAACGGGTATACGTATTTTTTTTATAAAAGTATATACATTATTATGAAAACTTTTTGTTCAAATTAATTCGTTTACCTAAGCTTTATTGATCTATCTTAAAATGTATCAGGCCTGCAGCAAGCAAGATAATTTTTCTTTGTGCGGCTAAAATTAAAATGCAACTTTATCTAAGCAAAAACTGTGGCGCCACCTATGTGGCCATTAAGCACACCAGTGCACATGGTTCACGCGTTGACTAGCTATCACCGAAGACCAGAACCAAATTTTGTATTGGCTGTTCGACAGTGTTGGAAAGGCTTTCACTTTGTGTAAGCAAAGACAGCAACCCTGTGCAGTCGTAGGTACGCAACATAACGTTTGTATAATATAAGTAATATTATACGAGTCGTGTAGTTCTGATTTCGGACGTGAGACTTTGGAGCGCCACCTACGCACTTTTTCGCGATTCTTGTCGTATGCGGGGAGCACTTTCCACAGAAACCCATACGCGGAAAATACGGTGGAACGGAACATTTTGCGAAAATTAAGGCGCTTTCCGGGCACTTTTACTAGGCGTTACGCCGTTTATAAAGTTTTTCTTTTAGTTGTCATTTTAAATTTGTAACTTTAAGCCTTATGAAGCTAAAGTAATTAAAAATGGGCACTTGCGGTCTGAAGGCAATTGACCTGTGTCAGATAATGATCCGGACTAGAAAAGATAGTAGAGGTCATAAGCCTGACACGGGTAACTAGCTCCACTTTTGTATGAACATATGAACACTATTTGAAGTGGTTTCTTGTATTTTAAATTTAAGTTACGACCATTATATAATATTCATTCCTTTGAACTGCAATTTAGACTATTCGATTAACATGCCTAATCTCTCTTTTCTTAAGCAAACAAAAAATTTACAATAACACTAAAAAACACTACTTTCATGACTTTATTGATCTTTTATTTGCTCCACATTTTAAAAAATAATATTTGAAGTCTAATTGGGAAATTCTCAACCAATCCTAACAACTTATCTAAAAATAAGCAGTCTCAGAGGGATCAGAGTCAATTTAAATAAAACTTAAAGCCGAAAAACACAAGATCCGATTTGAAAAAGGATCCCAAAAACATAAAAAATGCCTGATCGTTAATCAAAAGTAATATCTACGACTATCTCCCGGCCTGGCATAAATAAACCGATCGAATAAAATTAATTTAATTTAAAATTATCATGTTATTCTTATTAGTTGTTATACTCACTGGTGATTCACCGCCGCTTGCTGGTGCGGCTGCTGCTGCTGAAACACCACCGATTGGTGCTGGTGGGCCTGGGCCTGCTGTTGGAAACTCATGTTGTCGTAGTAGGCGCCGTTGTTGAAGTTGCTGGGTCCGTTGACGGGCGCCTCGAAGTCGGCCACATGGTGGTGCTGCTGCTGCTGGTGGTGCTGTTGGTGGTGCTGCTGCTGCTGGTGGTTCAAGTACGCACTGCCGTTGGTGTCGCTGTAGTTGTAGTAAAACTGATCTGCTGCTGCTGCTGCTGACTGTTTTGGTGGAAGTTGGCCGCAGTTGGCTTGGGACTGAGATACTCGCCGTGCAACGGCTGCTGCTTGCTGTGCGGATTGTGGTGCGGCGAGGCGGCGAATTCGATGTCGTATTTGCCGTAATAGTCCTGCGGCTGCTGCTGCTGTTGCGGGTGCAGTTGCTGCTGCTGCTGCTGCAGTTGGTGCTGCTGCTTGGGACTAGGATAGTAGCCTGGAAAGTAGCTGCCAGCTGGGCCACCACCACCACCCCCATTTCCATTCCCACTATTGCTGTCCGTCAGGGGCGTGGGCGTGGCAATGGCATTGGCGGCACTCTGAAAGCGTTTCTTGCCGCCCGCCTTACTGGCGGGTGCATTTCCGACGGCAGCGACATCCGAGTCCCTTCGAAAACTGACCAGACTGGGCGTGGAGTTCTCATAGCCGAAGGGCGAGGCCTTGGACGAGGTGGACACCGCCTCCTTTTTGATGACCTGCGGACAGCAATAATAGGTTACAAAACGTTATAAACGTAAAGGAATCCTATCCTAATAAAATATTTATGTATGCAGTCCACCTCTAATCACCATCTGCCACCAACAAAAATCAAGTTTTGGGGACTTTAAGGTGTTTGACTTTATTTAATATCCATTGCCAATTGAACTATTTTATCTTATTGAGGAAAGTTTAAGTTAAGCATATTTGGCTGTTTAATTATTAAAATAATTAGTATCATTAGGTATTTTTGTTTAGACTTTCCGACCTTTTTTTTGCACCTCCACTTGATTTAATGTGATTATTTTCCATGTTTAACAAAAAAAATAATCCCTAATCAAGTTTAATTTAAGTTTGTTTCCTTTTGGATAACTGGACAAACTTAAAATAATTTATTTTATTTATCTTTCGTCGTTCATCATGAGCTGGCCTAATAATCTAAAACAAAAGGACTAAAACGACCACATTTTGATTTCATTTAGCTTTATATTAAAAAACAATACGGAAATTATTGGGCATGGAACTATTCTTTAATAATGTCTGTACTTCATGAACGAAATTTGTTTTTTTTTAAGTTCTTTACGTACTATTTGACTCACCTGTCCCTCGTCCTTTTTCTTCACCTTGATGGGGCTGCTCTCCTCGATGTCCTCATCCAAACTAACACTAGATGCCACACTGGAGTCGGCACTGATCACATTCGATGCGGAAACGGTGGTGCTGCCCATCAGGTTCGAAGAGATGCCCGTTTCCAAGGATGAGTTGGGTGTTACTGAAGATTTTGAAAGCGTTATTTAAAATAAAAATAATTTGCATTCCTATTAAAATTCTAACTTACGACTTCCAGCACTCGGATTGTTGTTGGTGGCGCTCGGGGTGTTGTTGTTGTGGCCCCGGGAATTGGAAGTGGAATCGGGAATATCGTCGGAGGGAAGTTCGCAGCCTTGACACGATTTCTTCGAATTGGAGTCTTCAGTTCACGGGAAGGTAAGATAAAAGCAAATCAGTGGGTATATAGCCACGAATATTGATGATTTGTTTTCGTAAGTGAAGGATTGAGGCTAGAGGGAAGCGTCGAGAACCAAAGTCAGAACTCTCACGCGAAAGGGGTTAGCACGTCGAGGGCCGCCCTGCCAAAAGTCGTTCCGACCCATCCCATCCTCTGACAATGATTGATAAGCTACACCATCTCGTACTTCTGCGTAAAAGCCTCAAAAACGAAGCCATGCATAACCGAAAAAGTAAAAGTGGAACAACTTGTTGGCAAACTCCAAGAGCGAGTTCAAATTTTGGTACAGTTTTCTTTAGTATATGAATCCTTCCGTCATTCAAAAAAACTAAACTGTCTAAAATGTAATTTTTTTTATCAATAATTTCCCCAAACAAACAAATTTAAAAAACTTGACTAAAAATCAGATTTTCTTTGGTATTTAATGAAAACGATTTGAGGTGTGAAAATCGTAAAACATTGCAGAAGAGTGATTTTATAATTTGTTATAATTATAAATGCAATGTAAGAATAGAATTTCTTAAAATTTAATGTGGGAACATATTTATTAAAATTTTGAATGCTAATTTTTAAACAGAATCTAAGCAGATATTTAAATAAATTGGAGTAATTCCTTAATAAGAAAATCGTAAAAGGTTAAAGTATATATTTTCAACAATCGTCACTGTCACTTTTTAAGTAGTTTTCTGTTATGTATCAAATATTTCCTGAAAAAAGTTTATTTGTATCCCTTCTAGATACTTGACTCTTAACTTAATGATTTCGGTAATGTGTCAATACTCCACACCACATTTTAATCAATTTCCAGTTAAAAGAACCGTTACATAACTTAGTAATACAACTTATGGCATACAGGAGTTTGAATATTTGGTTTACTTACTACTATCGGACTGATCATCGTCACCTTTGAGGCTGTCCTTGTTGTCCTCGTCGTCGGTCTTCGAGAGCGTTTGCCTCTTGTGCTTCATGCGGCGGTTTTGGAACCAAACTTTTACCTGCAACCAAGATGGAATTAGTTCGACTTCCGTCAAGGTGTGCGCAATTAAAGTGGGAAAATCGAGGGAAAGAACACACAGCCCTTGCCCACAAGCAATTTGTCAGCGGAATAATGGCATTCTCCGGCCATGTGCGAGTGCTGCGGAATAAATTGCATTGCGGAGCACTCACCTGTCGCTCGGTCAGGTCCAGGCTAGCTGCTATTTCGATCCTCCTTGGGCGGCATAAATATTTATTGAAGTGGAATTCCTTCTCCAGCTCCAGCAGCTGGGTGTTGGTGTACGCGGTGCGGAGTCGTCGGGGCAGGCCGTTTTCTGGAACGAATTCAGCTGCAATTGAGAAATTGCATTTTGTTCGTTTGAGACTTGCAGAGTGAATGTGAATTTTTTCGATTTTTTTATTCTTTATTTGCTCTTCGGGGGTTCGCCCTCCAACTTGTCCCATTGTGGGCGTGGCCCTGGTACATACGTCAACATATTGCATTCGCAGTGAGACTCGTGTTTCAAGGATTCCACCTCTCTATCTCCGCCTGTAATCAATCTATCTGCTCGTCAGAGGGCATAACTAATTCAGCGAAATTCACCCAACTAGATAAGAAAACTTTCAGGGTACTCCAGCATACATATCTGCCAAAAAGTGCAGCTGATGCCGCGCGGTAAGCTCCTCGTCTTCAGCGTTTTCCTTCGCCGCTGAGACGCGACACTAGCAGCTCGAGCGTTAAGTAATTAACAAAAATCTAATCAATCAATCAGTGAGAGAGCGACGTGCCCACAGCAGAGCTCTCAAGTAGTTCGGCTTCCGAACAGAAGCCCCATGGAAAATAGCTGCCAGGGGGAGCGGGGAAAAAACTTAATTTGAATAACAAACAGAAAATTATTTTCATTTTTTAACAGCCAAAAATGTTAATTAAATGGAATCAATGATTTCAATTTGAATAACTTTCCATTATGGTAAAGCAGTATAGTGCAAACAAAGAGGTAAATAAAACTAGATAAAGAATTTTTTACCATTTGTATTACCAGTTTTAATTAATAAAGGCATCTTAAGCAATAAGGCTTTTCAAAATTCAAGTCTTTTGAAGATCTTTTGTTTTTATTCCATTGTTAATTCCATCTCGAGTTTAAATAAACTCACAAAACCCAATTAATTTCAAAATATTCGAATGTAATTTGTTTTAGTTGTTTTGCAATCCCAAAACAGTGGTTCAAATATGATACTTTTAATTTAAATTTTACATTTTTCTCCCTTCTCTGCATTCGGATATGGTTAAATATTTGAAGCTAAAGGTTATAATAATTTTTTTTTTGAGTATGTCGAAAGTAAATCAAATTAATAGCGATTTATTAATCAAATTAAACTGAAATGGTTTTGTTCTAGGCCTGTCTGCAAGTCCTCTCAAAAACCAAAATAAAATCTCACAGTTACCAATTATGTTAACATGTTAACAGGAATCTTAATTATATGGTATTCTTACGAAAAAAAAACTTTAAAACAGGTCTTCCCAGAGACTTTCTCAAAATCCAATAATAACGTTAATCATGGACAATATTTTAAGGAACTTATGAATTGGTTTTGGCTTAACTATTCTTTGATATAGAGTTTAAGGATTCTTCTGATTTAAAAACTTTACTGCTTTTTTATAATCTATTATTTTAAACCTCTTAAAACCCCTTAACTACTTTCGCTGAACAGTTTCTAATGATAGAGATCAGCAAAGTTATTTCTGCTCCAACGGCCTGGCACATAAACTCAGCGAAAATAAATTTCCTCAAATAAAACTCGCATTGAGTAGTAAGGAAATGCGCATATCATTTTAGGAAACTGAACATTTTGCTACCTTTTCTTGCCGTCGAACTTCTGCCACCTTATTTGCATTGATGCGATTGCAAAATATTTTTGTATTTTTTCCCCAGCGCGCCTTTTGGCAACAAGCACGAAATTTCCAGCTGAACGAGCTGCGTAAACAGGGTCTCAATAGCGGCAAATGGCGAAAGGAAAAGGATCCGGGCAGGAGAAGGAGCAGGACGAGGAGCCAGACATAGACACTGATTGAATTACAGATGCGAGCCCGAGTTCCTTCATCAATACTCGCAGAGCGGATGCCATAAACACCACCTGGTGGGGCACACAGCGCACAGCTCCCATTTCCCATTTCCCAGCCCCAAGTCGCATGTACTTGTGCGAAAAGTGCCCAGATACAGATACGGAATGAAAGCATAAATTTCGCACAAAAGTTGCACCCGAAAACTGTTTACGAGCGAACTGGAGGCAGCCAACGGCAGCCAACGGCAGCCAACGAAAACTGAAAAGTAAAGTGCACAAAAGCAGAAAATATGATTTCCTTTTTGGCGACGACGAGCAAAAAGATAATTTTCTAAACCCGAATCGAGCGGAGGGCGTGGCAGTGTCAGAGGGGCGGTGGACGGAAGGGGGTAGAGGGGACTGGGAAAGATGCTAGGCAGCCAAGTAGAGTGCAATTTCTGCAGCCTGGTCAAAATGGAATCCAGCCTTCACCACACAGCCAACTCCCCAAATGACAGCTGGCTGGTTCTGGCCTTTCTAGGTGGCTTGGAAATTACAAAATGAATTTTGTTTTGTCACGGCCAGAGGGCTGGGGAGACATTGGAAATGTCATCAGCATGGATGAAATGCCGGAAAAGTCAAAATGGAAACTTATCAGCAAACTACGAGCGAAGGATACTTTGCAGCTGCCTTTGGATTAGGTTACGAGCCACTGTTTTCGGTGGGCGGGAAGGAGCGCCTCAAGTTTAATACTCGCAATCATCACTTGGTTATTATTTGCTCGTAAATCTTCGTGTTGGGCTGCAAATAAAATTAATTTCAATGGCCAAGCTAACGGGAAGGAAACGCTTCTGATGATTTACAGCCCTTGGCATACACTTATTAACTGCTTCAACAGCATCATTTACATGTTAACACTTAAACGCACTCGTTGTCCACCAACAGGACCTTTCTTTCGCCACCTCTCCTGCTGAAGGACAGGATTTATGTTTATATTTCGGGTTGAACTTACCCACATAAAAACACAAGGAGTCCGAACAGGAAAGGTTTGGTCAGAAGCGGAACATTTAACGCATTTGCCGCTCCTTGGGCTAAAATTAAAATGAGCGTAAATTTTGCAACAATTGCACAAATGGTCAAAGGTAGCCGGATGTTCACGTTTTTGCTAAAACGCATAATGTAATCGGTACACATAGAGAAAAGTGGCCTTAATATGCTCATTCCATTTATCTGACAAAATCCGAATTGTTTTATTTGCTTTCTAGATTAAAAGAAATAAATAAATAAGGAGTTACCAACTTTTCCTAATCCTAATGATTTATTTTATATATTAAAATACCTTTTCTCAAACTATGTCATTAAACACCCCGTTTCTGTTTTTATTGTTGTTTATTTTTATTAATTGAATACCCTACAAAAATGTTTAAAGCTAAAGATAAAAATTTTGTAAGTTCTCCTCCGTCATATAAAACCAGTAGTTTTATAATGTTTTTAGATGATTTGAATGTGTTTCATTGTTATAGTCAGACTCCTGGTTATCATTTCTTTTAAGTGTACCTCGCATCTAAATCATCCGCTTCCCAGTCACATGGCAGGGAATTTTCAGAATGAATTGTACACTCGTGGCTGTTTGCCCAACGCTAACTACTCGTGCATACTTACGTAAGTGGTTGGGAATGGGCCATTTTTTGGGCTCGACCATCTCGACCACTTGCACATGACCGCAGTCCATAAGGATGCACATTAAGGACATTTGTGGCCGGTCAACAAGGTGGACCCGGGCCCGAACCCGAACCCGAACTCGAACCCGGACACCGGACTGACCAAAGGTGGCCACTGGCAAAAAATGACCTCAATTTATCTTGTAGGTTTTGGTCGTCGCTCTAGCCGGGTGTGGGGAACTTTTGCCTTGACTTGGCCTTAAATTATGTGAGCGCTCTGCGGTTGAGCGACAACGAACTGGCTGAAACTTTAAAGGCCAGGCGATAAGCTCAAGTATCCGCAAGTACCGAGGCGAATTCAATCAAAAGAGGGGGAGCCGGAGTCACAATAAAAACTGGGAGACAATGGCGAGGCGAGGCGGCTCAGTAGCTGAAAACGCCAAATGCTGATGCGCGATGCAGTAGAAATTCTCATTCAGCGGCACAAAAAGATACAGATACAGTCGGAGCAACAGCTACAGATACGAATGTGTAGCTGCTGGATGTCTTTCTGTTGCCCCTGGTGTGGGCCGACGAATGCGCAAAGAGCAGAACCATTAATCATTCCGGCCAAAGGAAGACAACAGCCAACAGACATCTGACGACGACGTCGTGCAATGGAAAAAGTCAATTTCTCATGAAAACATTTTGTATCTGCATCCACTTGATATGCATTCAAACTAAACCAGCGCAGGCCAACTTAAAAGCGAACTCTACAAATAAATATATATTTTATTGCCCAACATTGTACATATAGAGGTTAAGCCCAGACGAAGCCCGAGTTGAGTGTCTTCAATCATTTAATTGTGGGACTGATTGACAGTTATGCGAAAAGTATAACAACACCCCGAATGGCTGGGTCCTTTCCCCAGGATTAGTTTTAATTAGCGGGCAGGAAAAGGGTTGAAGGGTGGGTGGTCGGAGATCAGACCACAGAGGTCCCAAACCAGGCATTGGTGGCCAGACAAACATTTCCGCTTTCTTTTCACTTTGCCCAACTTACTTTAATGCCATTACCACCACCGACCGAGGCTGCCACAGTCGAAAGATAAATTGGAGAAATATATTTAATGACTTTTCATGACCAGCAAATGTCAACAATACGAAACATTTACACAAACGGGGAAAACAAATTCAACGAAACTAAACCCTCAGGATTGTTGATCAGGACAGGAGGTGAATGGAAGAGGACAGTGTTTTGCTCTGCTGGAGGTGTGAAAATTTTTGATTAATGTTTTAATATTTTGGGAAAATATTTATACCCTAGATGAGGCAAGTCAGGTCAGAGATCAAACGATTATAAATTCCCCAGATCACATTCACTTGTCTAGTGAAATTAGTAAAGTTGGTATTGCTATTTGGTTGCTTAAATAAATTATAGTTTTAGTACTATCCAATAAATAAAAGAAAGCATTGTTATTTCCAAAAATCATGCGATATTTTCAATTATTTATTACTTGCATATTTTAGCAAGCAAAATTTAAAAACATTATTGTCAAATAATAACGCCTATTTTATACTTGTATTTGCCGATTTTATTATTTTGAATCTTCAATCATTTTTTTTTTTTTTTTTACAAAATACATATTTTAAAAATATAAATATATATATTTTGGAAATTCGATTGTTGTCTAAAAGATGATTAAAATTTACACAACTATATATTTCGAAATGTTAACAAAAACTTATGTTTTGAATTATAGCATTTTTCTGGCGCAAATGTATGTGTTCATACATTTTTCTTTTACTTTTATAAATTCTTATTAAAATGTCATTAGCATGGCCAAAGCCAGTAAAAGTAAATACAAATTGAAAACAATGAAAAAAATTTCCAGTCTTTTTAAAATGTAGCATGTTTGTTTTGTTATTTTTCGTCAATGAATTTTCCAGAGTTTCTCCCCACTTATATTTTTTCAAAATAGATGAAAGATGGCACTCTGTGCAAGGAAAGTTAGGCTAAATACTTTAAAGCGTTTCAAATTGAAAAACTTTCAGCATGGCCCAGCAGTTTGTAAATATTTACGATATTTGTATTATATATTGTGGCCTTTGAATACAAAAACCCATGTGATAGCTGAGGAGGAAAGAGGGGCGGGGTGAGCTGAAAAAATGAAAAGATATTTCTCGGCTGCCATGCAAAAATGAAAGCTGTTCGGTAAAAACTTTGTCCAACGCTTAAGCCAGGTTACCACTCCCGCTGGCTGTCATTTTGGCCTGGTGCGTTGCTCTGCTCCAGCTCCTTCTGTCGCATCTTCATCCCGGCTCAAAATATGAAATCCATCAGGGATGCTAAGAGCTGTCAATCAAAATCAGCGAGGGAAACTTTTTCCAGCTCTCTGTCTCCCTTCCTCATGGGTGAATTTACATTTCCGTGGGGTGGAGATGGGTGGCGGATGGGGTGGATTATGTTTTTGCATGTCTGCCAGATTGAAAGCGAATTAAAAATGGGAGCGAGAAAAAAATGTTTAAAGCCTCATCGCAGTCAATGGAAAATTAATGTCCATTTAAGAGTTTTTCCCGTCGGAAATTGATTTTCGTAAGTACCAAAACTAAACCAAGGCTCGACTCGAATGCGATTACTTTGGAAACCGCCTCTTCAGGTGCTGACAATACTTAGTTCCAGCCGATCGCAGTGAGATCCCCGAACAGAAGTCTGCACAATGGCCCATGGAAAGCTCTCCCGGTATTCGCAAACAATGGACAAGAAAGCGTGCCGCCTCCGAGCCGTAGAAACGAGAATGATTAGTCCCCTTGGTCTCAGTTGCATGAAAAATTATTTAACGAGTAAATTGTAAGACCCCTGCACACACTCCCATGCCGACCAGACAAAGACAAATACCGGAGCTGAAGGCCAAAAATCAGCTTACGATCGTTTGAAGTCTGACACCTCCTGGAGCCAACTACCAACCCAGATTCACTTCACCATGAATGAATGATGCCTGTTAGAGATGGGTGAGTGATTATACGCTTGCTACGGGTTTTCTCGAATGGAGCTTGAAAGACACATAGGATTGTGTTACTTTATGTGACCATAATATTTTACTCTCTTATTGTATATATATTTGATTGTATATATCACAACTGATACTTATACATATTATTACGGTCATAAATTATCATTGCTCTTCGAAATTTAAATGTGCTTGCCCACCTTAGACGCCGATTAGGTAATTTTTAAGGCATTAAATTTGAAAAACAAAAGGTTACAATATGTAAATACCTAGAAATTGTACTTAAAAAAGCGATTTGAAAAGTTAGGTAAATATTAACATCTGGGCAAACATAATATCAATATTAATTCATTTAAATGATTATATTATTATTTAATTTATTTACCCAATTGAAAATTAATAAAGAAGTCATGAACATAAAAACAAAATTAATACAATTTAAATAGTTTTTACATCTTTTACTTTAAAAAATTTAAATATTTGAACTAAATTTATTTTTATAAATAATACTGTGTTCTTTTTAAAAAAGATTGCCTTAGCCTTCAAAAATGTCAAATAATGGCTTACTTTTAAAATACCTATTTAAAATGTTTCTTTTTAAATTTAACTATCATTTATCAGAGGATGCAGATTATTAGTTGAGTTTGCACGTAGGGAGGGAAAGTAAGGGGATGCTATTATTAATGTTGGGAGATATAAATATGACCGACACGTTATCACCTCTAACGACAATTGCAGAGCAAGAGGTAGCAGCACCTTCAGCAATGGCCGACTTCTTAACGAAATGTTTCTCTGGTTGCCTTATGATTAATCAATATTTTTGTTTGAGTTGCAACAAAAGCGTCGCGTTGCCAAGAGCCAAGTGGCAATACCGACGGCCAAGACAGGGGCTGCACGGCTGAATGACTAAAATACTGACAGACTGAGTGTCTGAAAGACTGACTGACGATGTCGCTGGCATTTCTTTTCGGCTGCCGCATTTGACAGATCAACGTGTGCTGACAGCTTTTGTGTACGATCTTCTTCCACTTTTGTTGCTATATTTGTTGTTGGGCAATGCCTGAGCATAATTAATGATGCGCGGTTTTGGGCGCTTTTGAATTTGGCGCTGGCAATGGAGTTTCATTGTTTGATCGCATTGGTTTCACGCCACTCTGCCCACCGGATTATACAGAAATATAGTATGTACGTGTGTTCAATCGCGATCTTAGCTGAACCGAGTGAGTTCTGGCCTTTGATTGATCTGGCTACTGTTCATTTTCACGGTTTATTGCTGATGAGTTATTGAAAATCAGAACCAAAACAAAATTCACAGTAGTCGGTTAATAATTGGCTTTATTTGGCTGATAAGCTTTGAAAGGAGGGAATAATATGAATGCCTGTGATCAATGGTTTCTTTTGGCCTAGCAACTGAAATAATATTTTGTTTATAGGGATTCAGATGTATTAAAAGCATATTTATACCCTTGCAGAGGGTATTATATTTTGGAAAAAAAGGGAAAAAAAGAAAAAGAGAAAACCCCCCCCCCAAAAAAAAAAATTTAATTTAAAAAAAAAAACAACTTATAAAAAAAAAAAAAATTCTCCTTTTCTTTTTTTCTTTTTTTTTTTTTTTCTACTAATATTTTAATTTTTATTTAAAAAAATAAAAAAAAAAAAACTAAAAAACCTTCATACTTTTTAAAAAAAAAAAAAAAAAAAAAAAAAAAAAAAAAAAAAAAAAAAAAAAAAAAACAAAAAAAAAAAAAAAAAAAAAAAAAAAAAAAAATTTTTTTTTTTAATAAAAATTTTTATATTTTTAATATTTTTTTATTTAAAAAAAAAAAACAAAAAAAAAAAAAAAAAAAAAACAAAAAAAAAAAATATAAAAAAAAAATAAAAAAAAATAAAAAAATAAAAAAAAAATAAAAAAAATAAAAATTTAAAATTTTTAAATTTTTATAATTTTAAAAAATTAAAAAAAAAAAAAAAAAAAAAAAAAAAAAAAAAAAACAAAAAAAAAAAAAAAAAAAAAAAAAAAAAAAAAAAAAAAAAAAAAAAAAAAATATTAAATTTTAAAAAAAAAAATTAAAAAAATTTAAAAAAAAAAAAAAAAAAAAAAAAAAAAAAAAAAAAAAAAAAAAAAAAAAAAAAAAAAAAAAAAAAAAATTAAAAAAAATATTTTAAACATATTTTTAGCTAGAAACACAATATCTTATCTAATTTCGATTAATTGTGTGCTCTTGTGGGCAATTTTAAATTGTTTTCTGTTTGTCTTACATTTGCAAGCTTTGGGTACAAGATAAAAAAAATGTTTTTTGATCTTTATAAATAGAAGAATTTTAGAACATTTTGGCAAGTTGAAGTTTTTTTACTCTTGTAGCTTTACCAAAACTTTATTATTTTATTATACTACAATATATAGTCATATTTGTTCATTTTTTGCTTATTTGCCCAAAAACAATAAGGCTAAGAGACTTACAGAAACATTTTCGATGGTTCAATTTTAATAAAATATCCAATTTATGATTTGTTCCATTGATTCATAATTTATCCTACCTGTAATAACAAATAAGACTTTATGGAATGTTTCACCCAGAGAGCTTTAAAAGTGAAAGACTAGTTTGCGTAGAGTCAAAGAGGCAAATGAACATGGCTAGGTCGACTCGACTTTATAAAGCTCGAACATATGTATCTCCTTCAGTGCGTTGCAATTCTGATTGCACTGAAATTGCATAAGAAACACAGTCTTCTTTTTAAAATAAAAACCTCTAATAATATTTTCAGACCATGAAAACAATTTACAAATTTTTAATGGATTTGGAAATGAGTATATATATATCAACTAACTTAAATTTGTTCATTTATATAAGATGCTTGGTAATTGAAAATGCATATTTACTTTTTAAATGGTTACATACATTTATATAAATAAATACATTCATTATTTAAGTCATAGACATTTAAATCCTGTGCAACCAGAAGAAGAATTCCTTGATTTATTTCCGCTCGATTTGAGTCACATTTAAATGCAAGTAATTCCGGCTCCCGGGTGCCACACCCTCCGAAATCTGATTCCCAAACGGGCGGATAAGGAAACCGCCAACTCACGGCTGGTCAGCCACCAGAAAACCCGAGCCGGAGACGTTCGAGGAAATTGCCGCGTTCCCTGGCAGGAAAACCCGACCTGTGGTCAGGCTGCCTCACCGCCGCAAGGCACAAACGGAAAACTCGCGGATACAAATAAATAATATAAATACGGATTAAGGGGAGTGCGAGTGACTGGAAAAAGCGTAAAAGCTCGAGATGAAACTCCGCTTGAAACAACGAAATAATGCCTCATTTTTTCTTATCGCCGCAATAAAGCTGAATAAACGCTTCATTTCCATTTGTCTCGCAAGTGAATCGCCCTTAGCCAACTTCAGAGTGGCCGCGTCACTTTGTGGAAAGGGGGACTATTTCTGGGGGACTGAGGTCCGAGATCTGTGGGTTTCTGGCCACCCAGTCGGCTGGCCACATCACAAGGTACATTGTACTGGGGAGCTGCAGGAAAAAACATTGCTGAAAAAATAAAATAAAAACCGTTTACACGCCAAGCTCAGCTTGCTTTTTTCTTTGGCAATTTTTCCTGTTCTTGGTTCTCTCCTTCATCATCGCCGTTTTCTTATTCTACTTCTTGAAGCGGCATTTTTATCGCTTCGCAAGTTTTGCTTATTTTAAACACGAACACCAACAACAGCCCCAAGAATAACAACAACAACCGGCGGCAAAAAATTATATTCATTGTGAAAAAAAATGGAAAAAGAGAAAAAGCAAAAGTCACTTCCGGCATGCCAAAAGGAAAACGCGAAAAGTCTGCGAGTGTAGTAAGAAAGAGGATGGGAGACCGAGAATAAGATGGACAACCTTATAGAGGAGTGGGGGGTAATAGCTAGTGGCCACAACTTGAGGAATTTCCTTCATCCAATTAGATTGAAAGTATGAGAAAACCCGATAAGATTTAACGTTAAGGAACCTTACTTCAAGTTCATAATAATAATGCAAATATCGGATAACATGTAAAAACAAAAAATAATTAAAGAATATAAATCTCATTTTTTTAATGTAAAGGAATATGTTGATCTTAAAGTGAAGTTGAATTTGAGTATTATCATAAGATAAGTATAAGAGACCGAAAAATTTTTTAATAATGTAGCTCTTTGTTGATTTAGATTAAGTTTATTTCTTATAATATTTGCAATATGAATACCAATAATTGGAATTAATAAAAATTCAAGTAAGCCGTAATGATACGACATTTTGCTTCAATTATATCTCATAAAAATGTCTAGACGATCTTGATATTAATGCATATAAATTAGAAATAGTTTTCGTATGCAATATTAACTAAATACTTCCTCGTTTTGATTTCCTTACTCCCATTCCCATTTTAATGGCTTCTTACCAATTAACTTTGTATATTTACATTTTGCAACTTTCAAAGCTTTCAACGCAAACCACTTAATGTGTATGAACAACAACAACAGAAAACTATTTAAAAATGCTATAAATCTTCGGTCGATAAAATGGCCGAGCAACTTTGTTGGCTGCTAACACAAATTGGGTAATTGACAATGGTCGAGCAATTTATACTCTTACAAGCTCGAAGCATATTTGTTTTTTTATTAATATAACTTGGCAAAGCTATATATCGTTTTAATACCATAATTTATTTAGAAACTAGTTTCTGAATATAAATTGATATATTTCATTTTTGAAATTTTTATAAAGCGTTTTAACTTTCAATATTGTGTTTTATTTTAGTATGTTACAACTGAAAAACGATGTAAAACATCTTTTAAGTTATTTAACCACATCGGCCTTCAGACAAGTTTGCTTCCTTTAGTTTTAGCTTGTCGTGTTGGCTAATCAACAAGTTTAAGTTTCTGTTAAGTTTATCTGCTGCTGGCTGAACGCAGAGGCTTTCAGGCCTGTCGCAAATGCAAATTAATTAACGGCTCCGACAGCAGTGGCTTTAATTGCCGGTCGGCACCATGTCGTTCCCCGACAACATGGCGTATGCGTGATGCCTCTGCCTGATAATTGAATTTCAACGGTGTTCGCATGCGTCCAACTTCAACTCGTCGAGTTGCAGCTGTGGGATTGGAGTCGGAGTTTCTGGCGGAGCTGCTTCAATTTGCCACAAGCGCCGCCTTTTTCAAATGAGTTATGGTCAGAGGGGCACGTGGAATCGCTGTGGCAGAAAAAATACGCATAATTTTCCCGCTAGGACACTAAGAATAAATACTAACGTCTCACCCTTACATTTTTTTATTCATAATCACTTAAAATTGTTTTTTAATAGTAACATTCAAGTAAAAAATAATACTGTCACTAATTTCCATCCCACATCATTACATTTAACTTATTTTGAAAATAAAAATATATATAAATATATATAAAATAAAATTAATTAAAGAAGTTTTTATTTTTGAAACAACATTTTAAATGAACCTTCTTATATTTCTTCATATTTATGCCTATTATATTATTAACTAACTATATCGTTGTTTTTAGTCGTTGATTTTTAGTATATAATTGTAGTGAGGGATGCAGAGTAAAGAAAATAATAATAATATTTCTGCAACACATTCCTCGATGGTTTTACACCTCAATTATAAATCTAAGGCCGAGCTGTTCTTCAAAAGCATTTATTTATATCACAATATTTCTAAAGAGAATTTTTTGCAAGTGCATTGAGTGAATTTGTCCCCTAAAATATGTTGTTCGTGTGGATGTTCCTGCTGTTGCTCAGGTTGTTCTTGTGGATAATGTTGCTGCTGCTGTTCGGTTGGCCTGCTCTTTGCTGTTTTCCTGGCCGATATTAACCCTCGAGTCAAAGTCTTGAGACATAAATCATTTAAATCACTAAAACATGCAACTGCCTGCCATTCGCCTTCTTCATCCGCTTGAGGTCCTTGTTCTATGGCAAAGACATTAAATAAATCGCCTGCTGCCAAATGTTTCACATACGAATTTGCCTAAGCAACTCGGGTTTTTGCCAAAGTTTTGCATTTTGCCTTGTCGCCCGTCAAAGTTTTCCACCTCCCTCCGTTTTCCGGGGTTTTCCGCTCCCCGATCTCAGGTTTACGTGGGTCGTGTCAGATGCATGTGTAGCTGGGGCATTACACACAGGTGGCGACATATGCTAAATGTCTCATAGTTCCTCGGGCCGTACATAAACGTATGTATTTACGTATGCACGATATACGGACACATTTATTTGGCTTATTTATGCATAGCCTGGACATACAATCATATATCATTCGGGGGGTGTAAGTCAATTGAGCTTGGGCATATTTCATGCAGTTGCCTTGAATTGATGGAACGATTATGGCATGATTGAAAACGATTATCTGGTTTTCCACAGACACAGAGACAATGCAACTGGCGGTATAGATATCTATTCATTGTCATAACGATTTTCCAGTAGCTCCTATCCTTTTTTGTTTAACCATTTACTCACAGGGACAAGTCAAAAAAGGAAATTTGATTACTTTTATTATAAAATGTTATTTGTTAGATGATAAAAGAAAATTATCGAAGTCTTTCCTTTAGATTAGATACCAATTGTATGGCAATTTTAATTAGAATTTATTTAAAGTCAAATATTTTTTAAATCAAGAAGGCACCATTCTAAGAAGGACATCAGATACGAATCTGATAACAGTTTGCAAAATCAAATTATTCCAAAAAAATTTCCATTCATTCAAACGAAGGGAAAGTCCGCTCAACTGGAACATGTGTCTGTCAATGCCATCGATTTCATCCGCAAGGGAGGGATTTAAAACAAAAGGTGGAAAAAAACGGATCCGAAAATGTTGGCCTGGCTCAGTGCAGTGGATGCGAAGGATGCGCACTGCCTTAATTGAAACCGTTTAAATTGCAATTAATCACCCGGCGGCGAGGATGGCACGAATGTTGCACAGTTGTTGCCGAGTGGCGCAGCGAATCCCCGCGGGGGTGGGGCGGGGGATAAGCCCCGGGGAGGGGGTGGATGTGGGGCCTTCGCCTGAATTACTGTCACCGCAGTGACTAATTTTTATCCTTTTTTTCCGCCAGGAGCTGATTCTTTGTTTTAATTTGCAGCCAGTGAAGAAGCCACTGGAGTAGAAGTTGCGGTAACTGTTTAATCGCTTTCGATATGCAGATTTAAGTTTGCGGTGGGTGGGAAATGGGGTGGCGCTTTGATAAGTGAAAATATGGGCGACAACCACCGCTGCGATATGTGAGCCGGATACGATTACACTCACAAAAATTGGATAGCTTTTGCACCGCTATTTCGTCTTGATGGTAAGCTAAATGAAGGGTTTTAAATGCCAAATTATTAACCCTACCTTTAGGTCACCGGCTGTTTAATGAATAATATATTCTTAAATCAAAAAGTGTTCTTATTTCCCAAACGTAAACTAATACTACGTTTTAAATATACCCTTGCAAAGGGTATTATTTCATTGTTCAGTAAATATTTATTCTAAGGCTTAATGTGTTATGGGTACCGCTTTTATTTTTTTAATGTGTTATAATTTATATAGCGCCGATGAAATATATAATATAATGCAAGGGTATAAAAATCTATTAAATGTGTTTATTCAAAAAATAACATATCGTTTTGAAAAAAAGGTTAAATTCTTATCTTTACTTGCTACCACTTGTCATATTTAAGACTATTCCTTTAAGAAGTCTAGTATTATTAATTCACTAAACAAATTCGATTTGATAAATATATATTATATTTTTTTTGGTGCACAGAAGACAGTAAACGGGCGGACGATAACACCAACCCCAAACCCCGGCAAACTCCGCCGGACGCACGCTCCGGATACGGGATGCGGATGGAGGTGTGGGCGGGCCCTTACTTCAGGGGGTGGGGTGGCTCCTTTTTTTAAGTGGAAAAGTGGAAATAAATTAAAAATGGGTGGCATCGTCGAGGCTTCGAGTCTCGAACGCGTCTGCCACACGACGACAACGACGCTGCCGGCTTTGGCTCTCGGCTTTTTTGGTAGGTAAAACTTTTGGATAAAACAGTTGAACTTCAAAATGTGAATTTGATTAGGATATTTGCATAAAATTCTGTTTCTGCGCCAAGTACACACTCCGCTTCGCATTCTCCCCTTCCCGAGAGTTGGCCATAAAAAATCCCCCGAACACAGGCGACGGCTTGGTTAGGGATCCGACCTGAGTTGGAACGTATGTTCGCTGCCGGAAACGGAAGTATATAAGTCAACCTAGATTTGGTTTAGTAGCAGCTCTGCTGATACCAAGGACAAATGGCCTTTCAGTCAGGAACTTGCCGAAAGCCGGGGTAAAAGTGCTTTAAGGACTGCATTATTTAAATTTGTAGCAAAGTGGTTGGTTAAGAGTAAAGGGTGCTACCTTAAGCATAAAAAGTGGAAATTCGGTTGGAGAAACACAATGAAGAATGAAATCGTTTATATATTTTAACTACAAATAGGCACATTTCAAATAATATTTGTCACGACCAAAATTACCCGTTTTTATAAAAAATAGATAAAAATTATGTTAGAAAACTCTTCAAGTAAAAAAAAACACGTTAGGACACCCATTATATTTACTCAACTACGTTTTGATAAAACTGAGAAGGTAGTCGTCATTCATCACGGTTAAGCAAATCGAAAGCCATGTCTGGGAGTTGTCATCGTTTAAACCTCATTATTGTGCGTAGTCCTTATACAATCCTTACGAAACTCTTCTCCAACTAACGTCCCTTTATCTCTGGCTAATCCCGCCTTATAAACGCACCCTCCCCGGAGCGTCACAATTAGTCTTGCCCATAACGGCAGCTAATAGTTTCGTAAATAGTTTTGGCCAATATTTACATGAGTTGCCTTCTGCCTTCGCTGCTTGTTGGTTTTGTTCCTTTTGTCTTTTGTGGCCATTGTGAAAATATTTGTCTTCGAATGGCCCATTGTCTCTGCCCGCCCTCCCTTCGCCAGCCACGCAGCGAATACACTCGAAAATATTTACTGACTTTTCTGTCTACAATTCGTGGAGACTTAAAATATACCGGAGAGTTTTAAAGCGCTATAAACAATCTTAGATACATTTAACAGATCTTTTAAACAAATGAATACTCGGCTACAAATTATTAATGTATTTTTCAGATAGGGGTTCCATTAAGTTTTGAAGCTTTTCCTTTTTGGTAATACTTAGGAATAAGTTAAATTTATAATTCCCAATTTTTCTGAGTGCTCACGCATCCGCAGTGTTCGACGTCCATTGCTGACATGCGTCTGTCTCAAGCTCGTCGTCTTCCATCCGCTTTCTGGCCATGTCTTTCGGTCTGTGTCTGCGTTTCTATCTGACTCTATGGGTTGGTTTCTGTGTGGCTATCTGTATCTGTGTCTCCGCGTTTTTCTTGCTGTCTGCCTTACAAAACGTGTTCATTACAATCCGCTTGCCGTTGCTTCTGCTGCAGCCGCTGCCGCCGATCGGCCAAATGTGTCAGAGCTGAAACGTCATGATTAATGATGCAAACATGTGGGCCCGTCTCCGAGTCCGACTGCGACTACGATTCCCAATCCGGCTGCGAGTCCGGCTACCTCTACGGCTCGAATGCGTTCGGGGGGCAGAGACAAAAACAGCCCGAGGACAGGGCAGGGCCTGGGAATGGGATTGGGAATGGGACTGGGACTGGGAATGGAAATGGTAACGTTTTATCAAGGTAAATTAGAAGACGAGACAGCCAAAATGTAAACATCGAACGGGGCAACACTCGGACATTAGGCGAAATTAGAAATTAATCCTGCCACTGCACCACAGATGGAAATACTTCCAAGGGGAGGGTTTGGGAAGATCCCAGTCCGAAGGTCTGAGCGTGGGTAGAGCTCTTTTTTTTTGTACACTTCTTTTGGGGGCGGAACTTTAAAGGTCAGGCAAAATTAATGGGAAATCCTCATGACTGACAAGTCGGAGTAATAGCATATACACATATCATAGATGATCCATCGAAAGAGGCACTGCAGTAAGACGAGCAATCGAAGAAGTCCCAATTTATATTGCGAGAAGGATAACTTGTTTTTAATATTGAATATTTAGGGTTTTCTTTTGTTATTTTCGCTTTTAATTTAGGTCTGATAACCACTAAACCTTCTGATGAAGAATTTCATAAAAAATTACATTTACTTAAACTTATATTTGGTGGTATGCAATTTTGGATACAACTAATCCTTCTCAAAACCGGCATGATATGGTTTACCATTAATTAAGTACTTAAAGTCATAAAAACCGAATTCCAAAAAAAATATTGGACTTAAAAGAGTACAAATTGGGCGAAATAACGGAACAATGTTAGTAATATGTAATAAAAATGATAAGTTTCTATGTGTAGTTAGTAACCGATTTAGCTGATATGTATGAGCCCTATGTGACACATGGTGTCCTTCCAGAGTGGGTGTTGGCTATGTCCTCTGAAATAACCAACCCACAGCCAGCCAATTACAACACGACAATGCGCTGACCTCAACTCTGCTCCTTGCACACACACACGCACAACCACACGGCAGAGTGGTTACCGTTTTGTGGCCCAGCAGGAGTTGCAAGGGGTAACTTGGTGGCAGGAGCAGAGGGTGGGAGGGTGGCAGGGTGGGCAGAGCCAGCGATACAATAATTGCCCTGGGCCAGCGTCTCCGACCGCCGCCAGTCGTCAGTCGACATTGTTGCGGCCTAGCGTGAATTACATACACAGAAAGAAATGATTACTAATTTTGAAAGATCTTCATTGAAAAATACTATGTTTACGAGATGCTATTTATATGTTTGTATGTACTTCAACTGGAACAAAGTTCAGCCTGACAAAATATTTTTTTATAAATATTATCATACCGAACATAGCTCAAAATGACTTCAAAATAATATTTAGTTATAAATTTAATAAAAGTTGCATTTGCTGTAAATCACTATAGTAAAATTTACAGTTTACTTAAGAATTTTTGAAAACATTAAAAATGATCAAATTTAAGCAATTTTGTAGTTAAACATTGAAATACTATTTGGATCCACAGACAATCAACACTTTGTTGCCAAAAATTAAAGGAAACTCATTTTGATTCGATTTGCAATTTCAAGACCTTTTTAAACTCGTAACTCGAAGACGACTTATTTAAAAAAAGATTAATAATATATATATATATATTATATAATAGGACAACACATGAGATCTCGTTTGACCTTTAGAAGATAAAGTTTTTCGAAAATATTTTTGACAACGCAGACAAAAATTTTAAAAATATTTAGCCACAAAGATATTAAAATAAACAGACTGTTTTTAAAATAAAACTTGACCTTGATATAAGTCCGTCATTTTAGGAAAGGACTCATGTTTTGTAACATCTCCAAAACTCTATTAACTTGAATAATATTTATTTTTCAAGTGCAAAAACCAAAAAAAAAAAGGTGCACGAAGAAAAAAGCAGACCGACGAGAACCACTACCACTGTCTATAAAAAGCCGCCATGGCCCGGTCATTCATTCATACTCGAACTCGAAGGCAGGCGATGGAATGGCCAGCTCGGGAAACCTGACATGTTCTTTTCGATCAGACAACGACCACCACCAAGAGGTAAAAAAATACGACGAGGTGGACGAATCGGGGGAGGTAGGGGAAGAGGGTATGTCACTGTGGGTATTCGAGCAAGTGTTGTGCGCGTGTGTGTGTGGAGTACCTCAATCATGTAATTATTTCCTCCGCAACAAAGCCCAAAAAGAGAGGGCGAGAGAGTGGTGGTGTGTGTGTGTGTCTGTGTGGGCCAACTTAAGCTGGTAGCGTGTTTGTGGCTCTCTCTCCCTTTCAGCAAACAACAAAAAACACGAACAAGATTGGTCTACATATATTTCTTAAATTATATACACTCACACTCACGAATATATAAAAAACATTCGTGTTTTGTTACTCAATTTAATTCAGGTAAAATATGTATTTTTCCCTTTCTGTGTTTCTTTATTTTCAACGCTGTTTGCGTTTGTCTCCCCAAAAAAAAATAAAATAAGCCCAAACTTTGGTCACGAACATGAAAAAGCGACGTTTCCGTTGAACCGTCTCCAAAATGGTCGCCGCTTGATTGGCTCAGTTTTTTCTCAGTTTTTATGGTTCATTTTGGGCTTACTCTAGATGATTCCGATACACAAAATGGTCGTCACTACTTTTGCCAGATCTATTCCACAGAAACGATATAATTATTTGGCTAAGCAAATTTTCAAGGGAAATTGTTATACAATAATTATTAAAATTCACATTTTTCGCTTTGCGGTTTTCGCTCACATCTCTGTAGGCTGGACCGAAATTGGTATAATAAGATTTAATCAGGCTACTGCGGTTTGGACCCTCAAATTATGTGTTTACCTTGAAGAATCGCTCACAACGAATGCAAAATGTTTTTGACTATTTATAGGTTCAGGCCAATTGGAGAATCTTATGGTTTGTGGTTGGAAATATTGCACAATGGGTGAGAATTTGTTTATTTAGCGGGGAAGCACTTACTTATGGAGTTATCACCTGAAATGAGAAAAGAAAAGGTTTTAATTAGAAAGGGTATTTAATAGAAAGTAATACACGATTTTTGGGTATTCTAATGTTATTAAGTGGGATTTTCTTTAGTTGGATTTTCAGTTTTTTCAGACATTTTAAGACTTATAAATTCCCTTTTCCATATTTAAATCTGATCAAGGCCAATACACCAAATATATTTATTAATGAAATTTGTCTTTCTCGTATATTAAAATATGATGCATGTCAGCATTATTAAAAATGCTAGGCACAAACGCGATAAAAGTTACACTTTTCCTATCTATGGGATCCACTTTCAAAAAGCAAAATTTTTAAATGACCAACTGAACAGAGCTTTAAATGTTGTGAGCATATATTCCGCCATTATTCCACTCATATCATATCTTTAAGTATTCAGACTTCTCTGGAGTTTAATGGAAGCTTAAACCGAGACATAAGCGTAAATGTCATACCATACATCCAGATGCACAAAAGAACCTTTAAATGCTTATTGAGGTGTATAAATATTTTAAGACTCCATTCACCTGCAAAGGTGCATACTTGACTTCCTCAAAGAGGAACTCAGCTTAAAATATAAAGACATCGTATTTGTTTATCTTTTTTGGTGACAAAGTTGCCAGCAACTTGTATATAACTATATAATATTGGCTAAGAAACTTTTTTTCTGGAAGTTGGCTAGTATCAAAAGTGGAAAATAATTAACCTCAAAGTTCGGTAAGCGGAAGTTTCCCAGCCGGTTTGACATGGTCAACACATGCAGCACGTAACGAGCGGTCAAGTGGTCGTACTTCCCATCCCCTTTTTTACACAATCCTGTCCTGGAACCCAACTTCGTAATTGAGAAGTTTCGATGGCAAAAAATAAGGAGGAAATCCCTGCCAGGAAAGTCCCAAGGAAGCATAGAACTTCGCTCACAAGTACAAGTCTATTATTCGAAAAAGGGAGGAGGTTCAAAGCAAGGGGTTGGATCACGACGATGATGATGATGGGCAAAGGCAAATAAAACCATGCTGTCGGAAATAATAGCGTCTAGCCTGGAACTTAATTCCTATTGGGTTGGGTTTCAGTCTGTCTTCCTCTCCCGCCACCCACTTCCCCACCCTTTCCCATAGAACTGATGCCAAGTTTATGCAGTTTCATAAGCAATATTTGATATTTTTCGTGCAGCGGCAGCAGCTGCGTGATTAGCAAATATTTTCGTTTGATAATCAGCGAACATTCCCATTTCTATATGCAGCTGATGCGAAGCTCATGAATATGACTGGGCACTTTGTTTGGCCATTTCGGATATTTCAGTTAAAGATGGAACTGGCTTTAATGGGTGGAGCTGCAGTTACGTCCGGCTCAAGCTCATTGGGCTTTTCTCTTTGATTTATGGCCAACAAATACCTGCCGTTGGGAAAATATTTATATTTTTTATTGTATAATCAATAGAACCACAATAACCTATAGATTTGAATATCTGTAAAAATAAAAGTATAAAAGCGATTTCTTCTAAATTTGTAAATTGGACTAACTTTTAGCTTCGCAGCATTTGAACTTATATTATTCCCACAACACACTTTCCCCTTAAGTTCCACCTTAAAGTACCAAATGCCCCCAGTAGACACTTTCTAATCGTACTGAAAGACCATTTACCTAATTGAAAAGAATGTAGTGAGCTATCTATCCATCTGCGCTTATTGTATCTGTCCGTGAATATTTTGCAGTCTAAAGTTTCTGTTTTGCTCGACTCCCGATCCCAGGTCCGATTCAAGGCAATGGCTTGGACAGTTTTCGGTGCGATACCTCTCGGCATTGCCATTGCCATTGCCATTTCCATTTGGGGCTGCTCAGGGGCGAATTCGGGCCTGACTGACAGGGAGTAGGTGTGACCGGGCTACTCATTCATTCTGACAGTTTTCCCACCCACTCTCGCACACGAAACGCAATTTGTTGTATTGTGGGCAGTGCCCCTCGAGCAGCAAGACACTTAGGAAAATACTATCCTCAACTTCAGAGATTCAGAATTATTTAAGAGGATCTAATGAAGCAGGAACTGTTTGTAGGTAAATTGTAATTTGTTTCCTAACACGAAAGGGCTTCTTTATTAAATTTGATATCCTCTGGTCACATTTGGTTCGCAACTTCCTAAAAGAATTATGTTTTTTACTTTTTAAAAGAATTAGTAATATAAATACACTTTTTACTAAGTATATTCATTAAACATATAAATATTCTTCTTTCAATTAAACTTTGTAGGACATTATAAAATAAAAAAAATTTATATTTTAATTTTGTTCCTCTTTTACCTTTGTATATACAACCTGTTTTAAATTGTCTATTATTTTCTAAGTGGGAAATATATTGGGATGCACAAACAGATAAAACTCTGATTAACTTTAAATTAAAATGTGAGAGCTCCGAAATTTTTTGTTGTGTAAAGATACCACCACTTTTAAATAGGAAAAAAGAAAGAGAGAGACAAGTTTGCTTGTGGCGCCAAAAACATTTCCCGCAGGTCGCAAGTCGCGTGTCTCTGGGCTTTCATTTCATTTCTCCCTCAGTCTTTCTTTTTGTTTTTCGGCTCTTGCAACTAATTTTCATTTCCAACAGAGTGCACCTTTCGCCAGCAGTCGAGGTGGGGAGGTGGGGCTGGGTGGAAATCTTATTAAAAAGTGAACAGAGTGCGATAAAATTGAATTTGCATTCAAAAGCCATTAACCGCAGCAGTCACTCGGCCTGCTATCCCCTTTGCACTTTCTAAGAATTTAAAAAAAAAACGCAAAGAATATAGAGCTGGCAAAAAAACACTGAACTCGACTTTAAAGTGGGATATACATATTTTTCCAAATTTGTTTGAACCAAAGGAAATTATTATTTCGCGCACATTTTGTTGACAGCTGTTGGCTATAAAAATCTATACGTGATAGAGAGATATCAATAATTATTTTATATGAGTGCTTGGTAATAATCATGAGTGTTTTCACTCGGCTGGAAAAATATTATTTTAATTGCATATAAATTTCACGCTCTTTAGACCCCCTAACACACCATTCCGTGGCCGCCATTCAATCAGCAGCGAAGCAACAAATTGTTCGAAAAGCCATTTGGCCAATGATCTGAACGATGCGTTTATAATAATCACCACCCACCGCGCACCTGCCTCGACCTTTCCCCCTTCGGCCCACCTTCAACCACCCATTTCGAATTAAAGCTAAACGATTCGGGGCTATTATAAAGCCCAGGGAACCATGTTGCCCGACTCCCACTCCCCATCATTTCCATCTCCCCCCACCTTTATGGGTTCGCCTCTATTGGTTCATAATTGTCCCACTTATTGCTATTTTTATGGCATATTACATCTAGCACGTTCGGCTCCGATCTGTTCCAATTATGTGAGCTGTGTACGAATTTCAATTAATAACTAGAAAAGAGTTGTAATCACCGAAAATAAATGTGTACATCTTTGTCAATGTGCATGTGTTTTACATGTTTAATAATTCAAGTTTATTATGCACAGCCGCAATAAGGGAATGACACACCTGGTCTGGAAAATATACAACTTAAACTCAATTTCATTTAAAATTAAAATGAATAACCTCATTTGCAAGAATGTTTTATACACAATACAATTTCATGATTGCATGTTTTTCCAATGGAACTATGGGTGCTAGTTAAAGGTTTGCAAGATCGGAAAGATAGGCATGGAGTGGCTGTAAGTCAGAGTACATCATCTCAATGCAGTTTCTGAAATATTTCTGCTTACCAAAGTTGGAAAAACTGAAGTAAAATTGAGTAAATTAAAAGTCATTTTTTAAACGGCGCCCTCTTCAAAACTTGATTCAAAAATACATCCCTATCCCTACGAAGCAGAATCCATCGATCAACGAGCTGATCACATTGACATAATTATTGGTATGTTGTATTGCTTCGCTCATCGCATGTCAATTAAAATCACAATTTTCAATGCAAATCAATCAGGGATTTCTGGACTTGGGCTCAACTGCCTTCAGGAGTTAAGTCAACCACCGAACAGCAATTGATGTATTGCCCAATGGACTTGGCCTGGCATGAGATGATCAAAAAGGTGGAGAGTGAATGAGATTTATTTTTTTGGCAAACATGTCAGACCGTTTACAGATGACAAATTCATTTTTAACACGACACAAAAGTGAAAACCAACTGGGGAAATATGTTTTATACAGACGTGTGTATGTGCTCATCGAAAAGCTCACATTGGGACATTGCAAGGCAGATTTCCCAGAGAGTCGCTTATGTGGTCTGTCTGACATTTGACTGTTGCCGCCCCCTCGGACAATCTTTGTGTCCTTCGGATGTAACATGTGCAGCTCGCCTGTATCTCACGCAGTGATAGATAGCAAATACAAAATTAAAGATTCGCCTTTAGTCTGCGTTAAACGGAAGCTTAGCCCAAAAAAGGTCAAGTCCAAAATGATGGATGATGCTGTGACACTCACTCACACTCGCAGATTCTCAAACCTACATATTCAGGGAAGCATCCCCAAGTGACATCTTTCGCTCTTTTCGCCCTATTCAAAAATTGCTGCCTTGCCTTTTGGGGTTGCAAATGTTCTTCGATACTTCCAGTCCTTATCACAGGTAGCCAACTTAATATCCGCTTTAAAAATATCCCATAACTTTCGCTATCTGTCCGCTCATCGCATAAATAATAACTGTTAACATTGCCCAACAAGCCACAAATTAAAAACTACAAGGAGCACTAAAAAAGATGGGAAGTTCTTGAAAATTTACGAGCACCGGAATCACGTGTCAACCACGCGCGTTCTCGTTCTCGGTTTCAGTTTCAGCTTCGTTTCAGTTCCATTCAACCCCCGGCTCTCACCTCGTTGAAACTTCAGGTCGAACCCAACCCAATCCAATCCTACTCCGAGGACGAACCCCTCCTAACCCAGGAGTTTCCGCAGCTGTAGATATGATGCATGACTCGGCGGAAAGCGGTGTCGTTGTCGCTGTTCCTGCCAGTCGTCCTTAAGGATTCACGTGCTAAGCGTATGCGAATTTAAATCTGTTTGCTTCTGCCGCCACCGAATTTGAATATACTATGGCAACGAACGGAAGAAATCCTTTGGCCCTGCGGTTCGCCGTTTGAATATAAAACACAGGGGAAGTCAACAGCCGATGACAAACAGAAAATCCATTTTCACACAAACATTAGTTTTATTTAAATCACACTCACATCGGGTTACAGGGGGTTACAGGGGTTAACCAGGAGTTGGGCTATCACGTGAGTGTGATGTGAGTGTGTGGATGTGATTTCTTCCTGCCCGTATTTGTTGACTTTTCACGCTTCTTTAAATGCCGTTAAATGTGAAAACCTTGTTGAGCTTCGGTAACATTAATCAAACAATTTAAACATGTAGGTTTATTTTGAAATAAATAATGCTTTTTGATATTCATTTTGAGTGTTGACAGCAATGATTTTACTGCTTGCAGCGTAGGTAAAGAGAAGCAACAGGAAATGAGTTTCGAACGTATAAGATTGTTAGTTATTCAACTAAGAATCAACACGTATTTTGATATCTTGAAAATTAAATTTAAGATTGTATTAAATTTAAAAAATATAATAAACAAGAAAGAAAAGCTAACTTCGGGCGGAGCCGAAGTTGATATACCCTTGCAGAATACTCTGTAAATTATATTCTCCAAAATTATTCATATGATGCATTCTTAATACTCATAAAAAAATCCCAACTTCCTAACTTTAAAAAAAGTTATGGTTCAATTTCTTATGAAATTTAATAGGTCGGTTGATTGGCCAAAAATAAGACCCTGAAAATCCACTTTAATTAACAAACACCAAAGTTTTGGCATTTCCGATTAATCAGTTATATAGCGGCTATAGGATATAGTCGTCCGATCCTTATGAAATTTGGTAGGTCGAATTGATTGGCCAAATATAAAACCCATAGAAAATCCCAACTTCCTAACTTTACAAACACGAAAGTTATGGCATTTCCGATCAATCAGTTATATGGCAGCTATAGGATATAGTCGGCCGATCCCGGCCGTTCCGACTTATATACTGCGTGCAAAGGAAAGAAGGGTGTGTGCAAAGTTTCAATTCGATAGCTTTAAAACTGAGAGACTAGTTTGCGTAGAAACAGACAGACGGACAGACGGACAGACGGACAGACAGACGGACAGACGGACAGACGGACAGACGGACATGGCTATATCAACTCAGGAGGTGATCCTGATCAAGAATATATATACTTTATAGGGTCGGAGATGTCTCCTTCACTGCGTTGCACACTTTTGACCAAAATTATAATACCATCTGCAAGGGTATAAAAATATTTTAAATACCTATATGCATTTATATATCGTTTAAGCTGTTATAAGTTTTATGTAAAATGGTCTAGTTAAAAGTTACTTTGCATAAAGATCTAATAATGCACCTAATAATGTAATACATATGTTAAAAGTTTTTAGAATATATAAAATCTAAAAACCATGATAACCTTATATATTTTCGCTTGGTTTGTGCAACTCACCGAAGCGCAACTCAGAAGTCAGATTCAGTACTCGACAATCGGTCCGTGCGTGATGATAATTTATGACATTTTAGTGTCTGGACTTAGTTTTTACATTTTTACAGTCATTTGTCTTTGGCAACACCCTCGACTGAACCTGGCTAGTAATTACCGCAGTTGGCTCGGCTCATTGATAAGTAAAACTGTGTTTCATGCAAAAACTTGGTAATTTATTAATTTATTATAGTTGTTAGGGTGCAACCCCAGCTCCGTAACCGTAACCAATAGACCCCCCAGCGACTTCGGTGAAGTGGAATGCAGTGCGATTAACTCAGAGTTGAGTTATTGACTGGGGCTGGGGCACGGGAATAAATAGGTGTACTTCCCCTACTTATGATAGCACTAATGCCCACAACTTAGCCCTGTCTTTGAGATAAAGTCGCAAACAAGCAATTTTTATGGCCGAAAATCCAATTCAAATGTTTACAAATCGTTTAAACTGGGATCTCGGCTGATGAGCAGGAGGGCTCTCTAAAAAAAGACATAAAAATAAATCGCGTACAAATTGAAAATAATTTCAGATCTGATTTTCTCCTGCTAAGCGGGAAACTGGACAGAGATGTCTCCAGTGAAAATGCGGACAGGCGGGTCAACCACCACGGGTGGTGGAGTGGTTGGTTGGCGGTGGAGTGGTGTCCCTTTTTATTCCACTAAGTACACAAGAATGGAGCGTAAAAAATTTTTATCGTCGCGGTTTTTACGGAATGTGATCCGCGGCGATTAAGTGCGCGGCTTTTGTGTCATTGTCATGCCGTCGTCCTGGCCAAAAGGGGCGGGGTGCCGGGGGTTGGGGAGAGGGCGACTCCGGCGGTTTATTTGCAGGGAGTCCTCCGCCCAAAACCCTCTGTAATGTATTCAAATTTTTCCAAGGCGAGGCCAGAGTGTCAGTGCATTCATTTCATAAAATGCTTTTCTCTCTTCCACTTTTTCCCATTTCCCACTTTTTTCTTTTTCCAGCTTTTTTTAATTTAATCGCGGGCAAATATTTTCATTTTTACTGAAACGCTTTTAGCTAAATGAGTGGAAATAAAATTAAATCGATATTGGTTAACGTCAAAGTTTTTAGGGGAAACCTCAAATGACCAATTTGGGGAGAAAATTAAAGGAAGCTCGAAGTGAGTTGGGAAAAGTCCTAATGCAGGAAATTGATATGCTTAAATGATTGTTTGGTCCCTAATCCTCTATTAAATGACCAAACTTGGAAATAGAAAACGCATTCTACCCGTTTCAAGATGTTTGACAGAAAACTAGATTTCTTTAAATTTTTTCAAGACTAAAGAAAATTTTACCCCAAACGCCAAAAGAAAACCTTGAACTTTAGGGTTTAATATTCCCTGATAAATTTGCGGGCCCTTTCCCTTTAAAAATAATGACAAATCAGTTTGCAGATAAAGCCGCCGAAAAAAGCCTCCCAAAAATGTGGTAGAAAATAATAATCTTAAAATTTACTTTGGCCAGCCGCCGGCTCAAGCTTAACTAATTGTAACAGATTTTTTCACAGTCACGTTGGAAAGGGAAAGGCCAGAAAAAGCGAAAGAAAAATATGGAAAAAGCCTCTGGGGCGTAAACGTCTGCCTGGCATTATCCTGGCTGCGGTCGGCCAATTAGAACCCTTTGTTTGTCTTGGCCAAGACGCTGCGCACTTATCTCCATAATAAAGTCGTAACAATTAATTGAGCGGCCCGAAAACGGGCCACCTTTCCCAACAGATTTTTGTCCTGCGACGTAGCCTTTTCGGAGGACCTGGAAATTTTTCATCGTTTGACGCGTAATTAGTGCTTAAAAATTATTTGACGAGCGCCAATTAATTTAATGCTCGGCGACATGACTTCAAGTTTACCTTTTCGGAGGCATTTATCCACGGGGAGTTTTCTGGTTAAAAGGAGTTTCACACAATTTTGGGCGGGATAAGGGCCAAACAAAGGCTTTGAAACATGGTAACTTGCGTTTTTACTTATAAATAAAAGACCTTTTTGGTTTTAGTTTAGTAAAGTTCATATAGCAACGTTTGCATATACCATTGACCATTTATTACCAATTAAGTTTAACATTTTTGTTTAATCCATGATCTGCATTATTTCCCATTGTCCCAGTGCCACCACAAGTCTTTTAAAGTCAACCACATAATTAAGGAAAATCAACAATAAAATAAATCTCCAAGCACCCCTTTGACACCCTCAATCGCAAATATTGAATATGCCTAAGAATATGTTCAATTTTCCTATAGCAATCTGCATATCGCATGCACGGCTACAGATGAATATTTTTCTCTCCCCATTTTTTTCGCACTCGCGACGAATTCGTTTTGAATGAATTCATCTGGAAAGGTTAAAATTATAAATGTGCAAATGACTCATCATAAATAAAATTAATAAAAGGCACCGCGAACCTGGCCCTGTCCTCCGCTTTTTTCTGACCCTGGCAGACTTTGAGACCTTCATTGAGAAAAAGTACAACGCATCAACATAAATATTATGATAAATGGTTTGTTATAATCGTAATCCTCGGGGGGTAAGTTTCGAGTCGTGCCGCACGCATTTTTTATGCCTTCCGCCCCTCCACCCACCGAATCGCCAGGAGCAGGATGAACTGCTTCAGTTCTCAATGGAGCAACATATGGTCGCGGGGTGGGTGGATGTGGATGTGGATCGGCGGAGTGGAGTGGAGTGGATGATACAGATGGCGCTTCGAATGGATTGCCGCCTTTCAATAGCCGGGGCCAACAAAGTCAAATTGTTTTTTATTGGTTTACCCCAAACCAAGGCAGCTCCTTTCAGTGAAAGTATCTCACTCTCCTGGTGAGATCCGTTTGCGTATCTCGCAGATACTTGACAGAACTTGAACATGTTGCTCGACAATTACCAACTTTTCTTGCAGTTCATTTCGCCTAATTAACACTTGATGCTGAGCGGAAATTTTATTGCTTCCACTTTGTGTGCATGTAAACAGGCTAACAAATCCATTTCTACGGAGAAGTCCCCATCCTTCAGCTCGTGCAAGTACAAACAATCCTATGAAGGGATTTCAACCGAAATACGCGCCACACATTAAAATTCAGGATGCGTTGCAAACAATTTGCGGAAAACAATGAGTGCTGGGAAAGGGAAAACAAATTGTTATTTCAGACAGCAAACGGGATTTCGAAATGTCGACTTCAATGGCCTGGTTTAAAAAGCCTTATTTAGCTGACGGATATTGAGTATATTAAAAAAAATGTACTTGTAAATAAATAGAGTAATTTTCATGGAATATTACATAATACTTTATTTATTTTACACGTTTAAAAACGTTAAAAAATGCATTAGCAAAAAGTTAAAAATTTTTTTTAGTATTTCCATTTACCCATTTTAAGATAAAAGATCGTCAGATAAGCTTTGCTGAATATTTTATATTTCTTCTTATACTTTTAAAGTTAAGCATTATAATTAAAGATCGTATTTCTTTAAAAATTATATTAACTACTTTATAGTAAGGAAATCTGTTCCTTTTGTTTTTTCTTTAAAGAACCACAAGAAATATTATTTAAAAAAATTATTTTCCTAGAGTTCCTAGCTTAGAAAATGTACCTCCAGCATTTAACTTTAATATTCACTAATCCCAGATGCAATCTTAGGATAAACTATTACTCATTTCCCATTCACAGATCATTTAGATCGGTTACCACTTGACAAGGAATTAATTTGACAACGTTAACAAATTAAACTGTTAAACCCACACAAACACACTAGCCCTGTTCGCACACTGAGATAAACAAACGGTCGCCGGGTCGGACATTTACAACATCATTTGTAATCCATATCGCTCAGCATGTCGTCCCTTCGTTTCTCGACCATCGGACTCTATACATATCCATGTGGTGTGAGTTCGGGAGTGGGTAAAAGATGTATTGACCCTTCAACGGCGCTTCGGAATGCTTCACGCTATTTATTGGCTCACTTTCACTCCGGGAAACCGGCAACCAGAGACCCGGACTCGGACCCGGAGAAAGATTTCTCCCCTCTGGGGAATTCCTCGATGGTTCCATTTGCCACTCCGCACCGGCCACGTGTTGGGACTTGGCGGTTAAACACACACTTACACACACTTTCCAGGGGATTAGTGCTGCTCATTTGTCAACAGGATGTGTGGTTGGTGAGTGTGGTCAATATTAATTGGCAATGTATTAGTTTAAGTCAGTGCAGGCTCTCCTACAAACATTTGCTGAGTCCTTATATTCATCACGGCCAATAAATATTGTTGGATTTTAATAAAAACTTTCATTTTTAATGCAGCCAAAAAAAAAATACATCTCCCTGATTTGCCCATCAAATTGTTCATTAAGCTTTGTTTGATTTAAAAAGGAAACTGAATAATTTACTCTACTCTCTTATTTTTTCTGATTTTTGACCATTCCAACATTTAAATAAATAAATACATTTAAATAAGAAAAAATCTAAGGTTATTTAAAAATCAACGAATTTGCTAACTGATTTTAGTTAATTTGATATATTTTTTACTTGTATAATTTATTCATTATTCCCGTTAAAATTTAGTTAATTATATTTTCAAGTTAGTTGTTAACAGTAGGAGTTATGGTGTGTGCCGAATGTTAAAGTTTTCCATGTAGAATATAAGCTATTTCAACATAGCCGTTGCTCGACTTGTGTCCGAAATAAATGATAAATTGAAAGTCTCTTTCCCCGTATTGCAGTATTTTGCTCCCTCCGATCCAGTCAGTTTTATGTGCCCCTGGGCAAGTGAATGGGGAAATGGCGAATGGGAGGCACTGGTTTAAAATGGTGCAGCAGCAGACACGAAATGTGTATTTTCTGCGCAGCAACATGGCCAGAGGCCCAAAGGCTTGCAATTGCAACGTGCAACACGGCGTTCCCTCGGCCTCCACTGCCCCCTTGATCGAAGGCAAAAAAAAGGGGGACAGGAAAAAACATTTTGACAAATGAACCCAAATAACAGGTTGCAATCGCTCTGAGGAAAGGGGCTCGGGTTTTGGGCACCGGGCACCAGGCACCAAGCACTGGCCCGGCAAATCGGACAGGAAAACGTATGGTCGGACAACCTTGATACCTCATTTATTTTAAATGCGGCTGCCTCGATCCCTGGCCCAGCTGTAGTTTTCTTTATTTTTATTTTGTACTCTCCTCGTCGCTTTTTCGTATTTCTTGCGCAAATGAAATCGACACATTCGACTCCAGTCGAAGCGAAGGGAAATAAATGAAACATTTCCAGCGCGGTCCGCTGTGCTCTCGAAAATTGTTACAAATGATCGCAAATAACAGATCTTTGCCGGCACCAGAGCGAGCTGTCCATCAAAGGAGCCGAACCCTCTCGGTGCGTGATCGAGTGGAAAAGGCGAAGGGATCGGATCGGGCGGCGGTACGGACATAGAGTTCTGGCTTTCTGCCTTTCTGGACGGGAAGTGGCGAAGGCGCCGCCATGCTGCGCCTCATTTGATGCAAGGTAAATTGCATTGATTTCTTGATTAATGACAGTTTCGCATTTCATTGGATGCACGGCAAGAAAAACGTGGAAATCGAAAAATTTAAGCGAATCAACAGCAGCAATGTGATGGTAAAAGCTTTACACTTACTGTATAAAATCTATGTAACTAATGCAATAGTTATAATTAAAATGAATTAAAAAGGGAAAAATGTTTGAAAAAAATTCCGTTATCATGAGAATCCAGATTAGCATTTTTGATAAGCCCATTTAACCATATAAATTGTTATCCACTGTTCTCTAATAAACAACTACATTTTGATAAGCCTATCACATAACTATTTTCTCTGGACAATGAATATTAAATGTACAAAAAAAATGTATATAAAAGCAAATCCTTCTTATGCCAATGCTACCTTTAATATATTAAAACTTTCCCAACACCTATAACATGTTTAAATGTATTATAAAGATTTTATTATAAAAAGTACCATATTTTTCAAACTTTGTTTAGCCACAAATATATATTTTTAAAGATTTTAGGGAGAATGAAACCTTTCAAAAAGATTTAGTAACGATCTTCGAGCGAAATACCTAACTTTTTCCGGAGTGTAATGTGTATCTGGACTCACCCTGATTGTTGTTGTTGCTGCTCTTGCGGGATGTCTTCTTCTCCTTCATCCAGGGATACTCCGGCACCGAGTCCATTCCATCCGGCGTTTGAGGGACAACGCCAACCGGATATCCGACTCCGACCCCGACATTGACATTAACGTTGACGCCCACTCCTCCGATGGCGCCGGCACCAACAGGTGTTCCTATTTTGGGACTCTCCGGACTCAGGTGGTTGAGGAACTCGGCCATCGTCGGCTGCGAGTTGATAAATCCGCCCTCGGAGGCTGCCATCCAATAGGCCGTGTCGGCGCTCCGCTTATCACAGTTCGGGGTCATCTTGTTGACCAGCATCACCGCCGGCACCGGTGGCGCCCCCTGCTGGCCGATCCCGGGCTGACCGACACCCACACCACCCACCACGCCCGCACCACCGCAACCACCCACTGGCAGGGACGTCTGCCCAGTTTGCACCTGCAGCGGATTCAGCGGCGATTCCGATTTGATTTGCGTGCCCATCGGGGTCGTGTCCAGGGTGCTGCAGACCTCTTGCATTGCTTGGGTTGATTTGTCTAAAGTTGAATATTCTCTGTTTAGATTCCTGGGTGTTTCAAATATTCCTTAGCTTGGGAGCCTGCAAGATAGAACACATTTTTGAATTATCCCATTTTTAATATCAAAAC
>JAECXX010000220.1:0-83937 GCA_018153305.1 Drosophila kurseongensis
TGGACTTCGAGAGTCCATAACTTTACCAAACTTAAGCCGATTCCAAAGTGGCATTCCTCTAAAGACTTCTGCTTCGATTCTCTAAAAATCTGCTTTCCAATTTTTCAGTTTAACGTTGATCAAATTTTTGACTCATTTTCATGTCAGTTTTTACTCATTTGACTTGTTTAACGTTGACCCAAAATTGGACTTCGAAAGTCCATAACTTAACCAAACTTAAGCCGATTCCAAAGTGGCATACCTCTAAAGACTTCTGATTCGATTCTCTAAAAATCTGCATTCAAACTTTTCAATTTAACGTTGATCAACTTTTTGCCTTTTAAGTCATTTTTTTCTTAATTTGACTTGTTTAACGTTGGACCCAAAATTGGACTTCGAGCGTCCATAACTTTACCAAACTTAAGCCGATTCCAAAGTGGCATACCTCTAAAGACTTCTGATTCGATTCTCCAAAAATCTGCATTCAAACTTTTCAATTTAACGTTGATCAAAATCTATACCTTTCATGTCAGTTATTTCTAATTTGACTTGTTTAACGTTGACCCAAATTGGACTTCGAGAGTCCATACACTCCTAACTTAAGCCGAATTCCAAAGTGGCATACCTCTAAAGACTTCTGATTCGATTCTCTAAAAATCTGCATTCAAACTTTTCATTTCACCTTTGATCAAATTTTGGACTCATTTTCATGTCAGTTTTTCTAATTTGACTTGTTTAACGTTGACTCAAAATTGAACTTCGAAAGTCCATAACTTAACCAAACCTAAGCCCATTCCAAAGTGGCATACCTCTAAAGACTTCTGATTCGATTTAAAAATTTAAATTTTATTTAAATTATTATATTTTATATTTACCAAACTTAAGCCGCTTCCAAAGTTTAATTTAACGTTAATCAAATTTTTTTCCTTTTTTAAAATTTTTTAAAATTTAATTTTTAAAATAAAAAATGGCATACCTCTAAAGACTTCTAATTCGATTCTCTAAAAATCTGCATTCAAACTTTTCAATTTAACGTTGATCAAATTTTTGACCCATTTTCATGTCAGTTATTTCTAATTTGACTTGTTAAACGTTGACCCAGTTTTTTTTTAAATTGGACTTCGAGAGTCCATAACTTTACCAAACTTAAGCCGATTCCAAAGTGGCATACCTCTAAAGACTTCTGCTTCGATTCTCTAAAAATCTGCTTTCCAATTTTTCAGTTTAACGTTGATCAAATTTTTTAACCATTTTCATGTCAGTTTTTTCTAATTTGACTTGTTCAACGTTGACCCAAAATTGGACTTTGAGAGTCCATAACTTTACCAAACTTAAGCCGATTCCAAAGTGGCATACCTCTAAAGACTTCTGATTCGATTCTCTAAAAATCTGCATTCAAACTTTTCAATTTAACGTTGATCAAATTTTTGACCCATTTTCATGCAGTTTTTCATATTTGACTTGTTTAACGTTGACCCAAAATTGGACTTCGAGAGTTCATAACTTTACCAAACTTAAGCCGATTCCAAAGTGGCATACCTCTAAAGACTTCTGTTTCGATTCTCTAAAAATCTGCATTCCAGTTTTTCAATTTAACGTTGATCAAATTTTTGACTTATTTTCATGTCAGTTATTTCTAATTTTCGATGACTTGTTTAACGTTGACTCAAAATTGGACTTCGAGAGTCCATAACTTTACCAAACTTAAGCCGATTCCAAAGTGGCATACCTCTAAAGACTTCTGATTCGATTCTCTAAAAATCTGCATTCAAATTTTTCAGTTTAACGTTGATCAAATTTTTGACTCATTTTCATGTCAGTTTTTACTCATTTGACTTGTTTAACGTTGACCCAAAATTGGACTTCGAAAGTCCATAACTTAACCAAACTTAAGCCGATTCCAAAGTGGCATACCTCTAAAGACTTCTGATTCGATTCTCTAAAAATCTGCATTCAAACTTTTCAATTTAACGTTGATCAAATTTTTGACCCATTTTCATGTCAGTTATTTCTAATTTGACTTGTTAAACGTTGACCCAAAATTGGACTTCGAGAGTCCATAACTTTACCAAACTTAAGCCGATTCCAAAGTGGCATACCTCTAAAGACTTCTGTTTCGATTCTCTAAAAATCTGCATTCCAATTTTTCAGTTTAACGTTGATCAAATTTTTGAACCATTTTCATGTCAGTTTTTATACCCTTGCAGAGGGTATTATAATTTTGGTCAAAAGTGTGCAACGCAGTGAAGGAGACATCTCCGACCCTATAAAGTATATATATTCTTGATCAGGATCACCTCCTGAGTTGATATAAGCATGTCCGTCTGTCCGTCTGTCCGTCTGTCTGTCCGTCTGTCTGTTTCTACGCAAACTAGTCTCTCAGTTTTAAAGATATCGAGTTGAAACTTTGCACACACCCTTCTTTCCTTTGCACGCAGTATATAAGTCGGAACGGCCGGGATCGGCCGACTATATCCTATAGCTGCCATATAACTGATTGATCGGAAATGCCATAACTTTGGTGTTTGTAAAGTTAGGAAGTTGGGATTTTCTATGGGTTTTAAATTTGACCAATCAATCCGACCTACCAAATTTCATAAGGATCGGCCGACTGTATCCTATAGCTGCCATATAACTGATTGATCGGAAATGCCATAACTTTGGTGTTTGTTAAGGTGGGAAGTTGGGATTTTCTATGGGTTTTATATTTGGCCAATCAATCCGACCAATAAAATTTCATAAGGTTCGCGGACTATATCCTATAGCCGCCATATTACTGATTGATCGGAAATGCCATAACTTTGGTGTTTGTAAAGTTAGGAAGTTGGGATTTTTATGAGTGTTAAGAATGCATCATATGAATAATTTTGGAGAATATAATTTACAGAATATTCTGCAAGGGTATTTCAACTTCGGCTCCGCCCGAAGTTAGCTTTCCTTTCTTGTTTCTAATTTGACTTGTTCAACGTTGACCCAAAATTGGACTTCGAAAGTCCATAACTTAACCAAACTTAAGCCGATTCCAAAGTGGCATACCTCTAAAGACTTCTCATTCGATTCTCTAAAAATCTGCATTCAAACCCTTCAATTTAACGTTGATCAAATTTTTGACCCATTTTCATGTCAGTTATTTCTAATTTGACTTGTTTAACGTTGACCCAAAATTGGACTTCGAGAGTCCATAACTTTACCAAACTTAAGCCGATTCCAAAGTGGCATACCTCTAAGGACTTCTGTTTCGATTCTCTAAAAATCTGCATTCCAATTTTTCAGTTTAACGTTGATCAAATTTTTGAACCATTTTCATGTCAGTTTTTATACCCTTGCAGAGGGTATTATAATTTTGGTCAAAAGTGTGCAACGCAGTGAAGGAGACATCTCCGACCCTATAAAGTATATATATAAGCATGTCCGTCTGTCCGTCTGTCCGTCTGTCTGTTCGTCTGTCTGTTTCTACGCAAATTAGTCTCTCAGTTTTAAAGATATCGAGTTGAAACTTTGCACACACCCTTCTTTCCTTTGCACGCAGTATATAAGTCGGAACGGCCGGGATCGGCCGACTATATCCTATAGCTGCCATATAACTGATTGATCGGAAATGCCATAACTTTGGTGTTTGTAAAGTTAGGAAGTTGGGATTTTCTATGGGTTTTAAATTTGACCAATCAATCCGACCTACCAAATTTCATAAGGATCGGCCGACTGTATCCTATAGCTGCCATATAACTGATTGATCGGAAATGCCATAACTTTGGTGTTTGTTAAGGTGGGAAGTTGGGATTTCCTATGGGTTCTATATTAGGCCAATCAATCCGACCTACCAAATTTCATAAGGATCGGCCGACTATATCCTATAGCTGCCATATAACTGATTGGTCGAAAATGCCATAACTTTGGTGTTTGTAAAGTTAGGAAGTTGGGATTTTCTATGGGTTTTATATTTGGCCAATCAATCCGACCAATAAAATTTCATAAGGTTCGCGGACTATATCCTATAGCCGCCATATTACTGATTGATCGGAAATGCCATAACTTTGGTGTTTGTAAAGTTAGGAAGTTGGGATTTTTATGAGTGTTAAGAATGCATCATATGAATAATTTTGGAGAATATAATTTACAGAATATTCTGCAAGGGTATTTCAACTTCGGCTCCGCCCGAAGTTAGCTTTCCTTTCTTGTTTATAATTTGACTTGTTTAACGTTGACCCAAAATTGGACTTCGAAAGTCCATAACTTAACCAAACTTAAGCCGATTCCAAAGTGGCATACCTCTAAAGACTTCTGATTCGATTCTCTAAAAATCTGCATTCAAACTTTTCAATTTAACGTTGATCAAATTTTTGACCCATTTTCATGTCAGTTATTTCTAATTTGACTTGTTAAACGTTGACCCAAAATTGGACTTCGAGAGTCCATAACTTTACCAAACTTAAGCCGATTCCAAAGTGGCATACCTCTAAAGACTTCTGTTTCGATTCTCTAAAAATCTGCTTTCCAATTTTTCAGTTTAACGTTGATCAAATTTTTTAACCATTTTCATGCCAGTTTTTTCTAATTTGACTTGTTCAACGTTGACCCAAAATTGGACTTTGAGAGTCCATAACTTTACCAAACTTAAGCCGATTCCAAAGTGGCATACCTCTAAAGACTTCTGATTCGATTCTCTAAAAATCTGCATTCAAACTTTTTAATTTAACGTTGATCAAATTTTTGACCCATTTTCATGCAGTTATTTCAAATTTGACTTGTTTAACGCTGACCCAAAATTGGACTTCGAGAGTTCATAACTTTACCAAACTTAAGCCGATTCCAAAGTGGCATACCTCTAAAGACTTCTGTTTCGATTCTCTAAAATCTGCATTCCAATTTTTCAATTTAACGTTGATCAAATTTTTGACTTTTTCATGTCAGTTATTTCTAATTTTCGATGACTTGTTTAACGTTGACCCAAAATTGGACTTCGAGAGTCCATAACTTTACCAATCTAAGCCGATTCCAAAGTGGCATACCTCTAAAGACTTCTGATTCGATTCTCTAAAAATCTGCATTCAAACTTTTCAATTTAACGTTGATCAAATTTTTGACCCATTTTCATGCAGTTATTTCAAATTTGACTTGTTTAACGTTGACTCAAAATTGAACTTCGAAAGTCCATAACTTAACCAAACTTAAGCCGATTCCAAAGTGGCTTACCTCTAAAGACTTCTGATTCGATTCTCTAAAAATCTGCATTCAAATTTTTCAGTTTAACGTGGATCAAAATTTTTAACTCATTTTCATGTCAGTTTTTCTAATTTGACTTGTTTAACGTTGACCCAAAATTGGACTTCGAAAGTCCATAACTTAACCAAACTTAAGCCGATTCCAAAGTGGCTTACCTCTAAAGACTTCTGATTCGATTCTCTAAAAATCTGCATTCAAATTTTTCAGTTTAACGTTGATCAAAATTTTTAACTCATTTTCATGTCAGTTTTTCTAATTTGACTTGTTTAACGTTGACCCAAAATTGGACTTCGAAAGTCCATAACTTAACCAAACTTAAGCCGATTCCAAAGTGGCATACCTCTAAAGACTTCTGTTTCGATTCTCTAAAAATCTGCTTTCCAATTTTTCAGTTTAACGTTGATCAAATTTTTTAACCATTTTCATGTCAGTTTTTTCTAATTTGACTTGTTCAACGTTGACCCAAAATTGGACTTTGAGAGTCCATAACTTTACCAAACTTAAGCCGATTCCAAAGTGGCATACCTCTAAAGACTTCTGATTCGATTCTCTAAAAATCTGCATTCAAACTTTTTAATTTAACGTTGATCAAATTTTAGACCCATTTTCATGCAGTTATTTCAAATTTGACTTGTTTAACGCTGACCCAAAATTGGACTTCGAGAGTTCATAACTTTACCAAACTTAAGCCGATTCCAAAGTGGCATACCTCTAAAGACTTCTGTTTCGATTCTCTAAAAATCTGCATTCCAATTTTTCAGTTTAACGTTGATCAAATTTTTTAACCATTTTCATGTCAGTTTTTTCTAATTTGACTAGTTCAACGTTGACCCAAAATTGGACTTTGAGAGTCCATAACTTTACCAAACTTAAGCCGATTCCAAAGTGGCATACCTCTAAAGACTTCTGATTCGATTCTCCAAAAATCTGCATTCAAACTTTTCAATTTAACGTTGATCAAATTTTTTAACCATTTTCATGTCAGTTTTTTCTAATTTGACTTGTTCAACGTTGACCCAAAATTGGACTTTGAGAGTCCATAACTTTACCAAACTTAAGCCGATTCCAAAGTGGCATACCTCTAAAGACTTCTGTTTCGATTCTCTAAAAATCTGCATTCCAATTTTTCAATTTAACGTTGATCAAATTTTTGACTTATTTTCATGTCAGTTATTTCTAATTTTCGATGACTTGTTTAACGTTGACCCAAAATTGGACTTCGAGAGTCCATAACTTTACCAAACTTAAGCCGATTCCAAAGTGGCATACCTCTTAAGACTTCTGATTCGATTCTCTAAAAATCTGCATTCAAACTTTTCAATTTTTGAAATTTTTAAAATATTTGAAATTTTTGAAATTTTTGGAAATTTTGAAATTTTGAAATTTTTATAAATTTTGAAATTTTTAAAATTTTTGAAAATTTTGAAATTGTTAAACTTTTTAGAATTTTTGAAATTTTTGAAATTTTTGATAATTTTAAAATATTTGAAATTTTTAAAATTTTTAAAATATTTGAAATTTTTGAAATTTTTGAAATTTTGAAATTTTTATAATTTTTGAAATTTTTAAAATGTTTATAATGTTTATAATTTTTAAAATTTTTGAAATTTTTGAAATTTTTGAAATTTTTAAAATTTTTGAAATTTTTGAAATTTTTGAAATTTTTGAAATTTTTGAAATTTTTGAAATTTTTAAAATTTTTGAAATTTTTGAAATTTTTGAAATTTTTGAAATTTTTGATATTTTTAAAATATTTGATATTTTTAAAATATTTGAAATTTTTGAAATTTTTAAAATTTTTGAAATTTTTGAAATTTTTGAAATTTTTGAAATTTTTGAAATTTTTGAAATTTTTGAAATTTTTGAAATTTTGAAATTTTTGAAATTTTTGAAATTTTTGAAATTTTTGAAATTTTGAAATTTTTGAAATTTTTGAAATTTTTTGAAATTTTTAAAATTTTTGAAATTTTTGAAATTTTTGAAATTTTTGAAATTTTTGAAATTTTTGAAATTTTGATATTTTTAAAATATTTGATATTTTTAAAATATTTGAAATTTTTGAAATTTTTGAAATTTTTGAAATTTTTGAAATTTTGAAATTTTTGAAATTTTTGAAATTTTTGAAATTTTTGAAATTTTTGAAATTTTTGAAATTTTTGAAATTTTTGAAATTTTCAAAATTTTCGAAATTTTTGAAATTTTTAAAATTTTGAAATTTTTAAAATTTTTGAAATTTTTGAAATTTTTGAAATTTTTGAAATTTTTGAAATTTTGAAATTTTTGAAATTTTTAAAATTTTTGAAATTTTTGAAATTTTTGAAATTTTTGAAATTTTTGAAATTTTTGAAATTTTTGAAATTTTTGAAATTTTTGAAATTTTTGAAATTATTGAAATTTTTGAAATTTTTAAAATTTTTAAAATTTTTGAAATTTTTGAAATTTTTGAAATTTTTGAAATTTTTGAAATTTTTGAAATTTTTGAAATTTTGAAATTTTTGAAATTTTGAAATTTTTGAAATTTTTGAAATTTTTGAAATTTTGAAATTTTTGAAATTTTGAAATTTTGAAATTTTTTGAAATTTTGAAATTTTGAAATTTTGAATTTTTTGAAATTTTGAAATTTTTGAAATTTTTGAAATTTTTTGAAATTTTTGAAATTTTTGAAATTTTTGAAATTTTTGAAATTTTGAAATTTTTGAAATTTTTGAAATTTTTGAAATTTTGAAATTTTTGAAATTTTTGAAATTTTTGAAATTTTTGATATTTTGAAATTTTTGAAATTTTTGAAATTTTTGAAATTTTTGAAATTTTTGAAATTTTTGAAATTTTTGAAATTTTTGAAATTTTTAAAATTTTGAAATTTTTGCAATTTTTGAAATTTTTGAAATTTTTGAAATTTTTAAAATTTTTGAAATTTTTGAAATTTTTGAAATTTTTGAAATTTTTGAAATTTTTGAAATTTTTGAAATTTTTGAAATTTTTAAAATTTTTGAAATTTTTGAAATTTTGAAATTTTTGAAATTTTTGAAATTTTTGAAATTTTTGAAAATTTTGAAAATTTTGAAATTTTTGAAATTTTCGAAATTTTCGAAATTTTTGAAATTTTTAAAATTTTTAAAATTTTTGAAATTTTTGAAATTTTTAAAATTTGTGAAATTTTTGAAATTTTTGAAATTTTTGAAATTTTTGAAATTCAAACTTTTCAATTTAACGTTGATCAAATTTTTTAACCATTTTCATGTCAGTTTTTTCTAATTTGACTTGTTCAACGTTGACCCAAAATTGGACTTTGAGAGTCCATAACTTTACCAAACTTAAGCCGATTCCAAAGTGGCATACCTCTAAAGACTTCTGTTTCGATTCTCTAAAAATCTGCATTCCAATTTTTCAATTTAACGTTGATCAAATTTTTGACTTATTTTCATGTCAGTTATTTCTAATTTTCGATGACTTGTTTAACGTTGACCCAAAATTGGACTTCGAGAGTCCATAACTTTACCAAACTTAAGCCGATTCCAAAGTGGCATACCTCTTAAGACTTCTGATTCGATTCTCTAAAAATCTGCATTCAAACTTTTCAATTTTTGAAATTTTTAAAATATTTGAAATTTTTGAAATTTTTGAAATTTTTGAAATTTTGAAATTTTTATAAATTTTGAAATTTTTAAAATTTTTGAAAATTTTGAAATTGTTAAACTTTTTAGAATTTTTGAAATTTTTGAAATTTTTGATAATTTTAAAATATTTGAAATTTTTAAAATTTTTAAAATATTTGAAATTTTTGAAATTTTTGAAATTTTGAAATTTTTATAATTTTTGAAATTTTTAAAATGTTTATAATGTTTATAATTTTTAAAATTTTTGAAATTTTTGAAATTTTTGAAATTTTTGAAATTTTTAAAATTTTTGAAATTTTTGAAATTTTTGAAATTTTTGAAATTTTTGAAATTTTTGAAATTTTTGAAATTTTTAAAATTTTTGAAATTTTTGAAATTTTTGAAATTTTTGAAATTTTTGATATTTTTAAAATATTTGATATTTTTAAAATATTTGAAATTTTTAAAATTTTTGAAATTTTTGAAATTTTTGAAATTTTTGAAATTTTTGAAATTTTTGAAATTTTTGAAATTTTTGAAATTTTTGAAATTTTTGAAATTTTGAAATTTTTGAAATTTTGAAATTTTTGAAATTTTTGAAATTTTTGAAATTTTTGAAATTTTTGAAATTTTTGAAATTTTTGAAATTTTTAAAATTTTTGAAATTTTTGAAATTTTGAAATTTTTGAAATTTTTGAAATTTTGAAATTTTTGAAATTTTTAAAATTTTTGAAATTTTTGAAATTTTTGAAATTTTTGAAATTTTTGATATTTTTAAAATATTTGATATTTTTAAAATATTTGAAATTTTTGAAATTTTTAAAATTTTTGAAATTTTTGAAATTTTTGAAATTTTTGAAATTTTTGAAATTTTTGAAATTTTTGAAATTTTTGAAATTTTTGAAATTTTTGAAATTTTTGAAATTTTTGAAATTTTTGAAATTTTTGAAATTTTTGAAATTTTTGAAATTTTTAAAATTTTTGAAATTTTTGAAATTTTTGAAATTTTTGAAATTTTTGAAATTTTTGAAATTTTTGAAATTTTTGATATTTTTAAAATATTTGATATTTTTAAAATATTTGAAATTTTTGAAATTTTTGAAATTTTTGAAATTTTTGAAATTTTTGAAATTTTTGAAATTTTTGAAATTTTTGAAATTTTTGAAATTTTTGAAATTTTTGAAATTTTTGAAATTTTTGAAATTTTTGAAATTTTTGAAATTTTTGAAATTTTCGAAATTTTTGAAATTTTTAAAATTTTTGAAATTTTTAAAATTTTTGAAATTTTTGAAATTTTTGAAATTTTTGAAATTTTTGAAATTTTTGAAATTTTTGAAATTTTTGAAATTTTTAAAATTTTGAAATTTTTGAAATTTTTGAAATTTTTGAAATTTTTGAAATTTTTGAAATTTTTGAAATTTTTGAAATTTTTGAAATTTTTGAAATTTTTGAAATTTTTGAAATTATTGAAATTTTTGAAATTTTTGAAATTTTTAAAATTTTTGAAATTTTTGAAATTTTTGAAATTTTTGAAATTTTTGAAATTTTTGAAATTTTTGAAATTTTGAAATTTTTGAAATTTTTGAAATTTTTGAAATTTTTGAAATTTTTGAAATTTTGAAATTTTTGAAATTTTGAAATTTTTGAAATTTTTGAAATTTTTGAAATTTTTGAAATTTTTGAAATTTTTGAAATTTTGAAATTTTTGAAATTTTTGAAATTTTTTGAAATTTTTGAAATTTTTTGAAATTTTTGAAATTTTTGAAATTTTTAAAATTTTTGAAATTTTGAAATTTTTGAAATTTTTGAAATTTTTAAAATTTTTGAAATTTTTGAAATTTTTGAAATTTTTGAAATTTTTGAAATTTTTGAAATTTTTGAAATTTTTGAAATTTTTGAAATTTTTGAAATTTTTGATATTTTTAAAATATTTGATATTTTTAAAATATTTGAAATTTTTGAAATTTTTGAAATTTTTGAAATTTTTGAAATTTTTGAAATTTTTGAAATTTTTGAAATTTTTGAAATTTTTGAAATTTTTGAAATTTTTGAAATTTTTGAAATTTTTGAAATTTTTGAAATTTTTGAAATTTTTGAAATTTTTGAAATTTTTGAAATTTTTGAAATTTTTAAAATTTTTGAAATTTTTGAAATTTTTGAAATTTTTGAAATTTTTGAAATTTTTGAAATTTTTGAAATTTTTGAAATTTTTAAAATTTTTGAAATTTTTGAAATTTTTGAAATTTTTGAAATTTTTGAAATTTTTGAAATTTTTGAAATTTTTGAAATTTTTGAAATTTTTGAAATTTTTGAAATTTTTGAAATTTTTGAAATTTTTGAAATTTTTGAAATTTTTGAAATTTTGAAATTTTTGAAATTTTTGAAATTTTTGAAATTTTTGAAATTTTTTGAAATTTTGAAATTTTTGAAATTTTTGAAATTTTTGAAATTTTTGAAATTTTTGAAATTTTTGAAATTTTTGAAATTTTTGAAATTTTTGAAATTTTTTGAAATTTTTTGAAATTTTGAAATTTTTGAAATTTTTTTTTGAAATTTTTGAAATTTTTGAAATTTTTGAAATTTTTGAAATTTTTGAAATTTTTGAAATTTTGAAATTTTTGAAATTTTTGAAATTTTTGAAATTTTTGAAATTTTTGAAATTTTTGAAATTTTTGAAATTTTTGAAATTTTTGAAATTTTGAAATTTTTGAAATTTTGAAATTTTTGAAATTTTTGAAATTTTTGAAATTTTTGAAATTTTTGAAATTTTTTGAAATTTTTGAAATTTTGAAATTTTGAAATTTTTGAAATTTTTGAAATTTTTGAAATTTTTGAAATTTTTGAAATTTTTGAAATTTTGAAATTTTGAAATTTTTGAAATTTTTGAAATTTTTGAAATTTTGAAATTTTTGAAATTTTTGAAATTTTTGAAATTTTTGAAATTTTTGAAATTTTTGAAATTTTTGAAAATTTTGAAAATTTTGAAAATTTTGAAATTTTTGAAATTTTCGAAATTTTCGAAATTTTTGAAATTTTTAAAATTTTTAAAATTTTTGAAATTTTTGAAATTTTTAAAATTTTTGAAATTTTGAAATTTTTGAAATTTTTGAAATTTTTGAAATTTTTGAAATTTTGAAATTTTTTGAAATTTTTGAAATTTTTGAAATTTTTGAAATTTTTGAAATTTTGAAATTTTTGAAATTTTGAAATTTTTGAAATTTTGAAATTTTTGAAATTTTTGAAATTTTTGAAATTTTTGAAATTTTTGAAATTTTTGAAATTTTTGAAATTTTTGAAATTTTGAAATTTTTGAAATTTTTGAAATTTTGAAATTTTGAAATTTTTGAAATTTTTGAAATTTTTAAAATTTTTGAAATTTTTGAAATTTTTGAAATTTTGAAATTTTTGAAATTTTTAAAATTTTTGAAATTTTTGAAATTTTTGAAATTTTTGAAATTTTTGAAATTTTTGAAATTTTTGAAATTTTTAAAATTTTTGAAATTTTGAAATTTTTGAAATTTTTGAAATTTTTGAAATTTTTGAAATTTTTGAAATTTTGAAATTTTTGAAATTTTTGAAATTTTTGAAATTTTGAAATTTTGAAATTTTTGAAATTTTTGAAATTTTTGAAATTTTTGAAATTTTGAAATTTTTGAAATTTTTGAAATTTTTGAAATTTTTGAAATTTTTGAAATTTTTGAAATTTTTGAAATTTTTGAAATTTTGAAATTTTTGAAATTTTTGAAATTTTTGAAATTTTTGAAATTTTTGAAATTTTTGAAATTTTTGAAATTTTTGAAATTTTTGAAATTTTTGAAATTTTGAAATTTTTGAAATTTTTTGAAATTTTTGAAATTTTTGAAATTTTTGAAATTTTTGAAATTTTTGAAATTTTTAAAATTTTTGAAATTTTTGAAATTTTGAAATTTTTGAAATTTTTGAAATTTTTGAAATTTTTGAAATTTTTGAAATTTTGAAATTTTTGAAATTTTTAAAATTTTTAAAATTTTTGAAATTTTTGAAATTTTTGAAATTTTTGAAATTTTTGAAATTTTTGAAATTTTGAAATTTTTGAAATTTTTGAAATTTTTGAAATTTTTGAAATTTTTGAAATTTTTGAAATTTTTGAAATATTTGAAATTTTTGAAATTTTTGAAATTTTTGAAATTTTTAAAATTCTTGAAATTTTTGAAATTTTTGAAATTTTTGAAATGTTTGATATTTTTGAAATTTTTGAAATTTTTGAAATTTTTGAAATTTTTAAAATTTTTGAAATTTTTAAAATTTTTGAAATTTTGAAATTTTTGAAATTTTTGAAATTTTTGAAATTTTTGAAATTTTTGAAATTTTTGAAATTTTTTGAAATTTTTGAAATTTTGAAATTTTTGAAATTTTTGAAATTTTTGAAATTTTTGAAATTTTTGAAATTTTGAAATTTTTGAAATTTTTGAAATTTTTGAAATTTTTGAAATTTTTGAAATTTTTGAAATTTTTGAAATTTTTGAAATTTTTAAAATTTTTGAAATTTTTGAAATTTTTGAAATTTTTAAAATTTTTGAAATTTTTGAAATTTTTGAAATTTTTGAAATTTTTGAAATTTTTGAAATTTTTGAAATTTTTGAAATTTTTGAAATTTTGAAATTTTTAAAATTTTTAAAATTTTTGAAATTTTTGAAATTTTGAAATTTTTTGAAATTTTTGAAATTTTGAAATTTTTGAAATTTTTGAAATTTTTGAAATTTTTGAAATTTTGAAATTTTTGAAATTTTTGAAATTTTGAAATTTTTGAAATATTTGAAATTTTTGAAATTTTTGAAATTTTTGAAATTTTTAAAATTCTTGAAATTTTTGAAATTTTTGAAATTTTTGAAATGTTTGATATTTTTGAAATTTTTGAAATTTTTGAAATTTTTGAAATTTTTAAAATTTTTGAAATTTTTAAAATTTTTGAAATTTTTGAAATTTTTGAAATTTTTGAAATTTTTGAAATTTTTGAAATTTTTGAAATTGTTGAAAATGTTGAAATTGTTGAAATTTTTGAAATTTTTAAAATTTTTGAAATTTTTGAAATTTTTGAAAATTTTGAAATTTTTGAAATTTTTGAAATTTTTGAAATTTTTAATATATTTTAAATTTTTTAAATTTTTGAAATTTTTGAATTTTTTAAAATTTTTAAAATTTTTCAATTTAACGTTGATCAAATTTTTGACTTATTTTCATGTCAGTTTTTTCTAATTTGACTTGTTTAACGTTGACTCAAAATTGGACTTCGAAAGTCCATAACTTAACCAAACTTAAGCCGATTCCAAAGTGGCATACCTCTAAAAATCTGCATTAAAATTTTTCAATTTAACGTTGATCAAATTTTTGACTTATTTTCATGTCAGTTTTTTTCTAATTTTCGATGACTTGTTTAACGTTGACCAAAAATTGGACTTCGAGAGTCCATAACTTTACCAAACTTAAGCCGATTCCAAAGTGGCATACCTCTAAAGACTTCTGATTCGATTCTCTAAAAATCTGCATTCAAATTTTTCAGTTTAACGTTGATCAAATTTTTGACTCATTTTCATGTCAGTTTTTTATACCCTTGCAGAGGGTATTATAATTTTGGTCAAAAGTGTGCAACGCAGTGAAGGAGACATCTCCGACCCTATAAAGTATATATATTCTTGATCAGGACCACCTCCTGAGTTGATATAGCCATGTCCGTCTGTCCGTCTGTCCGTCTGTCCGTCTGTCCGTCTGTCTGTCCGTCTGTCTGTTTCTACGCGAACTAGTCTCTCAGTTTTAAAGATATCGAATTGAAACTTTGCACACAGCCTTCGATCCTTTGCACGCAGTATATAAGTCGGAACGGCCAGGATCGGACAACTATATCCTATAGCTGCCATATAACTGATTGATCGGAAATGCCATAACTTTAGTGTTTGTTAAGTTAGGAAGTTGGGATTTCCTATGGGTATTTTATTTGGCCAGTCAATTCGACCTACCAAATTTCATAAGGATCGGCCGACTATATCCTATAGCTGCCATATAACTGATTGATCGGTAAGGCCATAACTTTGGGATTTGTAAAGTTAGGAAGTTGGGATTTTCTATGGCTTTTATATTTGGCCAATCAATCTGACCTACCAAATTTCATAAGGATCGGCTGACTATATCCTATAGCTGCTATATAACTGATTGATCGGTAATGCCATAACTTTGGGATTTGTAAAGTTAGGAAGTTGGGATTTTCTATGGGTTTTATATTTGGCCAATCAATCTGACCCACTAAATTTCATAGGGATCGGCCGACTATATCCTATAGCCGCCACTTAACTGAACGATTGGAAATCCCATAACTTTGGTGTTTTTAAAGTTAGAAAGTTGGGATTTTTTATGAGTGTTAAGAATGCATCATATGAATAATTTTGGAGAATATAATTCGGAATATTCTGCAAGGGTATTTCAACTTCGGCTCCGCCCGAAGTTAGCTTTCCTTTCTTGTTCTAATTTGACTTGTTTAACGTTGACCCAAAATTGGACTTCGAGAGTCCATAACTTTACCAAACTTAAGCCGATTCCAAAGTGGCATACCTCTAAAGACTTCTGATTCGATTCTCTAAAAATCTGCATTCAAATTTTTCAGTTTAACGTTGATCAAATTTTTGACTCATTTTCATGTCAGTTTTTCTAATTTGACTTGTTTAACGTTGACCCAAAATTGGACTTCGAAAGTCCATAACTTAACCAAACTTAAGCCGATTCCAAAGTGGCATACCTCTAAAGACTTCTGATTCGATTCTCTAAAAATCTGCATTCAAACTTTTCAATTTAACGGTGATCAAATTTTTGACCCATTTTCATGTCAGTTATTTCTAATTTGACTTGTTTAACGTTGACCCAAAATTGGACTTCGAGAGTCCATAACTTTACCAAACTTAAGCCGATTCCAAAGTGGCATACCTCTAAAGACTTCTGATTCGATTCTCTAAAAATCTGCATTCAAACTTTTCAACTTAACGTTGATCAAATTTTTGACCCATTTTCATGTCAGTTATTTCAAATTTGACTTGTTTAACGTTGACCCAAAATTGGACTTCGAGAGTCCATAACTTTACCAAACTTAAGCCGATTCCAAAGTGGCATACCTCTAAAGACTTCTGTTTCGATTCTCTAAAAATCTGCATTCCAATTTTTCAATTTAACATTGATCAAATTTTTGACTTATTTTCATATCAGTTATTTCTAATTTTCGATGACTTGTTTAACGTTGACCCAAAATTGGACTTCGAGAGTCCATAACTTTACCAAACTTAAGCCGATTCCAAAGTGGCATACCTCTAAAGACTTCTGATTCGATTCTCTAAAAATCTGCATTCAAACTTTTCAATTTTTGAAATTTTTAAAATATTTGAAATTTTTGAAATTTTTAATATTTTTAGAATTTTTGAAATTTTTGAAATTTTTAAAATTGTTGAAATTTTAAAATTTTTTGAATTTTTTAAAAATTTGGAAATTTTTGAAATTTATGAAATTTTTGAAATTTTTGAAATTTTTGAAATTTTTAAAATTTTTGAAATTTTTAAAATTTTTAAAATTTTTGAAATTTTTGAAATTTTTGAAATTTTTAAAATTTTTGAAATTTTTGAAATTTTCAAAATTTTCAAATTTTTCAAATTTTTCAAATTTTTGAAATTTTTGAAATTTTTGAAATTTTTGAAATTTTGAAATTTTTGAAATTTTTGAAATTTTGAAATTTTTGAAATTTTTGAAATTTTGAAATTTTGAAATTTTTGAAATTTTTGAAATTTTTGAAATTTTGAAATTTTTGAAATTTTTGAAATTTTGAAATTTTTGAAATTTTAAAATTTTTGAAGATTTAAAATTTTTAAAATTTTTGAAATTTTTGAAATTTTTAAAATTTTGAAATTTTTGAAATTTTTGAAATTTTTAAAAATTTTGAAATTTTTGAAATTTTTCAAAATTTTCAAATTTTTCAAATTTTGAAATTTTGAAATTTTGAAATTTTGAAATTTTGAAATTTTTGAAATTTTGAAATTTTGAAATTTTGAAATTTTTGAAATTTTTGAAATTTTTGAAATTTTGAAATTTTTGAAATTTTGAAATTTTTGAAATTTTGAAATTTTTGAAATTTTGAAATTTTGAAATTTTTGAAATTTTGAAATTTTGAAATTTTTGAAATTTTGAAATTTTTTGAAATTTTGAAATTTTGAAATTTTTTGAAATTTTTGAAATTTTGAAATTTTGAAATTTTTGAAATTTTGAAATTTTGAAATTTTTGAAATTTTTGAAATTTTTAAATTTTTAAATTTTGAAATTTTTGAAATTTTTGAAATTTTGAAATTTTTGAAATTTTGAAATTTTGAAATTTTTGAAATTTTTGAAATTTTGAAATTTTTGAAATTTTTGAAATTTTGAAATTTTTGAATTTTTGAAATTTTTGAAATTTTTGAAATTTTTGAAATTTTTATTTCAAAATTTCAAAACTTCAAAATTTCAAATATTTCAAAATTTCAAAAATTTCAAAATTTTCAAAATTTCAAAAATTTCAAAATTTTAAAAATTTCAAAAATTTCAACAATTTAAACATTTTCAACAATTTCAAAATTTTAAAAATTTCAAAATTTCAAAAATTTCAAAAATTTCAAAAATTTCAAAATTTCAAAATTTCAAAATTTTAAAATTTCAAAATTTCAAAAATTTCAAAAATTTCAAAATTTCAAAAATTTCAAACATTTCAAAAATTTCAAAAATTTCAAAATTTCAAGAATTTCAAAAATTTCAAAATTTCAAAATTTCAAAAATTTCAAAAATATCAAACATTTCAAAAATTTCAAAAATTTCAAAAATTTCAAGAATTTCAAAATTTCAAAAATTTCAAAATTTCAAAAATTTCAAATATTTCAAAAATTTCAAAAATTTCAAAATTTCAAAAATTTTCAAAATTTTCAAAAATTTCAAAAATTTCAAAAATTTCAAAAATTTCAAAATTTCAAAAATTTCAAAAATTTCAAAAATTTCAAAAATTTCAAAAATTTCAAAAATTTCAAAATTTCAAAATTTCAAAAAATTTCAAAAAATTTCAAAATTTCAAAAATTTCAAAAATTTCAAAATTTCAAAAATTTCAAAAATTTCAAAAATTTCAAAATTTCAAAAATTTCAAAAATTTCAAAAATTTCAAAATTTCAAAAATTTCAAAAATTTCAAAAATTTCAAAATTTTAAAAATTTCAAAATTTCAAAAATTTCAAAAATTTCAAAATTTCAAAAATTTCAAAAATTTCAAAAATTTCAAAAATTTTAAAAATTTCAAAAATTTCAAAATTTCAAAAATTTCAAAAATTTCAAAATTTCAAAAATTTCAAAATTTCAAAAATTTCAAAAATTTCAAAATTTCAAAAATTTCAAAATTTCAAAAATTTCAAAATTTCAAAAATTTCAAAATTTCAAAATTTCAAAAATTTCAAAAATTTCAAAATTTCAAAAATTTCAAAAATTTCAAAATTTCAAAATTTCAAAAATTTCAAAAATTTCAAAAATTTCAAAATTTCAAAAATTTCAAAAATTTCAAAATTTCAAAAATTTCAAAAATTTCAAAATTTCAAAAATTTCAAAATTTCAAAAATTTCAAAAATTTCAAAAATTTCAAAAATTTTAAAAATTTCAAAAATTTCAAAAAATTTCAAAATTTCAACATTTTCAAAATTTCAAAAATTTCAAAAATTTTAAAAATTTCAAAAATTTCAAAAATTTCAAAAATTTCAAAAATTTCAAAAATTTTAAAAATTTCAAAAATTTCAAAAATTTCAAAAATTTCAAAAATTTTCAAAATTTCAAAAATTTCAAAAATTTGAAAAATTTGAAATTTTTGAAATTTTTCGAAATTTTTAAAATTTTGAAAAATTTTGAAATTTTAAAATTTTTGAAATTTTGAAATTTTTGAAATTTTTGAAATTTTTGAAATTTTTGAAATTTTGAAATTTTTGAAATTTTTGAAATTTTTGAAATTTTTGAAATTTTTGAAATTTTTGAAATTTTTGAAATTTTTGAAATTTTGAAATTTTTAAAATTTTTAAAATTTTTAAAATTTTTGAAATTTTTGAAATTTTTAAAATATTCAAAATTTTTGAAATTTTTGAAATTTTTGAAATTTTTGAAATTTTTTGAAATTTTTGAAATTTTTGAAATTTTTGAAATTTTTTAAAATTTTTGAAATTTTTGAAATTTTTGAAATTTTTGAAATTTTTGAAATTTTTTGAAATTTTTGAAATTTTGAAATTTTTGAAATTTTTGAAATTTTTGAAATTTTTGAAATTTTTGAAATTTTTGAAATTTTTTGAAATTTTTGAAATTTTTGAAATTTTTGAAATTTTTGAAATTTTTGAAATTTTTGAAATTTTTGAAATTTTTGAAATTTTTGAAATATTTGAAATTTTTGAAGTTTTTAAAATTTTTGAAATATTTGAAATTTTTGAAATTTTTAAAATTTTTAATATATTTTAAATTTTTAAAATTTTTTAAATTTTTGAATTTTTTAAAATTTTTAAAATTTTTCAATTTAACGTTGATCAAATTTTTGACTTATTTTCATGTCAGTTTTTTCTAATTTGACTTGTTTAACGTTGACCCAAAATTGGACTTCGAAAGTCCATAACTTAACCAAACTTAAGCCGATTCCAATTCAATTTAACGTTGATCAAATTTTTGACTTATTTTCATGTCAGTTATTTCTAATTTTCGATGACTTGTTTAACGTTGACCAAAAATTGGACTTCGAGAGTCCATAACTTTACCAAACTTAAGCCGATTCCAAAGTGGCATACCTCTAAAGACTTCTGATTCGATTCTCTAAAAATCTGCATTCAAATTTTTCAGTTTAACATTGATCAAATTTTTGACTCATTTTCATGTCAGTTTTTTCTAATTTGACTTGTTTAACGTTGACCCAAAATTGGACTTCGAGAGTCCATAACTTTACCAAACTTAAGCCGATTCCAAAGTGGCATACCTCTAAAGACTTCTGATTCGATTCTCTAAAAATCTGCATTCAAATTTTTCAGTTTAACGTTGATCAAATTTTTGACTCATTTTCATGTCAGTTTTTCTAATTTGACTTGTTTAACGTTGACCCAAAATTGGACTTCGAGAGTCCATAACTTTACCAAACTTAAGCCGATTCCAAAGTGGCATACCTCTAAAGACTTCTGATTCGATTCTCTAAAAATCTGCATTCAAACTTTTCAACTTAACGTTGATCAAATTTTTGACCCATTTTCATGTCAGTTATTTCAAATTTGACTTGTTTAACGTTGACCCAAAATTGGACTTCGAGAGTCCATAACTTTACCAAACTTAAGCCGATTCCAAAGTGGCATACCTCTAAAGACTTCTGATTCGATTCTCTAAAAATCTGCATTCAAATTTTTCAATTTAACGTTGATCAAATTTTTGACCCATTTTCATATCAGTTATTTCTAATTTTCGATGACTTGTTTAACGTTGACCCAAAATTGGACTTCGAGAGTCCATAACTTTACCAAACTTAAGCCGATTCCAAAGTGGCATACCTCTAAAGACTTCTGATTCGATTCTCTAAAAATCTGCATTCAAACTTTTCAATTTTTGAAATTTTTAAAATATTTGAAATTTTTGAAATTTTTTAATATTTTTAGAATTTTTGAAATTTTTGAAATTTTTAAAATTGTTGAAATTTTAAAAATTTTTGAATTTTTTAAAAATTTGGAAATTTTTGAAATTTATGAAATTTTGAAATTTTTGAAATTTTTGAAATTTTTAAAATTTTTGAAATTTTTAAAATTTTAAAATTTTTGAAATTTTGAAATTTTTGAAATTTTAAAATTTTTGAAATTTTTGAAATTTTCAAAATTTTCAAATTTTTCAAATTTTTGAAATTTTTGAAATTTTTGAAATTTTGAAATTTTTGAAATTTTTGAAATTTTGAAATTTTTGAAATTTTTGAAATTTTGAAATTTTTGAAATTTTTGAAATTTTTGAAATTTTTGAAATTTTTGAAATTTTTAAAATTTTTGAAGATTTTAAAATTTTTAAAATTTTGAAATTTTTGAAATTTTTAAAATTTTGAAATTTTTGAAATTTTTGAAATTTTTAAAATTTTTGAAATTTTTGAAATTTTTCAAAATTTTCAAATTTTCAAATTTTTGAAATTTTGAAATTTTGAAATTTTTGAATTTTTTGAAATTTTGAAATTTTGAAATTTTGAAATTTTGAAATTTTGAAATTTTTGAAATTTTGAAATTTTTGAAATTTTTGAAATTTTGAAATTTTGAAATTTTGAAATTTTTGAAATTTTGAAATTTTTGAAATTTTGAAATTTTGAAATTTTTGAAATTTTTGAAATTTTTGAAATTTTTGAAATTTAAAATTTCAAAAATTTCAAAATTTCAAAAATTTCAAAAATTTCAAAAATTTCAAAAAATTTCAAAATTTCAAAAATTCAAAAATTTCAAAATTTCAAAAATTTCAAAAATTTCAAAATTTCAAAAATTTCAACAATTTAAACATTTTCAACAATTTCAAAAATTTCAAAAATTTCAAAATTTCAAAAATTTCAAAAATTTCAAAAATTTCAAAATTTCAAAAATTTCAAAATTTCAAAATTTCAAAATTTCAAAAATTTCAAAATTTCAAAATTTCAAAAATTTCAAAAATTTCAAAATTTCAAACATTTCAAAATTTCAAAAATTTCAAAAATTTCAAGAATTTCAAAATTTCAAAAATTTCAAAATTTCAAAAATTTCAAAAATTTCAAAAATATCAAACATTTCAAAAATTTCAAGAATTTCAAAAATTTCAAAAATTTCAAAATTTCAAAAATTTCAAATATTTCAAAAATTTCAAAAATTTCAAAAATTTCAAAAATTTCAAAATTTTCAAAAATTTCAAAAATTTCAAAAATTTCAAAATTTCAAAATTTCAAAAATTTCAAAAATTTCAAAAATTTTAAAAATTTCAAAAATTTCAAAAATTTCAAAATTTCAAATTTTCAAAAATTTTAAAAATTTCAAAATTTCAAAAATTTCATAAAATTTCAAAAATTTCAAAAATTTCAAAAATTTCAAAAATTTCAAAAATTTCAAAATTTCAAAATTTCAAAATTTCAAAATTTCAAAATTTCAAAAATTTCAAAAATTTCAAAAATTTCAAAAATTTCAAAAATTTCAAAAATTTCAAAAATTTCAAAATTTCAAAAATTTCAAAAATTTCAAAAATTTCAAAAATTTCAAAATTTCAAAAATTTCAAAAATTTCAAAAATTTCAAAAATTTCAAAAATTTCAAAATTTCAAAAATTTCAAAAATTTCAAAAATTTCAAAATTTCAAAAATTTCAAAATTTCAAAAATTTCAAAAATTTCAAAAATTTCAAAAAAATTTCAAAAATTTCAAAAATTTCAAAAATTTCAAAAATTTCAAAAATTTCAAAAATTTCAAAAATTTCAAAATTTCAAAATTTCAAAAATTTCAAAAATTTCAAAAATTTCAAAAATTTCAAAATTTCAAAAATTTCAAAAATTTCAAAAATTTCAAAAATTTCAAAAATTTTAAAAATTTCAAAAATTTCAAAAATTTTAAAAATTTCAAAAATTTTGAATATTTTAAAAATTTCAAAAATTTCAAAAATTTTAAAAATTTTAAAAATTTTAAAAATTTCAAAAATTTCAAAAATTTCAAAAATTTCAAAAATTTCAAAAATTTCAAAAATTTCAAAAATTTCAAAAATTTCAAAAATTTCAAAAATTTCAAAAATTTCAAAAATTTCAACATTTTCAAAAATTTCAAAAATTTCAAAAATTTCAAAAATTTCAAAAATTTCAAAAATTTTAAAAATTTTTGAAAATTTTTTGACCCAAAATTGGACTTCGAAAGTCCATAACTTAACCAAACTTAAGCCGATTCCAAAGTGGCATACCTCTAAAGACTTCTGATTCGATTTTCTAAAAATCTGCATTCAAACTTTTCAATTTTGAAATTTTTGAAATTTTTGAAATTTTGAAATTTTTGAAATTTTTGAAATTTTTGAAATTTTTGAAATTTTTGAAATTTTTGAAATTTTTGAAATATTTGAAATTTTTGAAGTTTTTAAAATTTTTGAAATATTTGAAATTTTTGAAATTTTTGAAATTTTTGAAATTTTTAATATATTTTAAATTTTTAAAATTTTTTAAATTTTTGAATTTTTTAAAATTTTTAAAATTTTTCAATTTAACGTTGATCAAATTTTTGACTTATTTTCATGTCAGTTTTTTCTAATTTGACTTGTTTAACGTTGACTCAAAATTGGACTTCGAAAGTCCATAACTTAACCAAACTTAACCCGATTCCAAAGTGGCATACCTCTAAAGACTTCTGATTCGATTCTCTAAAAATCTGCATTCAAATTTTTCAGTTTAACATTGATCAAATTTTTGACTCATTTTCATGTCAGTTTTTTCTAATTTGACTTGTTTAACGTTGACCCAAAATTGGACTTCGAGAGTCCATAACTTTACCAAACTTAAGCCGATTCCAAAGTGGCATACCTCTAAAGACTTCTGATTCGATTCTCTAAAAATCTGCATTCAAATTTTTTCAGTTTAACGTTGATCAAATTTTTGACTCATTTTCATGTCAGTTTTTCTAATTTGACTTGTTTAACGTTGACCCAAAATTGGACTTCGAAAGTCCATAACTTAACCAAACTTAAGCCGATTCCAAAGTGGCATACCTCTAAAGACTTCTGATTCGATTCTCTAAAAATCTGCATTCAAACTTTTCAATTTAACGTTGATCAAATTTTTGACTCATTTTCATGTCAGTTTTTCTAATTTGACTTGTTTAACGTTGACCCAAAATTGGATTTCGAAAGTCCATAACTTAACCAAACTTAAGCCGATTCCAAAGTGGCATACCTCTAAAGACTTCTGATTCGACTCCCTAAAAATCTGCATTCAAATTTTTCAGTTTAACGTTGATCAAATTTTTGACTCATTTTCATGTCAGTTATTTCTAATTTGACTTGTTTAACGTTGACCCAAAATTGGACTTCGAGAGTCCATAACTTTACCAAACTTAAGCCGATTCCAAAGTGGCATACCTCTAAAGACTTCTGTTTCGATTCTCTAAAAATCTGCATTCCAATTTTTCAATTTAACATTGATCAAATTTTTGACTTATTTTCATGTCAGTTATTTCTAATTTTCGATGACTTGTTTAACGTTGACCCAAAATTGGACTTCGAGAGTCCATAACTTTACCAAACTTAAGCCGATTCCAAAGTGGCATACCTCTAAAGACTTCTGATTCGATTCTCTAAAAATCTGCATTCAAACTTTTCAATTTTTGAAATTTTTAAAATATTTGAAATTTTTGAAATTTTTAATATTTTTAGAATTTTTGAAATTTTTGAAATTTTTAAAATTGTTGAAATTTTTAAAATTTTTGAATTTTTTAAAAATTTGGAAATTTTTGAAATTTATGAAATTTTTGAAATTTTTGAAATTTTTGAAATTTTGAAATTTTTGAAATTTTTGAAATTTTTAAAATTTTTGAAATTTTTAAAATTTTTAAAATTTTGAAATTTTTGAAATTTTTGAAATTTTTAAAATTTTTGAAATTTTTGAAAAATTTCAAAAATTTCAAAAATTTCAAAAATTTCAAAATTTCAAAAATTTTAAAATTTCAAAATTTCAAAATTTCAAAATTTCATAAATTTCAAAAATTTTAAAAATTTTAAAAAATTCAAAAATTTCAAAAATTTCAAAATTTCAAAAATTTCAAAAATTTCAAAATTTCAAAAATTTCAAAAATTTTAAAAAATTCAAAAATTTCAAAAATTTCAAAAATTTTAAAAATTTTAAAAATTTTAAAAATTTCAAAAATTTCAAAAATTTTAAAAATTTGAAAAATTTCAAAAATTTTAAAAATTTCAAAAATTTCAAAAATTTCAAAAATTTCAAAATTTCAAAAATTTTACAAATTTCAAAAATTTTAAAAATTTCAAAAATTTCAAAAATTTCAAAATTTCAAAAATTTCAAAATTTCAAAAATTTCAAAAATTTCATAAATTTCAAAAATTTTAAAAAAATTCAAAATTTCAAAATTTCAAAAATTTCAAAATTTCAAAAATTTCAAAATTTCAAAAATTTCAAAAATTTCAAAAATTTCAAAAATTTCAAAAATTTCAAAAATTTCAAAATTTCAAAAATTTCAAAAATTTCAAAAATTTCAAAAATTTCAAAAATTTCAAAATTTCAAAAATTTCAAAATTTCAAAAATTTCAAAAATTTCAAAAAATTTCAAAAATTTCAAAAATTTCAAAAATTTCAAAAATTTTAAAAATTTTAAAAATTTAAAAATTTCAAAAATTTTAAAAATTTCAAAAATTTTAAAAATTTCAAAAAATTTTAAAATTTCAAAATTTTAAAATTTTAAAAATTTCAAAATTTCAAAAATTTCAAAAATTTTAAAAATTTCAAAATTTTAAAAATTTCAAAAATTTCAAAAATTTCAAAAATTTCAAAAATTTCAAAAATTTCAAAAATTTCAAAATTTCAAAAATTTCAAAAATTTCAAAATTTTAAAAATTTCAAAAATTTCAAAAATTTCAATAGTTTCAAAATTTCAAACTTTTCAATTTTTGAAATTTTTAAAATATTAAAAATTTCAAAAATTTCAAATATTTTAAAAATTTCAAAAATTTCAAAAATTTCAAAAATTCTAAAAATTTCAAAAATTTCAAAAATTTCAAAAATTTCAAAAATTTCAAAAATTATAAAATTTTCAAAATTTCAAAAATTTCAAAAATTTCAAAATTTCAAAATTTTAAATATTTTAAAAATTTCAAAATTTTAAAAATTTCTAAATCTTCAAAAATTTCGAAAATTTCAAAAATTTGAAAATTTTCAAAAATTTCAAAATTTCAAAAATTTCAAATATTTCAAAAATTTCAAAAATTTCAAAAATTTCAAAAAATTTCAAAAATTTCAAAAATTTCAAAAATTTTTTAAAAATTTTTAAAATTTTAAAAATTTTCAAAAATTTTCAAAATTTCAAAAATTTTGAAATTTTTAAAAATTTTGAAATTTTTGAAATTTTTCAAAATTTCAAAAATTTCAAAAATTTCAAAATTTTTAAAATTTTTCAAATTTTTGAAATTTTTGAAATTTTTGAAATTTTTGAAATTTTTGAAATTTTTGAAATTTTTTGAAATTTTTTGAAATTTTTGAAATTTTTGAAATTTTTGAAATTTTTGAAATTTTTGAAATTTTTTTTGAAATTTTTGAAATTTTTGAAGATTTTGAAATTTTCGAAATTTTTGAAATTTTTGAAATTTTTGAAATTTTTGAAATTTTTGAAATTTTTTAAATTTTTTAAATTTTTGAATTTTTTAAAATTTTTGAAATTTTCGAAATTTATGAAATTTTTAAAATTTTTGAAATTTTTAAAATTTTTAAAATTTTGAAATTTTTGAAATTTTTAAAATTTTTGAAATTTTTGAAATTTTTGAAATTTTTGAAATTTTTGAAATTTTTGAAATTTTTGAAATTTTTGAAATTTTTGAAATTTTTTGAAATTTTTGAAATTTTGAAATTTTTGAAATTTTTGAAATTTTTGAAATTTTTTGAAATTTTTAAAATTTTTGATATTTTTGATATTTTGAAATTTTTAAAATTTTTGAAATTTTTGAAATTTTTAAAATTTTTGAAATTTTTAAAATTTTTGAAATTTTGAAATTTTGAAATTTTGAAATTTTTGAAATTTTGAAATTTTTGAAATTTTTCAAAATTTCGAAATTTTTGAAAATTTTCAAAATTTTCAAAAATTTCAAAAATTTCAAAAATTTCAAAAATTTCAAAAATTTCAAAAATTTCAAAAAAATTTGAAAAATTTCAAAAATTTCAAAAATTTCAAAAATTTTAAAAATTTCAAAAATTTCAAAAATTTCAAAAGTTTCAAAAATTTCAAACTCTTCAAATTTTTGAAATTTTTGAAATTTTTGAAATTTTTAAAAATTTTTGAAATTTTTAAAATTTTTAAAATTTTTGAAATTTTTGAAATTTTTGAAATTTTTAAAATTTTTGAAATTTTTGAAATTTTTGAAATTTTTTTGAAATTTTTGAAATTTTTGAAATTTTTGAAGATTTTGAAATTTTTAAAATTTTTGAAATTTTTGAAATTTTGAAATTTTTGAAATTTTTGAAATTTTTGAAATTTTTTAAATTTTTGAAATTTTTGAAATTTTTGAAATTTTTAAAATTTTTGAATTTTTTAAAATTTTTGAAATTTTTGAAATTTATGAAATTTTTAAAATTTTTGAAATTTTTAAAATTTTTAAAATTTTTGAAATTTTTGAAATTTTTAAAATTTTTGAAATTTTTGAAATTTTTAAAATTTTTGAAATTTTTGAAATTTTGAAATTTTTGAAATTTTTGAAATTTTTGAAATTTTTGAAATTTTTGAAATTTTTGAAATTTTTGAAATTTTTGAAATTTTGAAATTTTTAAAATTTTTGATATTTTTGATATTTTTGAAATTTTTAAAATTTTTGAAATTTTTGAAATTTTTGAAATTTTTGAAATTTTTGAAATTTTTGAAATTTTTGAAATTTTTGAAATTTTTGAAATTTTTGAAATTTTTGAAATTTTTGAAATTTTGAAATTTTTGAAATTTTTAAAATTTTTGATATTTTTGATATTTTTGAAATTTTTAAAATTTTTGAAATTTTTGAAATTTTTAAAGTTTTTGAAATTTTTAAAATTTTTGAAATTTTGAAATTTTGAAATTTTGAAATTTTTGAAATTTTTGAAATTTTGAAATTTTTGAAATTTTTGAAATTTTTGAAATTTTGAAATTTTTGAAATTTTTGAAATTTTTGAAATTTTGAAATTTTTGAAATTTTTGAAATTTTTGAAATTTTTGAATTTTTAAAATTTTTGATATTTTTGATATTTTTGAAATTTTTAAAATTTTTGAAATTTTTGAAATTTTTAAAATTTTGAAATTTTTAAAATTTTTGAAATTTTTGAAATTTTTGAAATTTTTGAAATTTTTAAATTTTTGAAATTTTTGAAATTTTTAAATTTTGAAATTTTTGAAAATTTTCAAATTTTTCAAATTTTCAAAATTTCAAAAATTTCAAAAATTTCAAAATTTTCAAATTTCAAATTTCAAAATTTCAAAATTTTCAAAAATTTCAAAATTTCAAAATTTCAAAATTTTAAAATTTCAAAAATTTCAAAAATTTTCAAAATTTCAAAAGTTTCAAAAATTTCAAACTCTTCAATTTTTGAAATTTTTGAAATTTTTGAAATTTTTAAAATTTTTGAAATTTTTAAAATTTTTAAAATTTTTGAAATTTTGAAATTTTTGAAATTTTTAAAATTTTTGAAATTTTTGAAATTTTTGAAATTTTGAAATTTTTGAAATTTTTGAAATTTTTGAAGATTTTGAAATTTTTAAATTTTTGAAATTTTCGAAATTTTTGAAATTTTTGAAATTTTTGAAATTTTGAAATTTTTTAAATTTTTGAAATTTTTGAAATTTTTGAAATTTTTTAAATTTTTGAATTTTTTAAAATTTTTGAAATTTTTGAAATTTATGAAATTTTTAAAATTTTTGAAATTTTTAAAATTTTTAAAATTTTGAAATTTTTGAAATTTTTAAAATTTTTGAAATTTTTGAAATTTTTAAAATTTTTGAAATTTTTGAAATTTTTGAAATTTTTGAAATTATTGAAATTTTTGAAATTTTTAAAATTTTTGATATTTTTGATATTTTTGAAATTTTTAAAATTTTTGAAATTTTTGAAATTTTTGAAATTTTTGAAATTTTAAAATTTTTGAAATTTTTAAAATTTTTGAAATTTTTGAAATTTTTGAAATTTTTAAAATTTTTGAAATTTTTGAAATTTTTGAAATTTTTGAAATTTTTAAACTTTTTAAAATTTTTGAAATTTTTAAAATTTTTTTTGAAATTTTTGAAATTTTTGAAATTTTTTGAAATTTTTGAAATTTTTGAGATTTTAAAATTTTTGAAATTTTTGAAATTTTTGAACTTTTTGAAATTTTTGAAATTTTTGAAATTTTTGAAATTTTTAAAATTTTTAAAATTTTTAAAATTTTGAAATTTTGAAATTTTTAAAATTTTTGAAATTTTTGAAATTTTTAGAATTTTTGAAATTTTTGGAATTTTAAAATATTTAAAATTTTTAAAATTTTTGAAATTTTTAAAATTTTTGAAATTTTTGAAATTTTTAAAATTTTTATAATTTTTGAAAGTTTTAAAATTTTTGAAATTTTTGAAATTTTGAAATTTTTGAAATTGTTGAAATTTTTGAAATTTTTGAAATTTTTGAAATTTTTGAAATTTTTGAAATTTTTAGAATTTTTGAAATTTTTGAAATTTTTGGAATTTTTAAAATATTTAAAATTTTTAAAATTTTTGAAATTTTTGAATTTTTGAAATTTTTGAAATTTTTAAAATTTTTGAAATTTTTGAAATTTTTTGAATTTTTGAAATTTTTGAAATTTTTGAAATTTTTAAAATATTTGAAATTTTTAAAATTTTTGAAATTTTTGAAATTTTTAAAATTTTTATAATTTTGAAAGTTTTAAAATTTTTGAAATTTTTGAAATTTTTGAAATTTTTGAAATTTTGAAATATTTGAAATTTGTGAAATTTTTGAAATTTTTGAAATTTTTGAAATTTTTAGAATTTTTGAAATTTTTGAAATTTTTGGAATTTTTAAAATATTTAAAATTTTTAAAATTTTGAAATTTTTGAAATTTTGAAATTTTTGAAAATTTTATAATTTTTGAAATTTTTGAAATTTTTAAAATTTTTGAAATTTTTGAAATTTTTAGAATTTTGAAATTTTTGAAATTTTTGAAATTTTTAAAATATTTGAAATTTTTAAAATTTTTGAAATTTTTGAAATTTTTAAAATTTTTATAATTTTTGAAATTTTTAAAATTTTTGAAATTTTTGAAATTTTTGAAATTTTGAAATTTTGAAATTTTTGAAATTTTGAAATTTTTGAAATTTTGAAATTTTTGAAATTTTTGAAATTTTTAGAATTTTTAAAATTTTGAAATTTTGGAATTTTTAAAATATTTAAAATTTTTAAAATTTTTGAAATTTTTAAAATTTTTGAAATTTTTGAAATTTTGAAATTTTGAAATTTTGAAATTTTTGAAATTTTGAAATTTTTGAAATTTTTGAAATTTTTGAAATTTTTGAAATTTTTTAAATTTTAAATTTTTGAAATTTTTGAAATTTTTAAAATTTCAAAAATTTTAAAAATTTCAAAAATTTCAAAATTTAAAAATTTTAAAAATTTCAAAATTTCAAAAATTTTAAAAATTTCAAAAATTTTAAAATTCCAAAAATTTCAAAATTTCAAAATTTCAAAAATTTCAAAAAATTTCAAAATTTCAAAAATTTCAAAATTTCAAAAAATTTTCAAAATTTTCAAAATTTCAAAAAATTTCAAAAATTTCAAAATTTTAAAAATTTCAAAATTTCAAAATTTTCAAAATTTCAAAATTTCAAAAATTTCAAAAATTTTAAAAAATTCAAAATTTCAAAATTTCAAAAATTTTAAAAATTTCAAAATTTCAAAATTTCAAAAATTTCAAAATTTCAAAAATTTCAAAATTTAAAAATTTCAAAAATTTCAAAATTTCAAAATTTCAAAAATTTCAAAATTTCAAAAATTTCAAAAATTTTAAAAATTTCAAAAATATCAAGTTTCAAAAATTTCAAACTTTTCAATTTTTGAAATTTTTAAAATATTAAAAATTTTAAATTTCAAAATTTCAAAAATTTCAAAAATTTCAAAAATTTGAAAAATTTGAAAAATTTCAAAATTTCAAAAATTAAAAATTTCAAAAATTTCAAAAATTTCAAAAAATTTCAAAAATTTCAAAAATTTCAAAAAAAATTTTCAAAATTTAAAAATTTCAAATTTTCAAAAATTTCAAAAATTTCAAAATTTTCAAAAATTTAAAAATTTCAAAAATTTCAAAAAATTTCAAAATTTCAAAATTTCAAAATTTTAAAAATCAAAATAAAAATTTCAAAATTTCAAAAATTTCAAAATTTCAAAAAATTCAAAAATTTCAAAATTTCAAAAATTTCAAAAATTTCAAAATTTCAAAAATTTCAAAAATTTCAAAAATTTCAAAAATTTCAAAATTTTAAAATTTCAAAATTTCAAAATTTTCAAAATTTCAAAATTTCAAAAATTTCAAAATTTCAAAAAATTTCAAAAATTTCAAAAAATTTCAAAAATTTCAAAATTTCAAAAATTTCAAAAATTTCAAAATTTCAAAATTTCAAAAATTTCAAAAATTTCAAAATTTCAAAAATTTCAAAATTTTCAAAATTTCAAAATTTCAAAAATTTCAAAATTTCAAAATTTCAAAAATTTCAAAAATTTCAAAAATTTCAAAATTTCAAAAATTTCAAAAATTTCAAAAATTTCAAAAATTTCAAAATTTCAAAATTTCAAAATTTCAAAAATTTAAAATTTCAAAATTTTAAAATTTTTCAAAATTTTCAAAAAATTTCAAAAATTTCAAAATTTCAAAAATTTCAAAAATTTCAAAATTTCAAAAATTTCAAAATTTCAAAAATTTCAAAAATTTCAAAAATTTCAAAATTTCAAAAATTTCAAAATTTTCAAAATTTCAAAAATTTTCAAAATTTCAAAATTTCAAAAATTTCAAAATTTCAAAAATTTTCAAAAATTTCAAAATTTCAAAAATTTCAAAAATTTCAAAAATTTCAAAATTTTAAAATTTCAAAAATTTCAAAAATTTCAAAAATTTCAAAATTTCAAAAATTTCAAAAATTTCAAAAATTTCAAAAATTTCAAAAATTTCAAAAATTTTCAAAATTTCAAAAATTTCAAAAATTTTAAAAAATTTTAAAAATTTCAAAAATTTCAAAAATTTTAAAAAAATTTTAAAATTTCAAAAAAAATTTCAAAATTTCAAAATTTCAAAATTTCAAAATTTTTGAAAAATTTCAAAAATTTCAAAATTTTCAAAAATTTTAAAATTTTCAAAATTTCAAAAATTTCAAAAATTTCAAAATTTCAAAAATTTCAAAAATTTCAAAAATTTCAAAAATTTTCAAAATTTCAAAAATTTCAAAATTTCAAAAATTTCAAAATTTCAAAAATTTCAAAAATTTCAAAATTTCAAAAATTTCAAAAATTTCAAAATTTCAAAAATTTCAAAATTTCAAAAATTTCAAAAATTTCAAAAATTTTAAAAATTTTCAAAATTTCAAAAATTTTCAAAAATTTCAAAAATTTCAAAATTTCAAAATTTCAAAAATTTCAAAATTTTCAAAAATTTCAAAAATTTCAAAAATTTCAAAATTTCAAAAATTTCAAAATTTTAAAATTTTAAAAAATTTTAAAAATTTTAAAAATTTCAAAAATTTCAAAAATTTTCAAAAATTTCAAAAATTTCAAAAATTTTTAAAATTTTCAAAATTTCAAAAAATTTTAAAATTTTTGAAATTTCAAAAAATTTTTGAAATTTTTGAAAATTTTGAAAAATTTCAAAATTTTGGAAATTTTTGAAATTTTCAAAATTTTTGAAATTTTTGAAATTTTTAAAATTTTTGAAATTTTTGAAATTTTTGAAATTTTCAAAAATTTGAAAATTTTGAAATTTTGAAAATTTTAAAATTTTGAAATTTTTGAAAATTTTAAAATTTTTAAAATTTTTGAAATTTTTTGAGAATTTTAAAAATTTTGAAATTTTTGAAATTTTTAAAATTTTTGAAATTTTAAAATTTTTGAAATTTTTGAAATTTTTGAAATTTTTGAAATTTTTGAAATTTTTGAAATTTTTGAAATTTTTGAAATTTTTGAAATTTTTGAAATTTTTAAAATTTTTGAAATTTTTGAAATTTTTGAAATTTTTGAAATTTTGAAATTTTTGAAATTTTTGAAATTTTTAAAATTTTTAAAATTTTAAAAATTTTGAAAATTTTGAAATTTTTTGAAATTTTTGAAATTTTTGAAATTTTTGAAATTTTTGAAATTTTTGAAATTTTTGAAATTTTTGAAATTTTTGAAATTTTTGAAATTTTTAAAATTTTTGAAATTTTTGAAATTTTTGAAATTTTTGAAATTTTTGAAATTTTTGAAATTTTTGAAATTTTTGAAATTTTTAAAATTTTTAAAATTTTTGAAATTTTTGAAATTTTTGAAATTTTTGAAATTTTTGAAATTTTTTGAAATTTTTGAAATTTTTGAAATTTTTGAAATTTTTTGAAATTTTTGAAATTTTTTGAAAATTTTTGAAATTTTGAAAATTTTATAATTTTTGAAATTTTGAAATTTTTAAAATTTTTGAAATTTTTGAAATTTTTGAAATTTTTGAAATTTTTGAAATTTTTGAAATTTTTAAAATATTTGAAATTTTTAAAATTTTTGAAATTTTTGAAATTTTTGAAATTTTTGAAATTTTTGAAATTTTTGAAATTTTGAAATTTTTGAAATTTTTGAAATTTTTGAAATTTTGAAATTTTTGAAATTTTTGAAATTTTTGAAATTTTTGAAATTTTTGAAATTTTTGAAATTTTTGAAATTTTTGAAATTTTTAAAATTTTTAAAATTTTTAAAATTTTTAAAATTTTGAAATTTTTGAAATTTTTGAAATTTTTGAAATTTTTGAAATTTTTGAAATTTTTGAAATTTTTGAAATTTTTGAAATTTTGAAATTTTTGAAATTTTTTGAAATTTTTGAAATTTTTGAAATTTTTGAAATTTTTGAAATTTTTGAAATTTTTGAAATTTTTGAAATTTTTGAAATTTTTGAAATTTTTGAAATTTTGAAATTTTTGAAATTTTTGAAATTTTTGAAATTTTTGAAATTTTTGAAATTTTTTGAAATTTTTGAAATTTTTTTGAAATTTTTGAAATTTTTGAAATTTTTGAAATTTTTGAAATTTTTGAAATTTTTGAAATTTTTGAAATTTTTGAACTTTTTGAACTTTTTGAAATTTTGAAATTTTTGAAATTTTCAAAATTTTCAAAATTTTTAAAATTTTAAAATTTTTAAAATTTTTGAAATTTTTGAAATTTTTGAAATTTTTGAAATTTTTGAAATTTTTGAAATTTTTGAAATTTTGAAATTTTTGTAATTTTTGAAATTTTTGAAAATTTTGAAATTTTTGAAATTTTGAAATTTTGAAATTTTTGAAATTTTGAAATTTTTGAAATTTTGAAATTTTTGAAATTTTTGAAAATTTTTGAAATTTTTGAAATTTTTGAAATTTTTGAAATTTTTGAAATTTTTGAAATTTTTGAAATTTTTGAAATTTTGAAATTTTGAAATTTTTGAAATTTTTGAAATTTTTGAAATTTTTGAAATTTTGAAATTTTTGAAATTTTAAAATTTTGAAATTTTGAAATTTTTGAAATTTTTGAAATTTTTGAAATTTTTTGAAATTTTTGAAATTTTGAAATTTTTGAAATTTTTGAAATTTTTGAAATTTTTGAAATTTTTGAAATTTTTGAAAATTTTGAAATTTTTGAAATTTTGAATTTTTAAAAATTTTGAAATTTTTTGAAATTTATGAAATTTTTAAAATTTTTGAAATTTTTAAAATTTTTAAAATTTTGAAATTTTTGAAATTTTTAAAATTTTTGAAATTTTTGAAATTTTTAAAATTTTTGAAATTTTTGAAATTTTTGAAATTTTTAAAATTTTTGATATTTTGATATTTTTGAAATTTTTAAAATTTTTGAAATTTTTGAAATTTTGAAATTTTTGAAATTTTTGAAATTTTTGAAATTTTGAAATTTTTGAAATTTTTGAAATTTTTGAAATTTTTGAAATTTTTGAAATTTTTGAAATTTTTGAAATTTTTGAAATTTTTGAAATTTTTGAAATTTTTGAAATTTTTGAAATTTTTGAACTTTTTGAAATTTTTGAAATTTTTGAAATTTTTAAAATTTTTAAAATTTTTAAAATTTTTGAAATTTTTAAAATTTTTAAAATATTCAAAATTTTTGAAATTTTTGAAATTTTTATAATTTTTGAAATTTTTAAAATTTTGAAATTTTTGAAATTTTTGAAATTTTTGAAATTTTGAAATTTTTGAAATTTTTAGAATTTTTGAAATTTTTGAAATTTTTGAATTTTTAAAATATTTGAAATTTTTAAAATTTTTGAAATTTTTAAAATTTTTTGAAATTTTTGAAATTTTTAAATTTTTGAAATTTTGAAAATTTTAAAATATTTAAGATTTTTGAAATTTTTGAAATTTTTAAAATTTCAAAATTTTAAAAATTTCAAAATTTCAAAATTCTAAAAATTTTAAAAATTTCAAAAATTTCAAAAATTTTAAAATTTCAAATATTTTAAAAATTTCAAAATTTCAAAATTTCAAAAATTCTAAAATTTCAAAAATTTCAAATTTAAAAATTTCAAAATTTCAAAAATTATAAAATTTTCAAAATTTCAAAAATTTCAAAAATTTCAAAAATTTAAAATTTCAAATATTTTAAAAATTTCAAAATTTCAAAAATTTCAAAATTTCAAAATTTCAAAATTTCAAAAATTTTCAAAAATTTCAAAAATTTCAAAATTTCAAAAATTTCAAAAATTTCAAAAATTTCAAAATTTCAAAATTTCAAAATTTCAAAATTTCAAAAATTTCAAAATTTCAAAATTTCAAAATTTCAAAATTTCAAAATTTCAAAAATTTCAAAATTTCAAAATTTCAAAATTTCAAAAATTTCAAAAATTTCAAAAATTTCAAAATTTCAAAATTTCAAAATTTCAAAATTTCAAAATTTTAAAAAATTTCAAAATTTAAAAATTTTAAAAATTTCGAAAATTTCAAAATTTCAAAAATTTCAAAAATTTCAAAATTTCAAAAATTTCAAAAATTTCAAAATTTCAAAATTTCAAAAATTTCAAAAATTTCAAAAATTTAAAAATTTCAAGAAATCTCAAAATTTCAAAATTTCAAAAAATTTCAAAATTTCAAAAATTTCAAAATTGTCAAAATTTCAAAAATTTCAAAATTTTCAAAAATTTAAAAAATCAAAAATTTCAAAATTTCAAAAATTTCAAAATTTCAAAAATTTCAAAAATTTCAAAATTTCAAAATTTCAAAATTTCAAAAATTTCAAAATTTCAAAATTTCAAAAATTAAAAATTTCAAAATTTCAAAAATTTCAAAAATTTCAAAAATTTCAAAATTTCAAAAATTTCAAAATTTCAAAAATTTCAAAAATTTCAAAAAATTTCAAAAATTTCAAAATTTTCAAAATTTTCAAAAATTTCAAAAATTTCAAAAATTTCAAAAATTTCAAAAATTTAAAAATTTCAAAAATTTCAAAATTTCAAAATTTAAAAATTTTAAAATTTCAAAATTTCAAAAATTTCAAAAATTTCAAAATTTCAAAAATTTCAAAAATTTCAAAATTTCAAAAATTTCAAAAATTTCAAAATTTCAAAATTTCAAAAATTTTAAAATTTCAAAATTCAAAAAAAATTTCAAAAATTTCAAAATTTTCAAAAATTTCAAATTTCAAAAATTTCAAAATTTCAAAAATTTCAAAAATTTCAAAATTTCAAAAATTTCAAAAATTTCAAAAATTTCAAAATTTCAAAATTTCAAAAATTTCAAAAAATTTCAAAAATTTCAAAAATTTCAAAATTTCAAAAATTTCAAAAATTTCAAAATTTTTAAAAATTTCAAAATTTCAAAATTTCAAAATTTTCAAAATTTCAAAAAATTTCAAAATTTCAAAATTTCAAAAATTTCAAAAATTTCAAAAATTTTAAAAATTTCAAAAATTTCAAAATTTCAAAATTTCAAAATTTTCAAAATTTCAAAAATTTCAAAAATTTCAAAAATTTTAAAAATTTCAAAATTTCAAAAATTTCAAAATTTCAAAAATTTCAAAAATTTTAAAAAATTTTAAAAATTCAAAATTTCAAAATTTCAAAATTTCAAAATTTCAAAATTTCAAAATTTCAAAAATTTCAAAAATTTCAAAAATTTCAAAAATTTCAAAAATTTCAAAATTTCAAAAATTTCAAAATTTCAAAAATTTCAAAATTTCAAAATTTCAAAATTTTCAAAATTTCAAAATTTCAAAAATTTCAAAATTTGAAATTTTTGAAATTTTTAAAATTTTGAAATTTTTGAAATTTCAAAAATTTGAAAATTTTGAAATTTTTTAAAATTTTGAAATTTTGAAATTTTTAAAATTTTGAAATTTTAAAAATTTTTGAAATTTTTAAAATTTTTGAAAATTTTGAAACTTTTGAAATTTTTGAAATTTTGAAAATTTTAAAATTTTTGAAATTTTTGAAATTTTTAAAATTTTTGAAATTTTTGAAATTTTTGAAATTTTTGAAATTTTTGAAATTTTTGAAATTTTTGAAATTTTTGAAATTTTTAAAATATTTGAAATTTTTAAAATTTTGAAATTTTTGAAATTTTTGAAATTTTGAAATTTTTGAAATTTTAGAAATTTTGAAATTTTTGAAATTTTTGAAATTTTTGAAATTTTTAAAATTTTAAAATTTTTGAAATTTTTAAAATTTTTGAAATTTTTTGAAATTTTTGAAATTTTTGAAAATTTCGAAATTTTTAAAATTTTTAAAATTTTTAAAATTTTTGAAATTTTTGAAATTTTTGAAATTTTTGAAATTTTTGAAATTTTTGAAATTTTTGAAATTTTTAAAATTTTTGAAATTTTTGAAATTTTTGAAATTTTTGAAATTTTTGAAATTTTTGAAATTTTTGAAATTTTTGAAATTTTTGAAATTTTTGAAATTTTTGAAATTTTTGAAATTTTTGAAATTTTGAAATTTTTGAAATTTTTGAAATTTTTAAAATTTTTGAAATTTTTGAAATTTTTGAAATTTTTGAAATTTTGAAATTTTTGAAATTTTTGAAATTTTTGAAATTTTTGAAATTTTTAAAATTTTTGAAATTTTTGAAATTTTTGAAATTTTTGAATTTTTGAACTTTTTGAACTTTTTGAAATTTTTGAAATTTTTGAAATTTTCAAAATTTTTAAAATTTTTAAAATTTTAAAATTTTTGAAATTTTTGAAATTTTTGAAATTTTTGAAATTTTTGAAATTTTTGAAATTTTTGAAATTTTTGTATTTTTTGAAATTTTTGAAATTTTTGAAATTTTTGAAATTTTTGAAATTTTTGAAATTTTTGAAATTTTTTGAAATTTTGAAATTTTGAAATTTTTGAAATTTTTGAAATTTTTGAAATTTTTGAAATTTTTGAAATTTTTGAAATTTTTGAAATTTTTGAAATTTTTGAAATTTTTGAAATTTTGAAATTTTGAAATTTTGAAATTTTTGAAATTTTGAAAATTTTGAAATTTTTGAAATTTTGAAATTTTTGAAATTTTTAAAATTTTAAAATTGAAATTTTGAAATTTTTGAAATTTTTGAAATTTTTGAAATTTTTGAAATTTTTGAAATTTTTGAAATTTTGAAATTTTTGAAATTTTGAAATTTTTGAAATTTTTGAAATTTTTGAAATTTTTGAAATTTTTGAAATTTTGAAATTTTTGAAATTTTTGAAATTTTTGAAATTTTTGAAATTTTTGAAATTTTTGAAAATTTTGAAATTTTGAAATTTTTGAATTTTTTAAAATTTTTGAAATTTTTGAAATTTATGAAATTTTTAAAATTTTTGAAATTTTTAAAATTTTTAAAATTTTTGAAATTTTTGAAATTTTTAAAATTTTTGAAATTTTTGAAATTTTTAAAATTTTTGAAATTTTTGAAATTTTTGAAATTTTTAAAATTTTGATATTTTTGATATTTTTGAAATTTTTAAAATTTTTGAAATTTTTGAAATTTTTGAAATTTTTGAAATTTTTGAAATTTTTTGAAATTTTGAAATTTTTGAAATATTTGAAATTTTTGAAATTTTTGAAATTTTTGAAAATTTTGAAATTTTGAAAATTTTGAAATTTTTGAAATTTTTGAAATTTTTGAAATTTTTAAAATTTTGGAATTTTTGAACTTTTGAAATTTTTGAAATTTTTGAAATTTTTAAAATTTTTAAAATTTTAAAATTTTTGAAATTTTTAAAATTTTTAAAATATTCAAAATTTTTGAAATTTTTGAAATTTTTATAATTTTTGAAATTTTTAAAATTTTTGAAATTTTGAAATTTTTGAAATTTTTGAAATTTTTGAAATTTTTGAAATTTTTAGAATTTTGAAATTTTTGAAATTTTTGAAATTTTTAAAATTTTTGAAATTTTTAAAATTTTTGAAATTTTTGAAATTTTTAAAATTTTGAAATTTTGAAATTTTTAAAATATTTAAGATTTTTTAAATTTTTAAAATTTTTAAAATTTCAAAATTTTAAAATTTCAAAATTTCAAAATTTCAAAAAATTTAAAAATTTCAAAAATTTCAAAATTTCAAAAATTTCAAAAATTTCAAAATTTCAAAATTTCAAAATCAAAAATTTCAAAAAATTTAAAAATTTCAAAAATTTCAAAAATTCAAAATTTTCAAAAATTTCAAAATTTCAAAAATTAAATTAAAAATTTCAAAATTTCAAAATTTCAAAAATTTCAAAATTTCAAAATTTCAAAATTTTAAAAATTTCAAAATTTAAAAATTTCAAAAGTTTCAAAAATTTCAAAATTTAAAAATTTCAAAAATTTCAAAAATTTCAAAATTTCAAAAATTTCAAAAATTTCAAAATTTCAAAATTTCAAAATTTCAAAATTTCAAAAATTTCAAAAATTCAAAAATTTAAAAATTTCAAAAAATTCAAAAATTTCAAAAATTTCAAAATTTCAAAAATTTCAAAATTTCAAAAATTTCAAAAATTTAAAATTTTAAAAATTTCAAAAATTTCAAAAATTTTAAAATTTCAAAATTTTAAAATTTTCAAAAATTTCAAAATTTCAAAATTTCAAAAATTTCAAAAATTTCAAAATTTTCAAAATTTCAAAATTTCAAAATTTTAAAAATTTCAAAATTTAAAATTTCAAAATTTCAAAAATTTCAAAAATTTGAAATTTCAAAATTTCAAAATTTCAAAAATTTCAAAAATTTTAAAAATCTGAAAAATTTCAAAAATTTCAAAAATTTAAAAATTTCAAAAATTTCAAAAATTAAAATTTCAAAAATTTCAAAATTTCAAAATTTCAAAAATTTTAAAAAATTCAAAAATTTCAAAATTTCAAAAATTTTAAAAATTTCAAAAATTTCAAAAATTTTAAAAATTTCAAAAACTTTAAAAAATTATAAAATTTTCAAAATTTCAAAAATTTCAAAAATTTCAAAAATTTCAAAAATTTCAAAAAATTTCAAGAATTTCAAAATTTTAAAATTTCAAAAAATTTCAAAAAATTTCTAAAATTTCAAAAATTTCAAAAATTTTAAAAATTTCATAAATTTCAAAATTTTAAAAATTTTAAAAATTTTAAAAATTTCAAAATTTCAAAAATTTTAAAAATTTCAAAATTTCAAAATTTCAAAAATTTCAAAAATTTCAAAATTTCAAAAATTTCAAAAATTTCAAAAATTTCAAAATTTCAAAAATTTCAAAAAAAAATTTTTGAAATTTTCAAAATTTCAAAAATTTCAAAATTTCAAAAGTTTATTTGAAATTTTTTTTGAAATTTTTGAAATTTTTAAAAATTTTTGAAATTTTTGAAATTTTTGAAATTTTTGAAATTTTTGAAATTTTTGAAATTTTGAAATTTTTGAAATTTTTGAAATTTTTGAAATTTTTGAAATTTTGAAAATTTTATAATTTTTGAAATTTTGAAATTTTTAAAATATTTGAAATTTTTGAAATTTTTAAAATTTTGAAATTTTTGAAATTTTTGAAATTTTTAAAATATTTGAAAATTTTAAAATTTTTGAAATTTTTGAAATTTTTGAAATTTTTGAAATTTTTGAAATTTTTGAAAATTTTGAAATTTTTGAAATTTTTGAAATTTTTGAAATTTTTGAAATTTTTGAAATTTTTGAAATTTTTGAAATTTTTGAAATTTTGAAATTTTTGAAATTTTTTAAATTTTTTAAAATTTTTGAAATTTTGAAATTTTGAAATTTTTTGAAATTTTTGAAATTTTGAAATTTTTGAAAATTTTGAAATTTTTGAAATTTTTGAAATTTTTGAAATTTTTGAAATTTTTGAAATTTTTGAAATTTTTGAAATTTTGAAATTTTGAAATTTTGAAATTTTTGAAATTTTTGAAATTTTTGAAATTTTGAAATTTTGAAATTTTTGAAATTTTAAAATTTTGAAATTTTGAAATTTTTGAAATTTTTTGAAATTTTTGAAATTTTGAAATTTTTGAAATTTTGAAATTTTTGAAATTTTGAAATTTTGAAATTTTGAAATTTTTGAATTTTTGAAATTTTTGAAATTTTGAAATTTTGAAATTTTGAAATTTTTGAAATTTTTGAAATTTTTGAAATTTTTAAAATTTTTAAAATTTTTAAAATTTTAAAATTTTAAAATTTTGAAAATTTTGAAATTTTGAAATTTTTGAAATTTTTGAAATTTTGAAATTTTTGAAATTTTTAAAATTTTTGAAATTTTTGAAATTTTTGAAATTTTTGAAATTTTTGAAATTTTTGAAAATTTTGAAATTTTGAAATTTTTGAAATTTTTGAAATTTTTGAAATTTTTGAAATTTTTGAAATTTTTGAAATTTTGAAATTTTTGAAATTTTGAAATTTTTGAAATTTTTGAAATTTTTGAAATTTTTGAAATTTTTGAAATTTTTGAAATTTTTTGAAATTTTTGAAATTTTTTGAAATTTTTGAAATTTTTGAAATTTTTGAAATTTTTGAAATTTTGAAATTTTTGAAATTTTTGAAATTTTGAAATTTTTGAAATTTTGAAATTTTTGAAATTTTGAAATTTTGAAATTTTTGAAAATTTTTGAATTTTTTAAAATTTTGAAATTTTTGAAATTTATGAAATTTTTAAAATTTTTTAAATTTTTAAAATTTTTAAATTTTGAAATTTTTGAAATTTTTGAAATTTTTTGAAATTTTTAAAGTTTTTGAAATTTTTGAAATTTTTAAAATTTTTGAAATTTTTAAAATTTTTGATATTTTTGATATTTTTGAAATTTTTTAAAATTTTTGAAATTTTGAAATTTTTGAAATTTTTGAAATTTTGAAATTTTTTGAAATTTTTGAAATTTTGAAATTTTTGAAATTTTTGAAATTTTTGAAATTTTTGAAATTTTTGAAATTTTTGAAATTTTTTAAAATTTTAAAATTTTTGAAATTTTGAAATTTTTGAAATTTTGAAATTTTGAAATTTTTATTTTTGAAATTTTTGAACTTTTGAAATTTTTGAAATTTTTGAAATTTTGAAATTTTAAAATTTTTAAATTTTTTAAAATTTTGAAATTTTTTGGAATTTTTTAAAATATTCAAAATTTTGAAATTTTGAAATTTTTAAAATTTTTATAATTTTGAAATTTTTAAAATTTTTGAAATTTTGAAATTTTTGAAATTTTGAAATTTTGAAATTTTTAAATTTTTGAAATTTTTGAAATTTTTGAATTTTTAAAATATTTGAAATTTTAAAATTTTGAAATTTTAAAATTTTGAAATTTTTGGAATTTTGAAATTTTTGAAATTTTTAAAATATTTAAAATTTTGAAATTTTGGAAATTTTTAAAATTTCAAAATTTTAAAATTTTCAAAATTTCAAAATTTAAAATTTTTAAAATTTCAAAAATTTCAAAAATTTTAAAATTTCAAATATTTTAAAATTTCAAAAATTTCAAAAATTTCAAAAATTTAAAAATTTCAAAATTTTAAAAATTTCAAAATTTCAAAATTATAAAATTTTCAAAATTTCAAAATTTCAAAATTTCAAAAATTTCAAAATTTTAAAATTTCAAAATTTCAAAAATTTCAAAATTTTCAAAAATTTTCAAAAATTTCAAAATTTCAAAATTTCAAAATTTCAAAATTTCAAAATTTCAAAAATTTCAAAATTTCAAAAATTTCAAAATTTCAAAATTTCAAAATTTCAAAAATTTCAAAATTTCAAAATTTTAAAATTTTAAAAATTTCAAAATTTTAAAAATTTCAAAATTCAAAAATTTCAAAATTTCAAAATTTCAAAAATTTTAAAATTTCAAAAATTTTAAAATTTCAAAAATTTCAAAAATTTTAAAAATTTAAAAATTTCAAAAATTTCCAAATTTTCATAAATTTCAAAATTTCAAAAATTTTAAAAATTCAAAAATTTTCAAAATTTCAACAATTTTAAAAATTTCAAAAATTTCAAAAATTTAAAAATTCAAAAATTTCAAAAATTTCAAAATTTCAAAATTTCAAAAATTTCAAAAATTTCAAAAATTTCAAAATTTCAAAATTTCAAAAATTTCAAAAATTTCAAAAATTTCAAAATTTCAAAATTTCAAAATTTCAAAATTTCAAAATTTCAAAAATTTCAAAAATTTCAAAAAATTTCAAAAATTTCAAAAATTTCAAAAATTTCAAAAATTTCAAAATTTCAAAAATTTCAAAAATTTCAAAAATTTTAAAAATTTCAAAATTTCAAAAATTTCAAAATTTCAAAAATTTCAAAAATTTCAAAAATTTCAAAATTTCAAAAATTTCAAAATTTCAAAAATTTCAAAATTTCAAAATTTCAAAAATTTCAAAATTTCAAAATTCAAAAATTTCAAAAATTTCAAAAATTTCAAAATTTCAAAAATTTCAAAATTTCAAAATTTCAATTTCAAAATTTCAAAAATTTCAAAAATTTCAAAAATTTCAAAATTTCAAAATTTCAAAAATTTCAAAATTTCAAAATTTTCAAAAAATTTCAAAATTTCCAAAATTTCAAAAATTTCCAAAATTTTCAAAAAATTTCAAAATTTCAAAAATTTCAAAATTTCAAAATTTCAAAAATTTCAAAATTTCAAAAAATTTCAAAATTTCAAAATTTCAAAATTTCAAAATTTCAAAATTTCAAAATTTCAAAAATTTCAAAAATTTCAAAATTTCAAAAATTTCAAAATTTCAAAATTTCAAAAATTTCAAAATTTTCAAAATTTTAAAATTTTGAAATTTTTGAAATTTTTAAAATATTTGAAATTTCAAAATTTAAAATTTTTGAAATTTTTAAAATTTTAAAATTTTTCAAATTTTTAATATTTTTCAAATTTTTCAAATTTTTAGAATTTTGAAATTTTGAAATTTTTGAAATTTTTAAAATAAAATTTAAATTTTTAAAATTTTTGAAATTTTTAAATATTTGAAATTTATTTAAATTTTTGAAATTTTGGAAATTTGAAATTTTTGAAATTTTGAAATTTTTGAAATTTTGGAAATTTTGAAATTTTTAAAAATTTCAAAATTTTGAAATTTCTGGAATTTTCAAAATTTTGAAATTTTTGAAATTTTTAAAATTTTGAAATTTTGAAATTTTTGAAATTTTTGAAATTTTAAAAATTTTGAAATTTTGAAATTTTAAAATTTTGAAATTTTCAAAATTTTAAAATTTTAAAATTTTTGAAATTTTAAAATATTTGAAATTTTAAAATTTTTGAAATTTTTGAAATTTTTCAAAATTTTGAAATTTTGAAATTTTGAAATTTTTGAAATTTTGAAATTTTTGAAATTTTAAAATTTAAAGTTTTTGAAATTTTGGAAATTTTTTGAAATTTTTAAAATTTTGGAAATTTTTAAAATTTTAAATTTTTGAAATTTTTGATATTTTTAAATTTTGAAATTTTTGAAATTTTTAAAATGTTGAAATTTTTAAAATTGTTGAATATTTCAATTTTTATAAAAATTTTCAAAATTATAAAAATTTCAAAATTTCAAAAATTTCAAATATTTTAAAAATTTCAAAAATTTCAAAAATTTTAAATATTTTAAAAATTTCAAAATTTCAAAATTCTAAAAATTTCAAAAATTTTAAAAATTTCAAAAATTTCAATAATTTCAATAATTTCAAAAATTTCAAAATTTCAAAAATTTCAAAAATTATAAAAATTTCAAAAATTTCAAAAATTTCAAAATTTCAAAATTTCAAAAATTTCAAAATTTCAAATATTTTCAAAAATTTCAAAAATTTCAAAAATTTTAAAAATTTCAAAAATTTCAAAAATTTCAAAAATTTCAAAATTTCAAAAATTTCAAAATTTCAAAAATTTCAAAATTTCAAAAATTTCAAAAATTTCAAAATTTCAAAAATTTCAAAAATTTCAAAATTTCAAAATTTCAAAAATTTCAAAAATTTCAAAAATTTCAAAATTTCAAAAATTTCAAAAATTTCAAAAATTTCAAAAATTTCAAAAATTTCAAAAATTTCAAAAATTTCAAAAATTTCAAAATTTCAAAAATTTCAAAAATTTCAAAAATTTCAAAAATTTCAAAAATTTCAAAAATTTCAAAAATTTCAAAAATTTCAAAAATTTCAAAATTTCAAAAATTTCAAAAATTTCAAAATTTCAAAAATTTCAAAAATTTCAAAATTTTAAAATTTCAAAATTTCAAAATTTTTAAAATTTTAAAATTTTTAAAATTTTAAAATTTTTAAATTTTGAAATTTTTGAAATTTTTGAAATTTTAAAAATTTTGAAATTTTTTGAAATTTTGAAATTTTTGAAATTTCAAAAATTTTAAAATTTTGAAATTTTTAAAATTTTGAAATTTTAAATTTTTGAAATTTTTGTTATTTTTAAATTTTTGAAATTTTGAAATTTTTAAAATTGTTGAAATTTTTAAAATTGTTGAATATTTTAAAATTTTTGAAATTTTTAAAAATTTCAAAATTTTGAAAATTTCAAATTTAGGAATTTGAAATTTGAAATTTTAATTTTGAAAATTTTAAAATTTTGAAATTTTAAAATTTTTAAAATTTTAAAATTTTTAAAATTTTTTAAAATTTTGAAATTTTTAAAATTTTTGAAATTTTTAAAATTTTGAAATTTAAAATTTTGAAATTTTGAAATTTTGAAATTTTGAAATTTTTGAAATTTTGAAATTTTTGAAATTTTTGAAATTTCGAAATTTTGAAATTTTTAAAAATTTTGAAATTTTTAAAATTTTTGAAATTTTGAAATTTTTGATATTTTTAGAATTTTTGAAATTTTGGAAATTTTAAAATTGTTGAAATTTTTAAAATTGTTGAATATTTTTAAAATTTTTGAAATTTTTGAAATTTTTAAAATTTTTGAAATTTTGAAATTTTTAAAATATTTGAAATTTTTGAAATTTTGAAATTTTTATAATTTTTGAAATTTTTAAAAATTTTATAATTTTTGAAATTTTGAATTTTTAAAATTTTTAAAATTTTTAAAATTTTTGTTTTTGAAATTTTTGAAATTTTTAAAATATTTAAAATTTTTGAAATTTTGAAATTTTTAAAATATTTGAAATTTTTGAAATTTTGAAATTTTTATAATTTTGAAATTTTTAAAATTTTTATAATTTTTGAAATTTTAAATTTTAAAATTTTTGAAATTTTAAAATTTTGAAATTTTTGAAATTTCAAAATTTTAAAAATTCAAAAATTTCAAAAATTATAAAAATTTTAAAAATTTCAAAAATTTAAAATTTCAAAATTTCAAAAATTTCAAATATTTTAAAATTTCAAAAATTTCAAAATTTTAAATATTTTAAAAATTTCAAAAATTTCAAAAATTTCAAAAATTTCAAAAATTTCAAAAAATTTAAAAAATTTCAAAATTTCAAAAATTTCAAAAATTTCAAAAATTTCAAAAATTTCAAAAATTTCAAAAATTTCAAAAATTATAAAAATTTCAAAATTTCAAAATTTCAAAAATTTCAAAATTTCAAAAATTTCAAAAATTTCAAAAATTTCAAAATTTCAAAAATTTTAAAAATTTCAAAATCAAAAAATTTCAAAAATTTCAAAATTTCAAAAATTTCAAAAATTTCAAAATTTCAAAATTTCAAAAATTTCAAAAATTTCAAAATTTCAAAAATTTCAAAATTTCAAAAATTTCAAAAATTTCAAAATTTCAAAATTTCAAAATTCTAAAATTTCAAAAATTTCAAAAATTTCAAAAATTTCAAAAATTTCAAAATTTCAAAAATTTCAAAAATTTCAAAATTTCAAAAATTTCAAAAATTTCAAAATTTCAAAAATTTCAAAAATTTCAAAATTTTCAAAATTTCAAAAATTTCAAAAATTTCAAAAATTTCAAAATTTCAAAAATTTCAAAAATTTCAAAAATTTCAAAAATTTCAAAATTTCAAAAATTTCAAAAATTTCAAAATTTCAAAAATTTCAAAATTTCAAAAATTTCAAAATTTCAAAAAATTTCAAAAATTTCAAAAATTTCAAAAATTTCAAAAATTTCAAAAATTTCAAAAAATTTCAAAAATTTCAAAAATTTCAAAAAATTTCAAAAATTTCAAAAATTTCAAAAATTTCAAAAATTTCAAAATTTCAAAAATTTCAAAATTTCAAAATTTCAAAAATTTCAAAAATTTCAAAAAATTTCAAAAATTTCAAATATTTCAAAAATTTTTCAAAAATTTCAAAATTTCAAAAATTTCAAAAATTTCAAAAATTTCAAAAAATTTCAAAAATTTCAAAAATTTCAAAAATTTCAAAATTTCAAAAATTTCAAAAATTTCAAAAATTTCAAAAATTTCAAAAATTTCAAAAATTTCAAAATTTCAAAATTTCAAAAATTATAAAAATTTCAAAATTTCAAAAATTTCAAAAATTTCAAAAATTTCAAAATTTTAAAAATTTCAAAAATTTCAAAAATTTTCAAAAAATTTCAAAAATTTCAAAATTTCAAAAATTTCAAAAATTTCAAAAATTTCAAAAATTTCAAAATTTCAAAATTTCAAAAATTTCAAAAATTTCAAAAATTTCAAAAATTTCAAAATTTTAAAAAATTTCAAAATTTCAAAAATTTCAAAATTTCAAAAATTTCAAAAATTTCAAAAATTTTAAAAATTTCAAAAATTTCGAAAATTTTAAAAATTTCAAAAATTTCAAAAATTTCAAATATTTCAAAATTTTAAAAAATTCAAAAATTTTAAAAATTTCAACAATTTTATAAATTTCAACAATTCTAAAAATATCAAAATTTCAAAATTTCAAAATTTCAAAATTTCAAAAATTTCAAAAATTTCAAAATTTCAAAAATTTTCAAAAATTTCAAAAATTTCAAAATTTCAAAAATTTCAAAAATTTCAAAAATTTCAAAATTTCAAAAATTTCAAAAATTTCAAAATTTCAAAATTTCAAAAAATTTCAAAAATTTCAAAAATTTCAAAATTTTAAAAATTTCAAAATTTCAAAAATTTCAAAAATTTCAAAAATTTCAAAAATTTCAAAAATTTCAAAAATTTCAAAAATTTCAAAATTTCAAAAATTTCAAAATTTCAAAAATTTCAAAAATTTCAAAAATTTCAAAAATTTCAAAAATTTCAAAAATTTCAAAAAATTTCAAAATTTCAAAATTTCAAATATTTCAAAAAATTTTTAAAAATTTCCAAAAATTTCAAAAATTTCAAAAATTTCAAAAATTTCAAAAATTTCAAAATTTCAAAAATTTCAAAAATTTCAAAAATTTCAAATATTTTAAAAATTTCAAAAATTTCAAAATTTCAAAAATTTCAAAAATTTCAAAAAATTTCAAAAATTTCAAAAATTTCAAAATTTCAAAAATTTCAAAAATTTCAAAAATTTCAAAAATTCAAAAATTTCAAAAATTTAAAAATTTCAAAATTTCAAAATTTCAAAAATTTAAAAAATTTAAAAAATTTCAAAATTTCAAAAAATTTCAAAAATTTTAAAAATTTCAAAAATTTCAAAAATTTCAAAAATTTCAAAATTTCAAAAATTTCAAAAATTTCAAAAATTTCAAAATTTCAAAAATTTCAAAAATTTCAAAATTTCAAAAATTTCAAAAATTTCAAAATTTCAAAAATTTCAAAAATTTCAAAAATTTCAAAATTTCAAAATTTCAAAAATTTCAAAAATTTCAAAATTTCAAAAATTTCAAAATTTCAAAATTTCAAAAAATTTCAAAAATTTCAAAAATTTCAAAATTTCAAAATTTCAAAATTTCAAAAATTTCAAAAATTTCAAAATTTCAAAAAATTTCAAAAATTTCAAAAATTTCAAAAATTTCAAAAATTTCAAAAATTTCAAAATTTCAAAAATTTAAAAATTTCAAAATTTCAAAATTTCAAAAATTTCAAAAATTTCAAAATTTCAAAAATTTCAAAATTTCAAAATTTCAAAAATTTCAAAATTTCAAAATTTCAAAAATTTCAAAATTTCAAAAATTTCAAAAATTTCAAAATTTCAAAATTTCAAAATTATAAAAATTTCAAAATTTCAAAAATTTCAAAAATTTCAAATATTTTAAAAATTTCAAAAATTTCAAAAATTTTAAAAATTCAAAAATTTCAAAAATTTCAAAAATTTCAAAATTTCAAAATTTCAAAATTTCAAAAATTTCAAAATTTCAAAATTTCAAAAATTTCAAAAATTTCAAAAATTTTAAAATTTCAAAAATTTCAAAAATTTCAAAAATTTCAAAAATTTCAAAAATTTTAAAAATTTCAAAATTTCAAAAATTTTAAAAAATTTTCAAAATTTCAAAAATTTCAAAAATTTCAAAATTTCAAAATTTCAAAAATTTCAAAAATTTTAAAAATTTCAAAAATTTCAAAAATTTCAAAAATTTTAAAAATTTCAAAAATTACAAAAATTTCAAAAATTTCAAAAATTTCAAAAATTTCAAAAATTTCAAAAATTTCAAAAATTTCAAAAATTTCAAAATTTCCAAAAATTTCCAAAATTTCAAAAATTTCAAAAATTTCAAAAATTTTAAAAATTTCAAAAATTACAAAAATTTCAAAAATTTCAAAAATTTCAAAAATTTCAAAAATTTCAAAATTTCAAAAATTTCAAAATTTCCAAAATTTCAAAAATTTCAAAAATTTCAAAATTTCAAAAATTTCAAAAATTTCAAAATTTCAAAAATTTCAAAATTTCAAAAATTTCAAAAATTTCAAAAATTTCAAAAATTTCAACAATTTCAAAAATTTCAAAAATTTCAAAAAATTTCAAAAATTTCAAAAATTTCAAAAATTGTAAAAATTTTTTAAAAATTTCCAAAAATTTCAAAAATTTCAAAAATTTCAAAAATTTCAAAAATTTTAAAAATTTCAAAAATTTCAAAAATTTCAAAAATTTTAAAAATTTCAAAAATTACAAAAATTTCAAAAATTTCAAAAATTTCAAAATTTCAAAAATTTCAAAAATTTCAAAAATTTCAAAAATTTCAAAATTTCCAAAATTTCAAAAATTTCAAAAATTTCAAAAAATTTCAAAATTTCAAAATTTCAAAATTTCAAAAATTTCAAAAAGTTTCAAAAAATTTCAAAAAATTTCAAAAATTTCAAAAATTTCAAAATTTCAAAATTTCAAAAATTTCAAAAATTTCAAAAATTTCAAAAATTTCAAAATTTCAAAAATTTCAAAAATTTCAAAATTTCAAAAATTTCAAAAATTTCAAAAAATTTCAAAAATTTCAAAAATTTCAAAAATTTCAAAAATTTCAAAAATTTCAAAATTTCAAAAAATTTCAAAAATTTCAAATATTTCAAAAATTTTTAAAAATTTCAAAATTTAAAAAATTTCAAAAATTTCAAAATTTCAAAAATTTTAAAAATTTCAAAAATTTCAAAAATTTCAAAAATTTCAAAAATTTCAAAAATTTCAAAAATTTAAAAATTTCAAAATTTCAAAAATTTCAAAATTTCAAATATTTTAAAAATTTCAAAAATTTTAAAAATTTTAAAAAATTCAAAAATTTCAAAAATTTCAAAAATTTCAAAAATTTCAAAAATTTCAAAAATTTCAAAATTTCAAAAATTTCAAAAATTTCAAAAATTTCAAAAATTTCAAAAATTTCAAAATTTCAAAAATTTCAAAAATTTCAAAAATTTCAAAATTTCAAAAATTTCAAAAATTTCAAAAATTTCAAAAATTTCAAAAATTTCAAAAATTTCAAAAATTTCAAAAATTTTAAAAATTTCAAAAATTTCAAAAATTTTAAAAATTTCAAAAATTTCAAAAATTTCAAAAATTTCAAAAATTTCAAAAATTTCAAATATTTCAAAATTTTAAAAAATTCAAAAATTTTAAAAATTTCAACAATTTTATAAATTTCAACAATTCTAAAAATATCAAAAATTTCAAAAATTTTAAAATTTCAAAATTTCAAAATTTCAAAAATTTCAAAAATTTCAAAATTTCAAAATTTCAAAAATTTCAAAAATTTTAAAAATTTCAAAAAAATTTCAAAAATTTCAAAAATTTCAAAAATTTCAAAATTTTTTTCAAAATTTCAAAATTTCAAAAATTTCAAAAATTTCAAAAATTTCAAAAATTTCAAAAATTTCAAAAATTTCAAAAATTTCAAAAATTTCAAAATTTCAAAAATTTCAAAATTTCAAAAATTTTAAAATAAAATTTCAAAAATTTCAAAAATTTCAAAAATTTCAAAATTTCAAAAATTTCAAAAATTTCAAAAATTTAAAAATTTCAAAAATTTAAAATTTCAAAAATTTCAAAAATTTCAAAAATTTCAAATATTTCAAAATTTCAAAAATTTCAAAATTTCAAAAATTTCAAAAAATTTCAAAAATTTTAAAAATTTCAAAATTTCAAAAATTTCAAAAATTTCAAAAATTTCAAAAATTTCAAAATTTTCAAAAATTTTAAAAATTTCAAATTTTTCAAAAATTTCAAAATTTTCAAAAATTTCAAAATTTCAAAATTTTCAAAATTTTTAAAAATTTCAAAAATTTCAAAATTTCAAAAATTTCAAAAATTTCAAAATTTCAGAAATTTTTCAAAAATTTCAAAAATTTCAAATTTTTCAAAAATTTCAAAAATTTCAAAAATTTCAAAAATTTGAAATTTCAAAAATTTCAAAAATTTCAAAATTTCAAAATTTCAAAAATTTCAAAATTTCAAAATTTTGAAATATTTAAAATTTTGAAATTTTTGAAATTTTTAAAATTTTGAAATTTTTGAAATTTTTGAAATTTTAAAATTTTGAAATTTTTGAAATTTTTGAAATTTTGAAATTTTGAAATTTTTGAAATTTTTGAAATTTTTGAAATTTTGAAATTTTTGAAATTTTGAAAATTTTGAAATTTTTGAAATTTTTTGAAATTTTTGAAATTTTGAAATTTTTGAAATTTTTGAAATTTTTAAAATTTTTGAATTTTTGAAATTTTTGAAATTTTTGAAATTTTGAAATTTTTGAAATTTTTGAAATTTTTGAAATTTTAGAATTTTTTGAAAATTTTAAAAATTTTGAAATTTTTGAAATTTTTGAAAATTTTTGAAATTTTTGAAATTTTGAGTTTTTTGAAAAATTTGAAATTTTTGAAATTTTGAAATTTTTGAAATTTTTGAAATTTTTTTTGAAATTTTTGAAATTTTTTGAAATTTTGAAATTTTTGAAATTTTGAAATTTTTGAAATTTTTTGAAATTTTTGAAATTTTGAAATTTTTGAAATTTTTTGAAATTTTTGAAATTTTTGAAATTTTGAAATTTTGAAATTTTTGAAATTTTGAAATTTTTGAAATTTTTGAAATTTTTTGAAATTTTTGAAATTTTTTGAAATTTTTGAAATTTTTGAAATTTTGAAATTTTTGAAATTTTTGAAATTTTTGAAATTTTTGAAATTTTGAAATTTTTGAAATTTTTTTGAAATTTTGAAATTTTTGAAATTTTTGAAATTTTTGAAATTTTTGATTGTTTTTTAAAAATTTTTGAAATTTTTGAAATTTTGAAATTTTTGAAATTTTTGAAATTTTGAAATATTTGAAAATTTTTGAAATTTTTGAAATTTTTGAAATTTTGAAATTTTTGAAATTTTTGAAATTTTTGAAATTTTTGAAATTTTTGAAATTTTTGAAATTTTGAAATTTTTGAAATTTTTGAAATTTTTGAAATTTTTGAAATTTTTGAAATTTTGAAATTTTTTGAAATTTTTGAAATTTTAAAATTTTGAAATTTTTGAAATTTTTGAAATTTTGAAATTTTTGAAATTTTTGAAATTTTTGAAATTTTTGAAATTTTTGAAATTTTTGAAATTTTTAAAATTTTAAAATTTTGAAATTTTTGAAATTTTTAAAATTTTTGAAATTTTTGAAATTTTTGAAATTTTTTGAAATTTTTAAAATTTTGAAATTTTTGAAATTTTTGAAATTTTTGAAATTTTTGAAATTTTTAAAATTTTAAAATTTTTGAAATTTTTGAAATTTTTAATTTTGAAATTTTTGAAATTTTTGAAAGTTTTGAAATTTTTGAAATTTTTAAATTTTTTTGAAATTTTTGAAATTTTTAAAATTTTTAAATTTTTAAAATTTTTGAAATTTTTAAAATATCTGAAATTTTTGAAATTTTTGAAATTTTGAAATTTTGAAATTTTTGAAATTTTTGAAATTTTTGAAATTTTTGAAATTTTTGAAATTTTGAAATTTTTTGAAATTTTGAAATTTTGAAATTTTTGAAATTTTAGAATTTTGAAATTTTTGAAATTTTAAAAATTTTAAAATATTTGAAATATTTGAAATTTTTGAAATTTTTGAAATTTTTGAAATTTTGAAATTTTTGAAATTTTTGAAATTTTTGAAATTTTTTAAAATTTTTGAAATTTTTGAAATTTTTGAAATTTTTGAAATTTTTGAAATTTTTGAAATTTTTGAAATTTTTGAAATTTTTGAAATTTTTGAAATTTTTTCAGTTTAACGTTGATTAAATTTTTGACTCATTTTCATGTCAGTTTTTTCTAATTTGACTTGTTTAACGTTGACCCTAAATTGGACTTCGAGAGTCCATAACTTTACCAAACTTAAGCCGATTCCAAAGTGGCATACCTCTAAAGACTTCTGATTCGATTCTCAAAAAATCTGCATTCAAACTTTTCATTTCAACTTTGATCAAATTTTTGACTCATTTTCATGTCAGTTTTTCTAATTTGACTTGTTTAACGTTGACCCAAAATTGGACTTCGAAAGTCCATAACTTAACCAAACTTAAGCCGATTCCAAAGTGGCATACCTCTAAAGACTTCTGATTCGATTCTCTAAAAATCTGCATTCCAATTTTTCAGTTTAACGTTGATCAAATTTTTTAACCATTTTCATGTCAGTTTTTTCTAATTTGACTTGTTCAACGCTGACCCAAAATTGGACTTTGATAGTCCATAACTTTACCAAACTTAAGCCGATTCCAAAGTGGCATACCTCTAAAGACTTCTGTTTCGATTCTCTAAAAATCTGCATTCCAATTTTTCAGTTTAACGTTGATCAAATTTTTTAACCATTTTCATGTCAGTTTTTTCTAATTTGACTTGTTCAACGTTGACCCAAAATTGGACTTTGAGAGTCCATAACTTTACCAAACTTAAGCCGATTCCAAAGTGGCATACCTCTAAAGACTTCTGATTCGATGCTCTAAAAATCTGCATTCAAACTTTTCAATTTAACGTTGATCAAATTTTTGACCCATTTTCATGTCAGTTATTTCTAATTTGACTTGTTAAACGTTGACCCAAAATTGGACTTCGAGAGTCCATAACTTTACCAAACTTAAGCCGATTCCAAAGTGGCATACCTCTAAAGACTTCTGTTTCGATTCTCTAAAAATCTGCATTCCAATTTTTCTGTTTAACGTTGATCAAATTTTTGACTCATTTTCATGTCAGTTTTTATACCCGTTACTCGTAGAGTAAAAGGGTATATTGTATTCGTGCAAAAGTATGTAACAGGTAGAAGGAAGCGTTTCCGACCCTATAAAGTATATATATTCTTGTTCAGGATCACTAGCCGAGTCGATCTAGCCATGTCCGTCTGTCCGTCTGTCTGTCCGTCTGTCCGTCTGTCCGTCTGTCTGTCCGTATGAACGCTGAGATCTCGGAAACTATAAAAGCTAGAAGATTGGCATTTTGCATGCAGATTCTAGGAGTTCCTACGCAGCGCAAGTTTGTTTCAAAAAGGTGCCACGCCCCCTTTAACGCCCACAATCGCTTATATATTATAAATTTTATTTTTTCGGAAAAGTAAAAATGCAGTTTTATTGTGTTTATCAATACCTATCGAAATGTAGAAGAAATTTTTCAAATCGGACCATTCGTTAAAAAGTAATGCGTGGTCAAAGTTTCTATCTCCATCTCCCTCGCACTCCCTTTACCTGAGTAACGGGTATCTGATAGTCGGGGCACCCGACTATAGCGTTCTCTCTTGTTTCTAATTTGACTTGTTTAACGTTGACCCAAAATTGGACTTCGAGAGTCCATAACTTTACCAAACTTAAGCCGATTCCAAAGTGGCATACCTCTAAAGACTTCTGATTCGATTCTCTAAACATCTGCATTCAAACTTTTCAATTTAACGTTGATCAAATTTTTGACTTATTTTCATGTCAGTTATTTCTAATTTTCGATGACTTGTTTAACGTTGACCCAAAATTGGACTTCGAGAGTCCATAACTTAACCAAACTTAAGCCGATTACAAAGTGGCATACCTCTATAGACTTCTGATTCGATTCTCTAAAAATCTGCATTAAAATTTTTCAGTTTAACGTTGATCAAAATTTTTAACTCATTTTCATGTCAGTTTTTCTAATTTGACTTGTTTAACTTTGACCCAAAATTGGACTTCGAAAGTCCATAACTTAACCAAACTTAAGCCGATTCCAAAGTGGCATACCTCTAAAGACTTCTGATTCGATTCTCTAAAAATCTGCATTCCAATTTTTCAGTTTAACGTTGATCAAATTTTTTAACCATTTTCATGTCAGTTTTTTCTAATTTGACTTGTTCAACGCTGACCCAAAATTGGACTTTGATAGTCCATAACTTTACCAAACTTAAGCCGATTCCAAAGTGGCATACCTCTAAAGACTTCTGTTTCGATTCTCTAAAAATCTGCATTCCAATTTTTCAGTTTAACGTTGATCAAATTTTTTAACCATTTTCATGTCAGTTTTTTCTAATTTGACTTGTTCAACGTTGACCCAAAATTGGACTTTGAGAGTCCATAACTTTACCAAACTTAAGCCGATTCCAAAGTGGCATACCTCTAAAGACTTCTGATTCGATGCTCTAAAAATCTGCATTCAAACTTTTCAATTTAACGTTGATCAAATTTTTGACCCATTTTCATGTCAGTTATTTCTAATTTGACTTGTTAAACGTTGACCCAAAATTGGACTTCGAGAGTCCATAACTTTACCAAACTTAAGCCGATTCCAAAGTGGCATACCTCTAAAGACTTCTGTTTCGATTCTCTAAAAATCTGCATTCCAATTTTTCTGTTTAACGTTGATCAAATTTTTGACTCATTTTCATGTCAGTTTTTTCTAATTTGACTTGTTAAACGTTGACCCAAAATTGGACTTCGAGAGTCCATAACTTTACCAAACTTAAGCCGATTCCAAAGTGGCATACCTCTAAAGACTTCTGATTCGATGCTCTAAAAATCTGCATTCAAACTTTTCAATTTAACGTTGATCAAATTTTTGACCCATTTTCATGTCAGTTATTTCTAATTTGACTTGTTAAACGTTGACCCAAAATTGGACTTCGAGAGTCCATAACTTTACCAAACTTAAGCCGATTCCAAAGTGGCATACCTCTAAAGACTTCTGATTCGATTCTCTAAACATCTGCATTCAAACTTTTCAATTTAACGTTCATCAAATTTTTGACTTATTTTCATGTCAGTTATTTCTAATTTTCGATGACTTGTTTAACGTTGACCCAAAATTGGACTTCGAGAGTCCATAACTTAACCAAACTTAAGCCGATTACAAAGTGGCATACCTCTATAGACTTCTGATTCGATTCTCTAAAAATCTGCATTAAAATTTTTCAGTTTAACGTTGATCAAAATTTTAACTCATTTTCATGTCAGTTTTTCTAATTTGACTTGTTTAACTTTGACCCAAAATTGGACTTCGAAAGTCCATAACTTAACCAAACTTAAGCCGATTCCAAAGTGGCATACCTCTAAAGACTTCTGATTCGATTCTCTAAAAATCTGCATTCAAACTTTTCAATTTAACGTTGATCAAATTTTTGACCCATTTTCATGTCAGTTATTTCTAATTTGACTTGTTTAACGTTGACCCAAAATTGGACTTCGAGAGTCCATAACTTTACCAAACTTAAGCCGATTCCAAAGTGGCATACCTCTAAAGACTTCTGTTTCGATTCTCTAAAAATCTGCATTCCAATTTTTCAGTTTAACGTTGATCAAAATTTTTAACTCATTTTCATGTCAGTTTTTCTAATTTGACTTGTTTAACGTTGACCCAAAATTGGACTTCGAAAGTCCATAACTTTACCAAACTTAAGCCGATTCCAAAGTGGCATACCTCTAAAGACTTCTGATTCGATTCTCTAAACATCTGCATTCAAACTTTTCAATTTAACGTTGATCAAATTTTTGACTTATTTTCATGTCAGTTATTTCTAATTTTCGATGACTTGTTTAACGTTGACCCAAAATTGTACTTCGAGAGTCCATAACTTAACCAAACTTAAGCCGATTCCAAAGTGGCATACCTCTAAAGACTTCTGATTCGATTCTCTAAAAATCTGCATTCAAATTTTTCAGTTTAACGTTGATCAAAATTTTTAACTCATTTTCATGTCAGTTTTTCTAATTTGACTTGTTTAACGTTGACCCAAAATTGGACTTCGAGAGTCCATAACTTTACCAAACTTAAGCCGATTCCAAAGTGGCATACCTCTAAAGACTTCTGATTCGATTCTCTAAACATCTGCATTCAAACTTTTCAATTTAACGTTGATCAAATTTTTGACCCATTTTCATGTCAGTTATTTCAAATTTGACTTGTTTAACGTTGACCCAAAATTGGACTTCGAGAGTCCATAACTTTACCAAACTTAAGCCGATTCCAAAGTGGCATACCTCTAAAGACTTCTGATTCGATTCTCTAAACATCTGCATTCAAACTTTTCAATTTAACGTTGATCAAATTTTTGACTTATTTTCATGTCAGTTATTTCTAATTTTCGATGACTTGTTTAACGTTGACCCAAAATTGGACTTCGAGAGTCCATAACTTAACCAAACTTAAGCCGATTCCAAAGTGGCATACCTCTAAAGACTTCTGATTCGATTCTCTAAAAATCTGCATTCAAATTTTTCAGTTTAACGTTGATCAAAATTTTTAACTCATTTTCATGTCAGTTTTTCTAATTTGACTTGTTTAACGTTGACCCAAAATTGGACTTCGAAAGTCCATAACTTAACCAAACTTAAGCCGATTCCAAAGTGGCATACCTCTAAAGACTTCTGATTCGATTCTCTAAAAATCTGCATTCAAACTTTTCAATTTAACGTTGATCAAATTTTTGACCCATTTTCATGTCAGTTATTTCTAATTTGACTTGTTAAACGTTGACCCAAAATTGGACTTCGAGAGTCCATAACTTTACCAAACTTAAGCCGATTCCAAAGTGGCATACCTCTAAAGACTTCTGTTTCGATTCTCTAAAAATCTGCATTCCAATTTTTCAGTTTAACGTTGATCAAATTTTTTAACCATTTTCATGTCAGTTTTTTCTATTTTGACTTGTTCAACGTTGACCCAAAATTGGACTTTGAGAGTCTATAACTTTACCAAACTTAAGCCGATTCCAAAGTGGCATACCTCTAAAGACTTCTGATTCGATTCTCTAAAAATCTGCATTCAAACTTTTCAATTTAACGTTGATCAAATTTTTGACCCATTTTCATGTCAGTTATTTCTAATTTGACTTGTTAAACGTTGACCCAAAATTGGACTTCGAGAGTCCATAACTTTACCAAACTTAAGCCGATTCCAAAGTGGCATACCTCTAAAGACTTCTGTTTCGATTCTCTAAAAATCTGCATTCCAATTTTTCAGTTTAACGTTGATCAAATTTTTTAACCATTTTCATGTCAGTTTTTTCTATTTTGACTTGTTCAACGTTGACCCAAAATTGGACTTTGAGAGTCTATAACTTTACCAAACTTAAGCCGATTCCAAAGTGGCATACCTCTAAAGACTTCTGATTCGATTCTCTAAAAATCTGCATTCAAACTTTTCAATTTAACGTTGATCAAATTTTTGACCCATTTTCATGCAGTTATTTCAAATTTGACTTGTTTAACGTTGACCCAAAATTGGACTTCGAGAGTTCATAACTTTACCAAACTTAAGCCGATTCCAAAGTGGCATACCTCTAAAGACTTCTGATTCGATTCTCTAAAAATCTGCATTCAAACTTTTCAATTTAACGTTGATCAAATTTTTGACCCATTTTCATGTCAGTTATTTCTAATTTGACTTGTTCAACGTTGACCCAAAATTGGACTTCGAGAGTCCATAACTTTACCAAACTTAAGCCGATTCCAAAGTGGCATACCTCTAAAGACTTCTGATTCGATTCTCTAAACATCTGCATTCAAACTTTTCAATTTAACGTTGATCAAATTTTTGACTTATTTTCATGTCAGTTATTTCTAATTTTCGATGACTTGTTTAACGTTGACCCAAAATTGGACTTCGAGAGTCCATAACTTAACCAAACTTAAGCCGATTCCAAAGTGGCATACCTCTAAAGACTTCTGATTCGATTCTCTAAAAATCTGCATTCAAATTTTTCAGTTTAACGTTGATCAAAATTTTTAACTCATTTTCATGTCAGTTTTTCTAATTTGACTTGTTTAACGTTGACCCAAAATTGGACTTCGAAAGTCCATAACTTAACCAAACTTAAGCCGATTCCAAAGTGGCATACCTCTAAAGACTTCTGATTCGATTCTCTAAAAATCTGCATTCAAACTTTTCAATTTAACGTTGATCAAATTTTTGACCCATTTTCATGTCAGTTATTTCTAATTTGACTTGTTAAACGTTGACCCAAAATTGGACTTCGAGAGTCCATAACTTTACCAAACTTAAGCCGATTCCAAAGTGGCATACCTCTAAAGACTTCTGTTTCGATTCTCTAAAAATCTGCATTCCAATTTTTCAGTTTAACGTTGATCAAATTTTTTAACCATTTTCATGTCAGTTTTTTCTATTTTGACTTGTTCAACGTTGACCCAAAATTGGACTTTGAGAGTCTATAACTTTACCAAACTTAAGCCGATTCCAAAGTGGCATACCTCTAAAGACTTCTGATTCGATTCTCTAAAAATCTGCATTCAAACTTTTCAATTTAACGTTGATCAAATTTTTGACCCATTTTCATGCAGTTATTTCAAATTTGACTTGTTTAACGTTGACCCAAAATTGGACTTCGAGAGTTCATAACTTTACCAAACTTAAGCCGATTCCAAAGTGGCATACCTCTAAAGACTTCTGTTTCGATTCTCTAAAAATCTGCTTTCCAATTTTTCAATTTAACGTTGATCAAATTTTTGACTTATTTTCATGTCAGTTATTTCTAATTTTCGATGACTTGTTTAACGTTGACCCAAAATTGGACTTCGAGAGTCCATAACTTTACCAAACTTAAGCCGATTCCAAAGTGGCATACCTCTAAAGACTTCTGATTCGATTCTCTAAACATCTGCATTCAAACTTTTCAATTTAAAGTTGATCAAATTTTTGACTTATTTTCATGTCAGTTATTTCTAATTTTCGATGACTTGTTTAACGTTGACCCAAAATTGGACTTCGAGAGTCCATAACTTTACCAAACTTAAGCCGATTCCAAAGTGGCATACCTCTAAAGACTTCTGATTCGATTCTCTAAAAATCTGCATTCAAACTTTTCAATTTAACGTTGATCAAATTTTTGACCCATTTTCATGTCAGTTATTTCTAATTTGACTTGTTAAACGTTGACCCAAAATTGGACTTCGAGAGTCCATAACTTTACCAAACTTAAGCCGATTCCAAAGTGGCATACCTCTAAAGACTTCTGTTTCGATTCTCTAAAAATCTGCATTCCGATTTTTCAGTTTAACGTTGATCAAATTTTTTAACCATTTTCATGTCAGTTTTTCTATTTTGACTTGTTCAACGTTGACCCAAAATTGGACTTTGAGAGTCTATAACTTTACCAAACTTAAGCCGATTCCAAAGTGGCATACCTCTAAAGACTTCTGATTCGATTCTCTAAAAATCTGCATTCCAATTTTTTCAATTTAACGTTGATCAAATTTTTGACTTATTTTCATGTCAGTTATTTCTAATTTTCGATGACTTGTTTAACGTTGACCCAAAATTGGACTTCGAGAGTCCATAACTTTACCAAACTTAAGCCGATTCCAAAGTGGCATACCTCTAAAGACTTCTGATTCGATTCTCTAAACATCTGCATTCAAACTTTTCAATTTAAAGTTGATCAAATTTTTGACTTATTTTCATGTCAGTTATTTCTAATTTTCGATGACTTGTTTAACGTTGACCCAAAATTGGACTTCGAGAGTCCATAACTTAACCAAACTTAAGCCGATTCCAAAGTGGCATACCTCTAAAGACTTCTGATTCGATTCTCTAAAAATCTGCATTCAAATTTTTCAGTTTAACGTTGATCAAAATTTTTAACTCATTTTCATGTCAGTTTTTCTAATTTGACTTATTTAACGTTGACCCAAAATTGGACTTTGAAAGTCCATAACTTAACCAAACTTAAGCCGATTCCAAAGTGGCATACCTCTAAAGACTTCTGATTCGATTCTCTAAAAATCTGCATTCAAACTTTTCAATTTAACGTTGATCAAATTTTTGACCCATTTTCATGTCAGTTATTTCTAATTTGACTTGTTAAACGTTGACCCAAAATTGGACTTCGAGAGTCCATAACTTTACCAAACTTAAGCCGATTCCAAAGTGGCATACCTCTAAAGACTTCTGTTTCGATTCTCTAAAAATCTGCATTCCAATTATTTTTTTTTTCAGTTTAACGTTGATCAAAATTTTTAACTCATTTTCATGTCAGTTTTTCTAATTTGACTTGTTTAACGTTGACCCAAAATTGGACTTCGAAAGTCCATAACTTAACCAAACTTAAGCCGATTCCAAAGTGGCATACCTCTAAAGACTTCTGATTCGATTCTCTAAAAATCTGCATTCAAACTTTTCAATTTAACGTTGATCAAATTTTTTGACCCATTTTCATGTCAGTTATTTCTAATTTGACTTGTTAAACGTTGACCCAAAATTGGACTTCGAGAGTCCATAACTTTACCAAACTTAAGCCGATTCCAAAGTGGCATACCTCTAAAGACTTCTGTTTCGATTCTCTAAAAATCTGCATTCCAATTTTTCAGTTTAACGTTGATCAAATTTTTTAACCATTTTCATGTCAGTTTTTTCTATTTTGACTTGTTCAACGTTGACCCAAAATTGGACTTTGAGAGTCTATAACTTTACCAAACTTAAGCCGATTCCAAAGTGGCATACCTCTAAAGACTTCTGATTCGATTCTCTAAAAATCTGCATTCAAACTTTTCAATTTAACGTTGATCAAATTTTTGACCCATTTTCATGCAGTTATTTCAAATTTGACTTGTTTAACGTTGACCCAAAATTGGACTTCGAGAGTTCATAACTTTACCAAACTTAAGCCGATTCCAAAGTGGCATACCTCTAAAGACTTCTGTTTCGATTCTCTAAAAATCTGCTTTCCAATTTTTCAATTTAACGTTGATCAAATTTTTGACTTATTTTCATGTCAGTTATTTCTAATTTTCGATGACTTGTTTAACGTTGACCCAAAATTGGACTTCGAGAGTCCATAACTTTACCAAACTTAAGCCGATTCCAAAGTGGCATACCTCTAAAGACTTCTGATTCGATTCTCTAAACATCTGCATTCAAATTTTTCAGTTTAACGTTGATCAAAATTTTTAACTCATTTTCATGTCAGTTTTTCTAATTTGACTTATTTAACGTTGACCCAAAATTGGACTTTGAAAGTCCATAACTTAACCAAACTTAAGCCGATTCCAAAGTGGCATACCTCTAAAGACTTCTGATTCGATTCTCTAAAAATCTGCATTCAAACTTTTCAATTTAACGTTGATCAAATTTTTGACCCATTTTCATGTCAGTTATTTCTAATTTGACTTGTTAAACGTTGACCCAAAATTGGACTTCGAGAGTCCATAACTTTACCAAACTTAAGCCGATTCCAAAGTGGCATACCTCTAAAGACTTCTGTTTCGATTCTCTAAAAATCTGCATTCCAATTTTTCAGTTTAACGTTGATCAAATTTTTTAACCATTTTCATGTCAGTTTTTTCTATTTTGACTTGTTCAACGTTGACCCAAAATTGGACTTTGAGAGTCTATAACTTTACCAAACTTAAGCCGATTCCAAAGTGGCATACCTCTAAAGACTTCTGATTCGATTCTCTAAAAATCTGCATTCCAATTTTTCAATTTAACGTTGATCAAATTTTTGACTTATTTTCATGTCAGTTATTTCTAATTTTCGATGACTTGTTTAACGTTGACCCAAAATTGGACTTCGAGAGTCCATAACTTTACCAAACTTAAGCCGATTCCAAAGTGGCATACCTCTAAAGACTTCTGATTCGATTCTCTAAACATCTGCATTCAAACTTTTCAATTTAAAGTTGATCAAATTTTTGACTTATTTTCATGTCAGTTATTTCTAATTTTCGATGACTTGTTTAACGTTGACCCAAAATTGGACTTCGAGAGTCCATAACTTAACCAAACTTAAGCCGATTCCAAAGTGGCATACCTCTAAAGACTTCTGATTCGATTCTCTAAAAATCTGCATTCAAATTTTTCAGTTTAACGTTGATCAAAATTTTTAACTCATTTTCATGTCAGTTTTTCTAATTTGACTTATTTAACGTTGACCCAAAATTGGACTTTGAAAGTCCATAACTTAACCAAACTTAAGCCGATTCCAAAGTGGCATACCTCTAAAGACTTCTGATTCGATTCTCTAAAAATCTGCATTCAAACTTTTCAATTTAACGTTGATCAAATTTTTGACCCATTTTCATGTCAGTTATTTCTAATATGACTTGTTAAACGTTGACCCAAAATTGGACTTCGAGAGTCCATAACTTTACCAAACTTAAGCCGATTCCAAAGTGGCATACCTCTAAAGACTTCTGTTTCGATTCTCTAAAAATCTGCATTCCAATTTTTCAGTTTAACGTTGATCAAATTTTTTAACCATTTTCATGTCAGTTTTTTCTATTTTGACTTGTTCAACGTTGACCCAAAATTGGACTTTGAGAGTCTATAACTTTACCAAACTTAAGCCGATTCCAAAGTGGCATACCTCTAAAGACTTCTGATTCGATTCTCTAAAAATCTGCATTCAAACTTTTCAATTTAACGTTGATCAAATTTTTGACCCATTTTCATGCAGTTATTTCAAATTTGACTTGTTTAACGTTGACCCAAAATTGGACTTCGAGAGTTCATAACTTTACCAAACTTAAGCCGATTCCAAAGTGGCATACCTCTAAAGACTTCTGTTTCGATTCTCTAAAAATCTGCTTTCCAATTTTTCAATTTAACGTTGATCAAATTTTTGACTTATTTTCATGTCAGTTATTTCTAATTTTCGATGACTTGTTTAACGTTGACCCAAAATTGGACTTCGAGAGTCCATAACTTAACCAAACTTAAGCCGATTCCAAAGTGGCATACCTCTAAAGACTTCTGATTCGATTCTCTAAAAATCTGCATTCAAATTTTTCAGTTTAACGTTGATCAAAATTTTTAACTCATTTTCATGTCAGTTATTTCTAATTTTCGATGACTTGTTTAACGTTGACCCAAAATTGGACTTCGAGAGTCCATAACTTAACCAAACTTAAGCCGATTCCAAAGTGGCATACCTCTAAAGACTTCTGATTCGATTCTCTAAAAATCTGCATTCAAATTTTTCAGTTTAACGTTGATCAAAATTTTTAACTCATTTTCATGTCAGTTTTTCTAATTTGACTTATTTAACGTTGACCCAAAATTGGACTTTGAAAGTCCATAACTTAACCAAACTTAAGCCGATTCCAAAGTGGCATACCTCTAAAGACTTCTGATTCGATTCTCTAAAAATCTGCATTCAAACTTTTCAATTTAACGTTGATCAAATTTTTGACCCATTTTCATGTCAGTTATTTCTAATTTGACTTGTTAAACGTTGACCCAAAATTGGACTTCGAGAGTCCATAACTTTACCAAACTTAAGCCGATTCCAAAGTGGCATACCTCTAAAGACTTCTGTTTCGATTCTCTAAAAATCTGCATTCCAATTTTTCAGTTTAACGTTGATCAAATTTTTTAACCATTTTCATGTCAGTTTTTTCTATTTTGACTTGTTCAACGTTGACCCAAAATTGGACTTTGAGAGTCTATAACTTTACCAAACTTAAGCCGATTCCAAAGTGGCATACCTCTAAAGACTTCTGATTCGATTCTCTAAAAATCTGCATTCCAATTTTTCAATTTAACGTTGATCAAATTTTTGACTTATTTTCATGTCAGTTATTTCTAATTTTCGATGACTTGTTTAACGTTGACCCAAAATTGGACTTCGAGAGTCCATAACTTTACCAAACTTAAGCCGATTCCAAAGTGGCATACCTCTAAAGACTTCTGATTCGATTCTCTAAACATCTGCATTCAAACTTTTCAATTTAAAGTTGATCAAATTTTTGACTTATTTTCATGTCAGTTATTTCTAATTTTCGATGACTTGTTTAACGTTGACCCAAAATTGGACTTCGAGAGTCCATAACTTAACCAAACTTAAGCCGATTCCAAAGTGGCATACCTCTAAAGACTTCTGATTCGATTCTCTAAAAATCTGCATTCAAATTTTTCAGTTTAACGTTGATCAAAATTTTTAACTCATTTTCATGTCAGTTTTTCTAATTTGACTTATTTAACGTTGACCCAAAATTGGACTTTGAAAGTCCATAACTTAACCAAACTTAAGCCGATTCCAAAGTGGCATACCTCTAAAGACTTCTGATTCGATTCTCTAAAAATCTGCATTCAAACTTTTCAATTTAACGTTGATCAAATTTTTGACCCATTTTCATGTCAGTTATTTCTAATTTGACTTGTTAAACGTTGACCCAAAATTGGACTTCGAGAGTCCATAACTTTACCAAACTTAAGCCGATTCCAAAGTGGCATACCTCTAAAGACTTCTGTTTCGATTCTCTAAAAATCTGCATTCCAATTTTTCAGTTTAACGTTGATCAAATTTTTTTAACCATTTTCATGTCAGTTTTTTCTATTTTGACTTGTTCAACGTTGACCCAAAATTGGACTTTGAGAGTCTATAACTTTACCAAACTTAAGCCGATTCCAAAGTGGCATACCTCTAAAGACTTCTGATTCGATTCTCTAAAAATCTGCATTCCAATTTTTCAATTTAACGTTGATCAAATTTTTGACTTATTTTCATGTCAGTTATTTCTAATTTTCGATGACTTGTTTAACGTTGACCCAAAATTGGACTTCGAGAGTCCATAACTTTACCAAACTTAAGCCGATTCCAAAGTGGCATACCTCTAAAGACTTCTGATTCGATTCTCTAAACATCTGCATTCAAACTTTTCAATTTAAAGTTGATCAAATTTTTGACTTATTTTCATGTCAGTTATTTCTAATTTTCGATGACTTGTTTAACGTTGACCCAAAATTGGACTTCGAGAGTCCATAACTTAACCAAACTTAAGCCGATTCCAAAGTGGCATACCTCTAAAGACTTCTGATTCGATTCTCTAAAAATCTGCATTCAAATTTTTCAGTTTAACGTTGATCAAAATTTTTAACTCATTTTCATGTCAGTTTTTCTAATTTGACTTATTTAACGTTGACCCAAAATTGGACTTTGAAAGTCCATAACTTAACCAAACTTAAGCCGATTCCAAAGTGGCATACCTCTAAAGACTTCTGATTCGATTCTCTAAAAATCTGCATTCAAACTTTTCAATTTAACGTTGATCAAATTTTTGACCCATTTTCATGTCAGTTATTTCTAATTTGACTTGTTAAACGTTGACCCAAAATTGGACTTCGAGAGTCCATAACTTAACCAAACTTAAGCCGATTCCAAAGTGGCATACCTCTAAAGACTTCTGATTCGATTCTCTAAAAATCTGCATTCAAATTTTTCAGTTTAACGTTGATCAAAATTTTTAACTCATTTTCATGTCAGTTTTTCTAATTTGACTTGTTTAACGTTGACCCAAAATTGGACTTTGAAAGTCCATAACTTAACCAAACTTAAGCCGATTCCAAAGTGGCATACCTCTAAAGACTTCTGATTCGATTCTCTAAAAATCTGCATTCAAACTTTTCAATTTAACGTTGATCAAATTTTTGACCCATTTTCATGTCAGTTATTTCTAATTTGACTTGTTAAACGTTGACCCAAAATTGGACTTCGAGAGTCCATAACTTTACCAAACTTAAGCCGATTCCAAAGTGGCATACCTCTAAAGACTTCTGTTTCGATTCTCTAAAAATCTGCATTCCAATTTTTCAGTTTAACGTTGATCAAATTTTTTAACCATTTTCATGTCAGTTTTTTCTAATTTGACTTGTTCAACGTTGACCCAAAATTGGACTTTGAGAGTCTATAACTTTACCAAACTTAAGCCGATTCCAAAGTGGCATACCTCTAAAGACTTCTGATTCGATTCTCTAAAAATCTGCATTCAAACTTTTCAATTTAACGTTGATCAAATTTTTGACCCATTTTCATGCAGTTATTTCAAATTTGACTTGTTTAACGTTGACCCAAAATTGGACTTCGAGAGTTCATAACTTTGCCAAACTTAAGCCGATTCCAAAGTGGCATACCTCTAAAGACTTCTGTTTCGATTCTCTAAAAATCTGCATTCCAATTTTTCAATTTAACGTTGATCAAATTTTTGACTTATTTTCATGTCAGTTATTTCTAATTTTCGATGACTTGTTTAACGTTGACCCAAAATTGGACTTCGAGAGTCCATAACTTTACCAAACTTAAGCCGATTCCAAAGTGGCATACCTCTAAAGACTTCTGATTCGATTCTCTAAAAATCTGCATTCAAATTTTTCAGTTTAACGTTGATCAAATTTTTGACTCATTTTCATGTCAGTTTTTTCTAATTTGACTTGTTTAACGTTGACCCAAAATTGGACTTCGAAAGTCCATAACTTAACCAAACTTAAGCCGATTCCAAAGTGGCATACCTCTAAAGACTTCTGATTCGATTCTCTAAAAATCTGCATTCAAACTTTTCAATTTAACGTTGATCAAATTTTTGACCCATTTTCATGTCAGTTATTTCTAATTTGACTTGTTTAACGTTGACCCAAAATTGGACTTCGAGAGTCCATAACTTTACCAAACTTAAGGCAGGCTTGCACCTTGTTGGCGCCCAAAACCTGATTTTTTCTGGAATTTATTTCTTGGAAAGTATGGTAGGTATGGGAATAAAATTTTAGCCAGTTGTAGGGTACAGTTTATTGAAGCTACACAATTTTTTTGAGTGCGATCCAAGCGAAGGGGGAGGGGAGTACCCAACAATGGCGGCATGTCCGCGAAAAACTCGTCCTCATGGCGGATTTTTTGAAATTTTAAGAAATAATCTGAAACGCAAAAAACGAATATATTCTTAATCTGTACACTTGTTCGCATGGCTTGAACTAGGATTATTGAAAAAACATGAAAAATGCAAAAATTATGAGCTTTTGAAAAAAAAATCGGTTTTTTCCTCATTTTTCGTCACTCATTATTTTTTTAAATAAACAATTTTTAATATTTTCAAAAGATCCTAGTCTATTCCATGCACATACTTCTGAGGAGCATGTATAAAAATTTCATGACGATTGCTCAATTTTTGCGGCTTGTACGACTTCCGCCAACTCGGAAAACATGGTTTCGAGAAAAACGCGTTTGAAAATTTGCACTATAATGGCAACGCGCTTGACACCGGTCCACCAAACGGCCGATAACTTTCGTAATTCAAGAGATTTCGACTTAAAATTTTAGGAGAGTAAAGTTGAAACATGTATCTATCCGAAACTGCAAAAAAAAAAAATTTATTTTTTTGACCTCACAAGGTGCAAGCCTGCCTTAAGCCGATTCCAAAGTGGCATACCTCTAAAGACTTCTGTTTCGATTCTCTAAAAATCTGCATTCAAATTTTTCAGTTTAACGTTGATCAAATTTTTGACTCATTTTCATGCCAGTTTTTTCTAATTTGACTTGTTTAACGTTGACCCAAAATTGGACTTCGAAAGTCCATAACTTAACCAAACTTAAGCCGATTCCAAAGTGGCATACCTCTAAAGACTTCTGATTCGATTCTCTAAAAATCTGCATTCAAACTTTTCAATTTAACGTTGATCAAATTTTTGACCCATTTTCATGTCAGTTATTTCTAATTTGACTTGTTTAACATTGACCAAAAATTGGACTTCGAGAGTCCATAACTTTACCAAACTTAAGCCGATTCCAAAGTGGCATACCTCTAAAGACTTCTGATTCGATTCTCTAAAAATCTGCATTCAAATTTTTCAGTTTAACGTTGATCAAATTTTTGAACCATTTTCATGTCAGTTTTTTCTAATTTGACTTGTTTAACGTTGACCCAAAATTGGACTTCGAGAGTCCATAACTTTACCAAACTTAAGCCGATTCCAAAGTGGCATACCTCTAAAGACTTCTGATTCGATTCTCTAAAAATCTGCATTCAAATTTTTCAATTTAACGTTGATCAAATTTTTGACCCATTTTCATGTCAGTTATTTCTAATTTGACTTGTTTAACGTTGACCCAAAATTGGACTTCGAGAGTCCATAACTCTACCAAACTTAAGCCGATTCCAAAGTGGCATACCTCTAAAGACTTCTGATTCGATTCTCTAAAAATCTGCATTCAAATTTTTCAATTTAACGTTGATCAAATTTTTGACCCATTTTCATGTCAGTTATTTCTAATTTGACTTGTTTAACGTTGACCCAAAATTGGACTTCGAGAGTCCATAACTCTACCAAACTTAAGCCGATTCCAAAGTGGCATACCTCTAAAGACTTCTGATTCGATTCTCTAAAAATCTGCATTCAAACTTTTCAATTTAACGTTGATCAAATTTTTGACCCATTTTCATGCAGTTATTTCAAATTTGACTTGTTTAACGTTGACCCAAAATTGGACTTCGAGAGTCCATAACTTTACCAAACTTAAGCCGATTCCAAAGTGGCATACCTCTAAAGACTTCTGATTCGATTCTCTAAACATCTGCATTCAAACTTTTCAATTTAAAGTTGATCAAATTTTTGACTTATTTTCATGTCAGTTATTTCTAATTTTCGATGACTTGTTTAACGTTGACCCAAAATTGGACTTCGAGAGTCCATAACTTAACCAAACTTAAGCCGATTCCAAAGTGGCATACCTCTAAAGACTTCTGATTCGATTCTCTAAAAATCTGCATTCAAATTTTTCAGTTTAACGTTGATCAAAATTTTTAACTCATTTTCATGTCAGTTTTTCTAATTTGACTTATTTAACGTTGACCCAAAATTGGACTTTGAAAGTCCATAACTTAACCAAACTTAAGCCGATTCCAAAGTGGCATACCTCTAAAGACTTCTGATTCGATTCTCTAAAAATCTGCATTCAAATTTTTCAATTTAACGTTGATCAAATTTTTGACCCATTTTCATGTCAGTTATTTCTAATTTGACTTGTTTAACGTTGACCCAAAATTGGACTTCGAGAGTCCATAACTCTACCAAACTTAAGCCGATTCCAAAGTGGCATACCTCTAAAGACTTCTGATTCGATTCTCTAAAAATCTGCATTCAAATTTTTCAATTTAACGTTGATCAAATTTTTGACCCATTTTCATGTCAGTTATTTCTAATTTGACTTGTTTAACGTTGACCCAAAATTGGACTTCGAGAGTCCATAACTCTACCAAACTTAAGCCGATTCCAAAGTGGCATACCTCTAAAGACTTCTGATTCGATTCTCTAAAAATCTGCATTCAAACTTTTCAATTTAACGTTGATCAAATTTTTGACCCATTTTCATGCAGTTATTTCAAATTTGACTTGTTTAACGTTGACCCAAAATTGGACTTCGAGAGTCCATAACTTTACCAAACTTAAGCCGATTCCAAAGTGGCATACCTCTAAAGACTTCTGATTCGATTCTCTAAACATCTGCATTCAAACTTTTCAATTTAAAGTTGATCAAATTTTTGACTTATTTTCATGTCAGTTATTTCTAATTTTCGATGACTTGTTTAACGTTGACCCAAAATTGGACTTCGAGAGTCCATAACTTAACCAAACTTAAGCCGATTCCAAAGTGGCATACCTCTAAAGACTTCTGATTCGATTCTCTAAAAATCTGCATTCAAATTTTTCAGTTTAACGTTGATCAAAATTTTTAACTCATTTTCATGTCAGTTTTTCTAATTTGACTTATTTAACGTTGACCCAAAATTGGACTTTGAAAGTCCATAACTTAACCAAACTTAAGCCGATTCCAAAGTGGCATACCTCTAAAGACTTCTGATTCGATTCTCTAAAAATCTGCATTCAAACTTTTCAATTCAACGTTGATCATATTTTTGACCCATTTTCATGTCAGTTATTTCTAATTTGACTTGTTAAACGTTGACCCAAAATTGGACTTCGAGAGTCCATAACTTTACCAAACTTAAGCCGATTCCAAAGTGGCATACCTCTAAAGACTTCTGTTTCGATTCTCTAAAAATCTGCATTCCAATTTTTCAGTTTAACGTTGATCAAATTTTTTTAACCATTTTCATGTCAGTTTTTTCTATTTTGACTTGTTCAACGTTGACCCAAAATTGGACTTTGAGAGTCTATAACTTTACCAAACTTAAGCCGATTCCAAAGTGGCATACCTCTAAAGACTTCTGATTCGATTCTCTAAAAATCTGCATTCAAACTTTTCAATTTAACGTTGATCAAATTTTTGACCCATTTTCATGCAGTTATTTCAAATTTGACTTGTTTAACGTTGACCCAAAATTGGACTTCGAGAGTTCATAACTTTACCAAACTTAAGCCGATTCCAAAGTGGCATACCTCTAAAGACTTCTGTTTCGATTCTCTAAAAATCTGCTTTCCAATTTTTCAATTTAACGTTGATCAAATTTTTGACTTATTTTCATGTCAGTTATTTCTAATTTTCGATGACTTGTTTAACGTTGACCCAAAATTGGACTTCGAGAGTCCATAACTTTACCAAACTTAAGCCGATTCCAAAGTGGCATACCTCTAAAGACTTCTGATTCGATTCTCTAAACATCTGCATTCAAACTTTTCAATTTAACGTTGATCAAATTTTTGACCCATTTTCATGTCAGTTATTTCTAATTTGACTTGTTTAACGTTGACCCAAAATTGGACTTCGAGAGTCCATAACTTTACCAAACTTAAGGCAGGCTTGCACCTTGTTGGCGCCCAAAACCTGATTTTTTTCTGGAATTTATTTCTTGGAAAGTATGGTAGGTATGGGAATAAAATTTTAGCCAGTTGTAGGGTACAGTTTATTGAAGCTACACAATTTTTTTGAGTGCGATCCAAGCGAAGGGGGGAGTACCCAACAATGGCGGCATGTCCGCGAAAAACTCGTCCTCATGGCGGATTTTTTGGAATTTTAAGAAATAATCTGAAACGCAAAAAACGAATATATTCTTAATCTGTACACTTGTTCGCATGGCTTGAACTAGGATTATTGAAAAAACATGAAAAATGCAAAAATTATGAGCTTTTGAAAAAAAATCGGTTTTTTCCTCATTTTTTCGTCACTCATTATTTTTTTAAATAAACAATTTTTAATATTTTCAAAAGATCCTAGTCTATTCCATGCACATACTTCTGAGGAACATGTATAAAAAATTTCATGACGATTGCTCAATTTTTGCGGCTTGTACGACTTCCGCCAACTCGGAAAACATGGTTTCGAGAAAAACGCGTTTGAAAATTTGCACTATAATGGCAACGCGCTTGACACCGGTCCACCAAACGGCCGATAACTTTCGTAATTCAAGAGATTTCGACTTAAAATTTTAGGAGAGTAAAGTTGAAACATGTATCTATCCGAAACTGCAAAAAAAAAAAAATTTATTTTTTTGACCTCACAAGGTGCAAGCCTGCCTTAAGCCGATTCCAAAGTGGCATACCTCTAAAGACTTCTGTTTCGATTCTCTAAAAATCTGCATTCAAATTTTTCAGTTTAACGTTGATCAAATTTTTGACTCATTTTCATGCCAGTTTTTTCTAATTTGACTTGTTTAACGTTGACCCAAAATTGGACTTCGAAAGTCCATAACTTAACCAAACTTAAGCCGATTCCAAAGTGGCATACCTCTAAAGACTTCTGATTCGATTCTCTAAAAATCTGCATTCAAACTTTTCAATTTAACGTTGATCAAATTTTTGACCCATTTTCATGTCAGTTATTTCTAATTTGACTTGTTTAACATTGACCCAAAATTGGACTTCGAGAGTCCATAACTTTACCAAACTTAAGCCGATTCCAAAGTGGCATACCTCTAAAGACTTCTGATTCGATTCTCTAAACATCTGCATTCAAACTTTTCAATTTAACGTTGATCAAATTTTTGAACCATTTTCATGTCAGTTTTTTCTAATTTGACTTGTTTAACGTTGACCCAAAATTGGACTTCGAGAGTCCATAACTTTACCAAACTTAAGCCGATTCCAAAGTGGCATACCTCTAAAGACTTCTGATTCGATTCTCTAAAAATCTGCATTCAAATTTTTCAATTTAACGTTGATCAAATTTTTGACCCATTTTCATGTCAGTTATTTCTAATTTGACTTGTTTAACGTTGACCTAAAATTGGACTTCGAGAGTCCATAACTCTACCAAACTTAAGCCGATTCCAAAGTGGCATACCTCTAAAGACTTCTGATTCGATTCTCTAAAAATCTGCATTCAAATTTTTCAATTTAACGTTGATCAAATTTTTGACCCATTTTCATGTCAGTTATTTCTAATTTGACTTGTTTAACGTTGACCCAAAATTGGACTTCGAGAGTCCATAACTCTACCAAACTTAAGCCGATTCCAAAGTGGCATACCTCTAAAGACTTCTGATTCGATTCTCTATAAATCTGCATTAAAATTTTTCAATTTAACGTTGATCAAATTTTTGACCTATTTTCATGTCAGTTATTTCTAATTTGACTTGTTTAACGTTGACCCAAAATTGGACTTCGAGAGTCCATAACTCTACCAAACTTAAGCCGATTCCAAAGTGGCATACCTCTAAAGACTTCTGATTCGATTCTCTAAAAATCTGCATTAAAATTTTTCAATTTAACGTTGATCAAATTTTTGACTTATTTTCATGTCAGTTATTTCTAATTTTCGATGACTTGTTTAACGTTGACCCAAAATTGGACTTCGAGAGTCCATAACTCTACCAAACTTAAGCCGATTCCAAAGTGGCATACCTCTAAAGACTTCTGATTCGATTCTCTAAAAAATCTGCATTCAAATTTTTCAGTTTAACGTTGATCAAATTTTTTGAACCATTTTCATGTCAGTTTTTCTATTTGACTTGTTTAACGTTGACCCAAAATTGGACTTCGAAAGTCCATAACTTTACCAAACTTAAGCCGATTCCAAAGTGGCATACCTCTAAAGACTTCTGTTTCGATTCGATAACTTAACCAAACTTAAGCCGATTCCAAAGTGGCATACCTCTAAAGACTTCTGATTCGATTCTCCAAAAATCTGCATTCGAATTTTTCAATTTAACGTTGATCAAATTTTTGACCCATTTTCATGTCAGTTATTTCTAATTTGACTTGTTTAACGTTGACCCAAAATTGGACTTCGAGAGTCCATAACTTTACCAAACTTAAGCCGATTCCAAAGTGGCATACCTCTAAAGACTTCTGATTCGATTCTCTAAAAATCTGCATTCAAATTTTTCAGTTTAACGTTGATCAATTTTTTGACTCATTTTCATGTCAGTTTTTTCTAATTTGACTTGTTTTACGTTGACCCAAAATTGGACTTCGAGAGTCCATAACTTTACCAAACTTAAGCCGATTCCAAAGTGGCATACCTCTAACGACTTCTGATTCGATTCTCTAAAAATCTGCATTCAAACTTTTCAATTTAACGTTGATCAAATTTTTGACCCATTTTCATGTCAGTTATTTCTAATTTGACTTGTTTAACGTTGACCCAAAATTGGACTTCGAGAGTTCATAACTTTACCAAACTTAAGCCGATTCCAAAGTGGCATACCTCTAAAGACTTCTGTTTCGATTCTCTAAAAATCTGCTTTCCAATTTTTCAATTTAACGTTGATCAAATTTTTTGACTTATTTTCATGTCAGTTATTTCTAATTTTCGATGACTTGTTTAACGTTGACCCAAAATTGGACTTCGAGAGTCCATAACTTTACCAAACTTAAGCCGATTCCAAAGTGGCATACCTCTAAAGACTTCTGATTCGATTCTCTAAACATCTGCATTCAAACTTTTCAATTTAACGTTGATCAAATTTTTGACCCATTTTCATGTCAGTTATTTCTAATTTGACTTGTTTAACGTTGACCCAAAATTGGACTTCGAGAGTTCATAACTTTACCAAACTTAAGCCGATTCCAAAGTGGCATACCTCTAAAGACTTCTGATTCGATTCTCTAAAAATCTGCATTCAAATTTTTCAGTTTAACGTTGATCAAATTTTTGAACCATTTTCATGTCAGTTTTTCTATTTGACTTGTTTAACGTTGACCCAAAATTGGACTTCGAAAGTCCATAACTTTACCAAACTTAAGCCGATTCCAAAGTGGCATACCTCTAAAGACTTCTGTTTCGATTCGATAACTTAACCAAACTTAAGCCGATTCCAAAGTGGCATACCTCTAAAGACTTCTGATTCGATTCTCTAAAAATCTGCATTCAAATTTTTCAGTTTAACGTTGATCAATTTTTTGACTCATTTTCATGTCAGTTTTTTCTAATTTGACTTGTTTTACGTTGACCCAAAATTGGACTTCGAGAGTCCATAACTTTACCAAACTTAAGCCGATTCCAAAGTGGCATACCTCTAACGACTTCTGATTCGATTCTCTAAAAATCTGCATTCAAATTTTTCAATTTAACGTTGATCAAATTTTTGACCCATTTTCATGTCAGTTATTTCTAATTTGACTTGTTTAACGTTGACCCAAAATTGGACTTCGAGAGTTCATAACTTTACCAAACTTAAGCCGATTCCAAAGTGGCATACCTCTAAAGACTTCTGTTTCGATTCTCTAAAAATCTGCTTTCCAATTTTTCAATTTAACGTTGATCAAATTTTTGACTTATTTTCATGTCAGTTATTTCTAATTTTCGATGACTTGTTTAACGTTGACCCAAAATTGGACTTCGAGAGTCCATAACTTTACCAAACTTAAGCCGATTCCAAAGTGGCATACCTCTAAAGACTTCTGATTCGATTCTCTAAACATCTGCATTCAAACTTTTCAATTTAACGTTGATCAAATTTTTGACCCATTTTCATGTCAGTTATTTCTAATTTGACTTGTTTAACGTTGACCCAAAATTGGACTTCGAGAGTCCATAACTTTACCAAACTTAAGGCAGGCTTGCACCTTGTTGGCGCCCAAAACCTGATTTTTTTCTGGAATTTATTTCTTGGAAAGTATGGTAGGTATGGGAATAAAATTTTAGCCAGTTGTAGGGTACAGTTTATTGAAGCTACACAATTTTTTTGAGTGCGATCCAAGCGAAGGGGGAGGGGGAGTACCCAACAATGGCGGCATGTCCGCGAAAAACTCGTCCTCATGGCGGATTTTTTTGGAATTTTAAGAAATAATCTGAAACGCAAAAACGAATATATTCTTAATCTGTACACTTGTTCGCATGGCTTGAACTAGGATTATTGAAAAAACATGAAAAATGCAAAAATTATGAGCTTTTGAAAAAAAATCGGTTTTTTCCTCATTTTTCGTCACTCATTATTTTTTTAAATAAACAATTTTTAATATTTTCAAAAGATCCTAGTCTATTCCATGCACATACTTCTGAGGAACATGTATAAAAAATTTCATGACGATTGCTCAATTTTTGCGGCTTGTACGACTTCCGCCAACTCGGAAAACATGGTTTCGAGAAAAACGCGTTTGAAAATTTGCACTATAATGGCAACGCGCTTGACACCGGTCCACCAAACGGCCGATAACTTTCGTAATTCAAGAGATTTCGACTTAAAATTTTAGGAGAGTAAAGTTGAAACATGTATCTATCCGAAACTGCAAAAAAAAAAATTTATTTTTTTGACCTCACAAGGTGCAAGCCTGCCTTAAGCCGATTCCAAAGTGGCATACCTCTAAAGACTTCTGTTTCGATTCTCTAAAAATCTGCATTCAAATTTTTCAGTTTAACGTTGATCAAATTTTTGACTCATTTTCATGCCAGTTTTTCTAATTTGACTTGTTTAACGTTGACCCAAAATTGGACTTCGAAAGTCCATAACTTAACCAAACTTAAGCCGATTCCAAAGTGGCATACCTCTAAAGACTTCTGATTCGATTCTCTAAAAATCTGCATTCAAACTTTTCAATTTAACGTTGATCAAATTTTTGACCCATTTTCATGTCAGTTATTTCTAATTTGACTTGTTTAACATTGACCCAAAATTGGACTTCGAGAGTCCATAACTTTACCAAACTTAAGCCGATTCCAAAGTGGCATACCTCTAAAGACTTCTGATTCGATTCTCTAAACATCTGCATTCAAACTTTTCAATTTAACGTTGATCAAATTTTTGAACCATTTTCATGTCAGTTTTTTCTAATTTGACTTGTTTAACGTTGACCCAAAATTGGACTTCGAGAGTCCATAACTTTACCAAACTTAAGCCGATTCCAAAGTGGCATACCTCTAAAGACTTCTGATTCGATTCTCTAAAAATCTGCATTCAAATTTTTCAATTTAACGTTGATCAAATTTTTGACCCATTTTCATGTCAGTTATTTCTAATTTGACTTGTTTAACGTTGACCCAAAATTGGACTTCGAGAGTCCATAACTCTACCAAACTTAAGCCGATTCCAAAGTGGCATACCTCTAAAGACTTCTGATTCGATTCTCTAAAAATCTGCATTCAAATTTTTCAATTTAACGTTGATCAAATTTTTGACCCATTTTCATGTCAGTTATTTCTAATTTGACTTGTTTAACGTTGACCCAAAATTGGACTTCGAGAGTCCATAACTCTACCAAACTTAAGCCGATTCCGAAGTGGCATACCTCTAAAGACTTCTGATTCGATTCTCTATAAATCTGCATTCAAATTTTTCAGTTTAACGTCGATAAAATTTTTGACTCATTTTCATGTCAGTTTTTTCTAAATTGACTTGTTTAACGTTGACCCAAAATTGGACTTAGAGAGTCCATAACTTTACCAAACTTAAGCCGATTCCAAAGTGGCATACCTCTGAAGACTTCTGATTCGATTCTCTAAAAATCTGCATTCAAATTTTTCAATTTAACGTTGATCAAATTTTTGACTTATTTTCATGTCAGTTATTTCTAATTTTCGATGACTTGTTTAACGTTGACCCAAAATTGGACTTCGAGAGTCCATAACTTTACCAAACTTAAGCCGATTCCAAAGTGGCATACCTCTAAAGACTTCTGTTTCGATTCTCTAAAAATCTGCATTCAAATTTTTCAGTTTAACGTTGATCAAATTTTTGAACCATTTTCATGTCAGTTTTTCTATTTGACTTGTTTAACGTTGACCCAAAATTGGACTTCGAAAGTCCATAACTTTACCAAACTTAAGCCGATTCCAAAGTGGCATACCTCTAAAGACTTCTGTTTCGATTCGATAACTTAACCAAACTTAAGCCGATTCCAAAGTGGCATACCTCTAAAGACTTCTGATTCGATTCTCCAAAAATCTGCATTCGAATTTTTCAATTTAACGTTGATCAAATTTTTGACCCATTTTCATGTCAGTTATTTCTAATTTGACTTGTTTAACGTTGACCCAAAATTGGACTTCGAGAGTCCATAACTTTACCAAACTTAAGCCGATTCCAAAGTGGCATACCTCTAAAGACTTCTGATTCGATTCTCTAAAAATCTGCATTCAAATTTTTTCAGTTTAACGTTGATCAATTTTTTGACTCATTTTCATGTCAGTTTTTTCTAATTTGACTTGTTTTACGTTGACCCAAAATTGGACTTCGAGAGTCCATAACTTTACCAAACTTAAGCCGATTCCAAAGTGGCATACCTCTAACGACTTCTGATTCGATTCTCTAAAAATCTGCATTCAAACTTTTCAATTTAACGTTGATCAAATTTTTGACCCATTTTCATGTCAGTTATTTCTAATTTGACTTGTTTAACGTTGACCCAAAATTGGACTTCGAGAGTCCATAACTTTACCAAACTTAAGCCGATTCCAAAGTGGCATACCTCTAAAGACTTCTGATTCGATTCTCTAAAAATCTGCATTCAAATTTTTCAGTTTAACGTTGATCAATTTTTGACTCATTTTCATGTCAGTTTTTCTAATTTGACTTGTTTTACGTTGACCCAAAATTGGACTTCGAGAGTCCATAACTTTACCAAACTTAAGCCGATTCCAAAGTGGCATACCTCTAAAGACTTCTGATTCGATTCTCTAAAAATCTGCATTCAAACTTTTCAATTTAACGTTGATCAAATTTTTGACCCATTTTCATGTCAGTTATTTCTAATTTGACTTGTTTAACGTTGACCCAAAATTGGACTTCGAGAGTCCATAACTTTACCAAACTTAAGCCGATTCCAAAGTGGCATACCTCTAAAGACTTCTGATTCGATTCTCTAAAAATCTGCATTCAATCTTTTCAATTTAACGTTGATCAAATTTTTGACCCATTTTCATGTCAGTTATTTCTAATTTGACTTGTTTAACGTTGACCCAAAATTGGACTTCGAGAGTCCATAACTTTACCAAACTTAAGCCGATTCCAAAGTGGCATACCTCTAAAGACTTCTGTTTCGATTCTCTAAAAATCTGCATTCCAATTTTTCAGTTTAACGTTGATCAAATTTTTGACTCATTTTCATGTCAGTTTTTTCTAATTTGACTTGTTTAACGTTGACCCAAAATTGGACTTCGAGAGTCCATAACTTTACCAAACTTAAGCCGATTCCAAAGTGGCATACCTCTAAAGACTTCTGATTCGATTCTCTAAAAATCTGCATTCAAATTTTTCAGTTTAACGTTGATCAAATTTTTGACTCATTTTCATGTCAGTTATTTCTAATTTGACTTGTTTAACGTTGACCCAAAATTGGACTTCGAGAGTCCATAACTTTACCAAACTTAAGCCGATTCCAAAGTGGCAAAGCTCTAAAGACTTCTGATTCGATTCTCTAAAAATCTGCATTCAAATTTTTCAGTTTAACGTTGATCAAATTTTTGACTCATTTTCATGTCAGTTTTTTCTAATTTGACTTGTGTAACGTTGACCCAAAATTGGACTTCGAGAGTCCATAACTTTACCAAACTTAAGCCGATTCCAAAGTGGCATACCTCTAAAGACTTCTGATTCGATTCTCTAAAATCTGCATTCAAACTTTTCATTTCAACTTTGATCAAATTTTGGACTCATTTTCATGTCAGTTTTTTCTAATTTGACTTGTTTAACGTTGACTCAAAACTGGACTTCGAAAGTCCATAACTTAACCAAACTTAAGCCGATTCCAAAGTGGCATACCTCTAAAGACTTCTGATTCGATTCTCTAAAAATCTGCGTTCAAATTTTTCAATTTAACGTTGATCAAATTTTTGACTCATTTTCATGTCAGTTATTTCTAATTTTCGATGACTTGTTTAACGTTGACCCAAAATTGGACTTCGAGAGTCCATAACTTTACCAAACTTAAGCCGATTCCAAAGTGGCATACCTCTAAAGACTTCTGATTCGATTCTCTAAAAATCTGCATTCAAACTTTTCATTTCAACTTTGATCAAATTTTGGACTCATTTTCATGTCAGTTTTTTCTAATTTGACTTGTGTAACGTTGACCCAAAATTGGACTTCGAGAGTCCATAACTCTACCAAACTTAAGCCTATTCCAAAGTGGCATACCTCTAAAGACTTCTGATTTGATTCTCTAAAAATCTGCATTAAAATTTTTCAATTTAACGTTGATCAAATTTTTGACTTATTTTCATGTCAGTTATTGCTAATTTTCGATGACTTGTTTAACGTTGACCCAAAATTGGACTTCGAGAGTCCATAACTTTACCAAACTTAAGCCGATTCCAAAGTGGCATACCTCTAAAGACTTCTGATTCGATTCTCTAAAATCTGCATTCAATCTTTTCAATTTAACGTTGATCAAATTTTTGACCCATTTTCATGTCAGTTATTTCTAATTTGACTTGTTTAACGTTGACCCAAAATTGGACTTCGAGAGTCCATAACTTTACCAAACTTAAGCCGATTCCAAAGTGGCATACCTCTAAAGACTTCTGATTCGATTCTCTAAAAATCTGCATTCCAATTTTTCAGTTTAACGTTGATCAAATTTTTGACTCATTTTCATGTCAGTTTTTTCTAATTTGACTTGTTTAACGTTGACCCAAAATTGGACTTCGAGAGTCCATAACTTTACCAAACTTAAGCCGATTCCAAAGTGGCATACCTCTAAAGACTTCTGATTCGATTCTCTAAAAATCTGCATTCAAATTTTTCAGTTTAACGTTGATCAAATTTTTTACTCATTTTCATGTCAGTTATTTCTAATTTGACTTGTTTAACGTTGACCCAAAAATTGGACTTCGAGAGTCCATAACTTTACCAAACTTAAGCCGATTCCAAAGTGGCATACCTCTAAAGACTTCTGATTCGATTCTCTAAAAATCTGCATTCAAATTTTTCAGTTTAACGTTGTTCAAATTTTTGACTCATTTTCATGTCAGTTTTTTCTAATTTGACTTGTGTAACGTTGACCCAAAATTGGACTTCGAGAGTCCATAACTTTACCAAACTTAAGCCGATTCCAAAGTGGCATACCTCTAAAGACTTCTGATTCGATTCTCTAAAAATCTGCATTCAAACTTTTCATTTCAACTTTGATTAAATTTTGGACTCATTTTCATGTCAGTTTTTTTCTAATTTGACTTGTTTAACGTTGACTCAAAACTGGACTTCGAAAGTCCATAACCCAACCAAACTTAAGCCGATTCCAAAGTGGCATACCTCTAAAGACTTCTGATTCGATTCTCTAAAAATCTGCGTTCAAATTTTTTCAATTTAACGTTGATCAAATTTTGACTCATTTTCATGTCAGTTATTTCTAATTTTCGATGACTTGTTTAACGTTGACCCAAAATTGGACTTCGAGAGTCCATAACTTTACCAAACTTAAGCCGATTCAAAGTGGCATACCTCTAAAGACTTCTGATTCGATTCTCTAAAATCTGCATTCAAACTTTTCATTTCAACTTTGATCAAATTTTGGACTCATTTTCATGTCAGTTTTTTCTAATTTGACTTGTGTAACGTTGACCCAAAATTGGACTTCGAGAGTCCATAACTCTACCAAACTTAAGCCTATTCCAAAGTGGCATACCTCTAAAGACTTCGATTTGATTCTCTAAAAATCTGCATTAAAATTTTTTCAATTTAACGTTGATCAAATTTTGACTTATTTTCATGTCAGTTATTTCTAATTTTCGATGACTTGTTTAACGTTGACCCAAAATTGGACTTCGAGAGTCCATAACTTTACCAAACTTAAGCCGATTCCAAAGTGGCATACCTCTAAAGACTTCTGATTCGATTCTCTAAAATCTGCATTCAAATTTTTCAGTTTAACGTTGATCAAATTTTTGAACCATTTTCATGTCAGTTTTTCTATTTGACTTGTTTAACGTTGACCCAAAATTGGACTTCGAAAGTCCATAACTTTACCAAACTTAAGCCGATTCCAAAGTGGCATACCTCTAAAGACTTCTGTTTCGATTCGATAACTTAACCAAACTTAAGCCGATTCCAAAGTGGCATACCTCTAAAGACTTCTGATTCGATTCTCTAAAAATCTGCATTCGAATTTTTCAATTTAACGTTGATCAAATTTTTGACCCATTTTCATGTCAGTTATTTCTAATTTGACTTGTTTAACGTTGACCCAAAATTGGACTTCGAGAGTCCATAACTTTACCAAACTTAAGCCGATTCCAAAGTGGCATACCTCTAAAGACTTCTGATTGGATTCTCTAAAAATCTGCATTCAAATTTTTCAGTTTAACGTTGATCAATTTTTTGACTCATTTTCATGTCAGTTTTTTCTAATTTGACTTGTTTAACGTTGACCCAGAATTGGACTTCGAGAGTCCATAACTTTACCAAACTTAAGCCGATTCCAAAGTGGCATACCTCTAAAGACTTCTGATTCGATTCTCTAAAAATCTGCATTCAAACTTTTCAATTTAACGTTGATCAAATTTTTTGACCCATTTTCATGTCAGTTATTTCTAATTTGACTTGTTTAACGTTGACCCAAAATTGGACTTTGAGAGTCCATAACTTTACCAAACTTAAGCCGATTCCAAAGTGGCATACCTCTAAAGACTTCTGATTCTCTAAAAATCTGCATTCAATCTTTTTCAATTTAACGTTGATCAAATTTTTGACCATTTTCATGTCAGTTATTTCTAATTTGGGCTTGTTTAACGTTGACCAAAAATTGACTTTGAGAGTCCATAACTTTACCAAACTTAAGCTCAAAGTGGCATACCTCTAAAGACTTCTGTTTCGATTCTCTAAAATCTGCATTCCAATTTTTCATTTTAACGTTGATCAAATTTTGACCCATTTTCATGTCAGTTATTTCTAATTTGACTTGTTTAACGTTGACCAAAATTGGACTTCGAGAGTCCATAACTCTACCAAACTTAAGCCGATTCCAAAGTGGCATACCTCTAAAGACTTCTGATTCGATTCTCTAAATCTGCATTCAAACTTTTCATTTCAACTTTGATAAA